>JANBXA010000007.1:141640000-141750000 GCA_030556225.1 Cricetiscus sungorus | reverse complement strand
TCACCTCAGGGACGTGGGCAGGCAGGACCACTTGCTCCCTAGTGAAGTCTGTCCCACCATGCATTTGGTCTGGAAAGGAAAGCATCCACAGGTAGCCCCTGCCCCTCGGGAGCCGCCTCGGCCCCACGGTGTGTGTGACTGTGACTGGCTCCCTTTGCCCCCTGCTTCGGTCAGAGCCAAGTCCCTCACTCTTACCCTCCTGGTTCTCTGATGAACAAGGTTCTCCTTGATGTCCCGGCCTCCCTGCGAGTCAGATGCCTGTGCGCAGGGCACCAGAGTGAGCAACCACTGCCCTCTCCTGACCCTTCTTTCCTGCCCTGTCTGCTTCGGCTAGCGTGGCACAGGGCCCCTCCCTCCCACCTGCCCCTGCCTTGCTTCTGTTTGAGTCCGGGTCTTAGACATTGAAGTCACATCAAGCTTGACTGGCAGTCCTTTTATTATTAACTACAAATATCCAAGATTCCCAAGATCAGTTGAATTTTGAATCCTCAACCATAAGGAGTCGGTCAGGTATGGTGGCTGATACTTCAGAAGGTAGCACAGGGAGATGAAGAGTTAGACCAAACTGAGCTATATAGTGAGTTCCAGGCTGGCCTAAACTATATGACAAGACCCTGTCTCAAAAAAAAAAAAAAAAAAGTTGGGGGCTAGAGAGACAGCTCAGCATTTAAAAACACAGACTGCTCTTCCAGAGGACCCGGGTTCAATTCCCAGCACCCACATGGCAGCTCATAACTATTTATACACACTAAATAAAGTTAAATACATTTTTAAAAAGTCATAGCAGCATTGTTGAGATGGCCCACCCATGCCCCATCAGAATAGTGGTGGCTCATTCTTGAAAGTGTCCGCTGTACCTCAGTGCTTGCTTGAATGCCCACAAGTTTCTCCAAGAGATGGAGATGAAGGCTGGCTTGGCACTGAGAGATGAAAACAATGGCAGATGGTGCTGGGAACATCCCAGGACTGAAGAAATACGGTTTCCAGGGAGGGAGACATGGGCAGAACGCTCTGCCCAGCACCTGGGACAGCCTGGCTAGAGGAAGCCTCATTCGGGGGCTGAGGACACTGGCCATGTCAGGGACCCCAGTGACCATGCCCGAGGTATACAGCCTGGGTGTCCAGGCCGGGCTGTCAGAAAAGGCAGGGAAGGGAGGAGATTCACAAGTGGTCCCAGAAGCTGGGCATCTCAGCCTCGGCTACTTGAGGCCCTATTGAAAAAGAAGAAGGGCTTGTGGGGGAGGGGCCTCATAAACAGAAGAATTGCTCCGCCCTGCCTCCTTGCTTTAGAGGAACATTCTTGCCAGGGACTGAGACCCAGCTGGGCTCTTGACTTCCCTCAGGTACTAGAGGTGGTGCGAGCCAACTATGACACCCTCACATTGAAGCTGCAAGATGGCCTGGACCAGTATGAGCGCTACTCTGAGCAACACAAGGAAGCTGCCTTCTTCAAAGAGCTGGTGAGGGCCCCAGCCCCAGCCCCAGCCCCAGCCCCAGCCCCAGCCCCAGCCCCAGCCCAGCCCCAGCCCCAGCCCCAACCCAGCCCCAGCCCCAGCCCCAGCCCCAGCCCCAACCCAGCCCCAGCCCCAGCCCCAGCCCCAGCCCAGCCCCAGCCCTGCCCTGTCTAGAGGGCTCATTTCCAGATCCTGGGGCCTGCTGTCTATCTAGGGTACAACTGCAGTTTGCTAGAGACTAAAGAAAACAGGGGTTTGGTATGCACCTTCTCCACTAAAGCACTTTGAAATGAGGCAGCTAGAGGCACATATTCCCAAGCCAGCCAGCATTACCCACCTCATCTGCAGCCAGAGACAGCCTTGCACAGCTGCAGCCCGGCCTGAGGTCTGTCAGTCTGCCAGTGATGCGTTACCCCTTCTCCTGTCCTCAGAGCAACTAAGGAGAGTAACTGACCCTTCTGCAGACACGCCTTCCTCACTCTCCAGCCGGTTCTCGGCCTGAGAGTCCCCTACTCTAGTTTCCCAGTCTCGGCTCCTGCTCCTCAACCACCCATCGTCCCCCAGTCCCTCCCAGGCACGGCTCCACGCTGGCCTCTCCTTCTGGTTTTCCCCTTCCTGGTCTGTACTCAGAGCTGCTCCAGGAAAGGCTCTGCCTCCCTGTAGCTGTACTGCCTGCTCGGTTGACACAGTGACTGGCATGACACAAAGCCATCAGCAAAGCTTTTATTTAACGCACGAGGTCTGTGATGAAGGTGAAGAGTCACATCATCATAGCCCAACTGTGACCCTGACGTGAAACACCTCAGGACTCTTCTGTGGCAAGTTAGTTGTGTACAGAGAGACTGGGTACAGTATGTTTGAGGAGGAGAATGAGTGTCTGCCCAATGCTGGGCATACAGGCAGGAGCTGTCACAAGGCTCTTTGGCACAGCCTCTGTCACAGGGGAGGAAAAGTCTGGTCCACTTAGGAGCTGATGAGCTGGCTTTGCCTGGCATTGGCCTTGCTGCCCCTTCCTCTACTTCCTGCTTGATGACTCCACTTAGTTTCTTAGAGCAAAGAAGAATTGAAAGAAAAGCTCCCTGGCCCCTGAGGACTAAAACAGACAGCACATTCTTTCCCTCCCTGATTGGGTTGTTTCTCACAAAAATACAGACATATTTCCATGGACAAGCTCCTCGCAGAGGCTGCTGAATTCCTCATAAAACCGTCTAGAGTTGGGAGTTGATCTCCCAGCCCTCTTCACAGGTCTTCCTCCCGCCAGCACAGTGAACTTACTGCCCAGTGAGCGCCTCAGACACTGTGTCTGTTCCTGATGGTCTGTTTTCTCTGCCTTCCTTCCGCTTTCCCTGACCCTTCCCAGGTTCGATCCATTAGTACCAACGTCCGGAGGAACCTGGCCTTCCACACACTCAGCCAGGAAGCCCTCCTGAAGGAGTTCTCCACCATCTCCTGAGGCTGCACCTCCTGAGAGCCACTGACTGCCCTCACCCTGAGGCGCCTGGTCTGGAGGGCAAGCTCGGGGACGGGGACTGCCTTCAGGGTTGGAGAGACGCAGACACTGAGTCTTGGTGAAGGCCATGCTTCAGCCAGCTGGACAGCTGGGGCAAGCCCAGGGTTATTTAGGGAGAAACGGGCGGCAACAGGAAAGGCATGTGGGGCTCTGGGCTGCGTTTGCTGGGTACTGCCTCATGATCCTTGTGGCTTCTGATTCTTGCGGTGCTGGTGGGGCAGGCCTCAGCTGAGCCAACACTCCCAAGACCAGTCAGTGGTTGTTGTTGGCTGTGCTGCCACACCCTGCAGCTGAGCGAGGCCCTACCCCTGCTGCAGTCCTTACTACTTCTGCCCAGGCTAGAGTAGGCCAGGGATTGGCACCCTTTTCCTGTTTTCTAAATCAAAGTTGATGCCCCAGAGAAACGGGGATTGGAACGGCCCGGTGCTCTGCTGTCTGACCTCTTCTTCCTGGAGTTTGGCTCTGGCACCAGGCACACCTGCTCACTCTCCCTTGCCTCCGGCATCAGCACACTAGGCCTCAACTTCAGCCTTTCATTTTCAGTCTGCTTTAAACTGTCTTAAGAGAGTGTGTGAAATAAACATGGACAGGTTTCTGCAGCCCTCAAGGTGCCTACGTTGCTGGTTCCCTTTCCAGCACCCCCCCCCTGCTGTTTACATTCATCCTGCCTAAGAGTTTCCTCCAGGGAGGAATCTGTTCCTGCTGTGGTCTGGTGCTGAGAGGGAGACCAGCTGGCTTAGGGAGCTGTTTGTGGAATGGCTAGGTGAGCACCATCCTAGGGCCTCCATCTTGTCTGGCCATATTCCGGCTGGGCCTTGGGCACATCCGACCACCTTCACGGAGTTGGTCCCTGCAGTCTGCCTTTTTATAGTCTTCATGGAACCTGTAGGGCTCCCCTTCCCCACAGCTGCCCCTGAAATAGCTGCTCCCCTAAGGCCCCCCAATCTAAAGCTATGTAGGTGGCAGGATGGCAGGAGCAGGTGGCACAGTGAGGACCAGAGGGAGGCTGAGGAGGCCTGGGGCTTTCAGAGCCCCTGTCCACTTAGTACCCATCCCTTTGGGTAATTGCCCTTCCTGGAAGCCAGAGTTCTGAGTGAGCAGAAGTGTACTACTTCTAGAGAATTCCCCAACAAACTGATGTGCGTAGACATAGAACCTTAAGACATTGTGGGCTGGGCTGTCTGATCACTGGTCACTGGATGGATAACTTGACCCAAGGATTTTAGCGTTTCCCATGGTGATAAACCCCAGAGCAGCTGGAGGTAGAGCTGATGGCAAATCAAAGCTATTAAAAATTGACTTGTGTGGGACAGTGTCTTTAGTGTCTTTTTCCCCTTCATCTCTTTAAATCATCCAGGGATTGGTGCTAAGGGGACTTTCCTTAAGACTTGCCTCCTCTGAGTCGCCTGGGCCAGATGGAGGCAGCCTGAGTTCAGGGAGCGGTGGCCTCCTTCACCTCTGGGTGTTGAAGAGGGTAGAGTAATAGGCAGGCCCTTGGGATGCCTTCTGAGTTTCTGCCAGCCTTTCCTGTAGAGGTACAAGGGCCAGTCTAGGGCTGTTAGGATAAAGCACAAGAGGAACGTTGGTGGATTCCATGGCAGGCTATGGTGACCGAGGCGGAGGGACAAACATGACAGCCAGACAGAGATTAAGTGAGAAGTTTTATTAGAAAGGGGAGGGAGGGGGAAGGAAAGAGAAAAGGAGTAAAGAGACACAGAGACAGAGAGGACACAGGAGAAGAGGAGACAGGAAAAGTCCTGTCTGCCCCAGGGGAAAGGGGGGGGTGAGAGAGCAGGAAAGAGGAGCAGAGAGAGAGAAAAGAGGACTTGAGTGGATGGGGGGGAGGGTGTCTTTCTTTTAAAGGGGTCCTTTGCACCTGAGCTGACCAGGGTACTGCCTGAGTGCATCCTGCCAGGTGCCTGGCATGCCAGCATAACGCCTGAATCCTCACAAGGGCTAGGAGTCCTAAGTCCTATGAACGTGGTCTGTGCCTGCCCTGTCTCCCCATTTTCAAAAAGCAGCCTGCTTTTTGGCTGCTTCCTTCCTCTACACCTAAGACCTTCCACCTGGAGTCCACGTTCTCTCCTAGAACTCAGCATGGCTGATCCCTCTGCTGGTTCTAGAGGTTTCTGAGAGTGTTCCTGCCAAGGGCAAGTCCCTTTACAGCAACTGCCTGTCTCAATTTCATACAAGAACATTTCACTGACTCAGGTGTTTGGAAAGTAGACTAACTGCATTGAGGTGCTTTAACTGAGGCTTTTGGTCTCACAGGCCTGGGTAAGGCTCAGGAGTCAGCGGGGGCCCTGTGCAGTATAGCTCAGCCTTCAGGAAAGGAATATCATCACGAGGGGGACATCTCCCCTCCCCCATCCTCACTCGGATGCCCAGACCTTTCGGAAGCTCCCTGAGTCTGCTGGAAAACAGAGTCACAGGTGGCATAGAGAAAGAGACAGACAAGTTGAGAGGAAAAAGGAAGGCAGGAGCCATGAAGACTTGAGACTGACCCGGTTCACTACTTCCCTTTACCTCCTTACCTTTCCGGTTGACTGGAGGTGGGGGAGGTGGGGTCATCAGATCGGGGAAGAAGAGGGCATTATGAAAGTGAGGCCCCTGTTGGAACTTGAGAGAGATGCCCAATGCCATCAGTGAGCCTGTGTCCAGAGGCCGAGTTGGCTTCGCATCCCCATAGCGCAAGAGGAGGGTGGCAGCTGGTTGGGAACACACAACACGCGGCAGGAGGAACAACTGAGAAAATAAGGCTGACCTGAAGACAGGAGGCAACAAGGGACTCTGAGACATACCCCCTAGGCTCTGGCCCTACTGGGCAGCACTGACTGTGGGGGAAGGGTGCCTGAATTGGGGGCGTGGATTCCTCTCGGTGGGGCCCGCAGTTTAGTGGGTGGTGAGCTGGAGAGCTTGTCTCCCTCCCGGCACTTTCCAGTTCACCCTTTCACCGGGAGCCTCCTCCGAGAAGCAGAGGGTGGGGGGCGGGGGTAGGGGGAGCCAATCCCGGCAGCTCCTAAAGGGGGAGGCGGCGGTGACAGCCGCGGGGAGGGGGCGGAGGAGAGGCGGCTGGGCTCCAGCTCGGCTCGGCTCCACTCTGCCTCCCGCTCCGCGCTATCTTGCTGTCCAAGCCTCCGGCTCCTGCCCCGGGACCCCGGGGTGGATCCTAAAAACCCAGAGAGTTCCCAGACAATAGCTCTGCCGGCCCCTAGTCCCGGCCCCCGGCCCCGGCAGGTCGCTGCGCCGCCAGGGGGCGCCGTGTGAGCTCCTATCCCGGCCACCCGGCGCCCCCTCCCACGGCCCGGGCGGGAGCGGGGCGCCGGGGGCCATGCGGGGCCAAGGCCGAAAGGAGAGTTTGTCCGAATCCCGAGATCTGGACGGCTCCTACGACCAGCTTACGGGTGAGTCGGTGGCTCAGGGGTCCTGGGCGGGTGGGTGGACTCCATCCCCCTAGACCCTTCCGCCTCGCTGACCCTGGCTCGGCCCCTACCCACACTCTGCCCCGTTCACATGCACCTTCCGGGCTGGTCTGGGCAGCAAGACCCTGGGGTTCAAAGCTTAGGCTCCGGGTTTGGGAGGGGGCGGTGAGAGAGAGCAGGTGAGGCAGGTGCGGAGAGGAGGCAGGTGTAGGCGGGCTAGGCGTGTGTCTGGAGTGGGAGGTGTTACGTGCGTGAGCACCTGTCATTTTGTGTGTCTGTGTATGTATATGTGCGCCTCCCACAGCTAGTTGCCATGTGCCCCGAGCTTTGGTGACAGCGAGGGTGAGTGATTTGCATGAGGCACAGCGATTTCATGGTCTTGCCAGGTGTGTGAGTGTGGTTGCACAGGACCCCGGCTGCACTAGTCAAGTTGTTTTGACCATGTGTCTGTTGCGTGTTTAACTATGAGCTTTGAATGATTCTGTACGAAGTGGCATGTAACTACCAGAGTGCACCAAGGTGTCACTTATAAGACTTCTGGGATGAACACTCATTAAACGTGTGTTTGTGGTTGTGGGGCTTTAGGTTGTTTTAGCGTTTGGTGCTGTGTATTCCCATGCATGGCCCTGTGGTGGGGGCTCTGTGAGTGTGTGTGCTGTTTCTGTCCTCATGGCTTCTCTGTCTTTCCGGTGTTGGTGAGGATCTTCAGTGTCCCACACTAGCTCCCCCCATTTTTCCGCAAACAGCTCAAGGACACACGAGGGACCGTAGGGACCAGACAGCCTGGCTTGCAGAAGCATCCTGTGTTTCCAGCACCTGGGTCCTGCAGAGAGCCTTTGGCTAGTGCTGGGTTAATTCTCACCCAGGAGAATAATTACTGAGACCATTGTCGACACTGAAGAAGCTCCTTCAGTCACCAACAACTCCTTTAGAGCTTTCCCAGACGTCACCTTCTCACTCTCCTTCAGAGCCAGAGGTAGAAGTCGTGGGTGTGTGAAGTTCAGTAGGGCTGCCCTCATGCCCTCCAGTCCAAATCACTTTGGGAGGGTCTGTCTGTGAGACCAGGCACATCTGTGTACTTGTAGAGTCCTGAATTTGTAGGTAGACAATGTGTTTATGGAAGTGACTTTGTCACCTTTGTATATTTCCATATACACGTGCTATGTGTGTGCCATTGTACACTCTCCCTAACAACTCCGACCCAGAGTAGGAGGGAGGCTGTCTCTCCTAAGAGCGAAGCAGCTGGAAAGTGGGGACAACCATAGTCCCTGCCCTTCCTTAGTGGAGTCAGGGTCAGACCTGGGAAGCAGGGAAGGGGGCCAGGATCGGGCTTTGAGAGTGACTCTCTGCTACTGACTTAGGCACCACACTGGCTGCACTGTCGAGACACCCAGAAGGAAGAATGTCCCCCGTGTGAAATCAGGGGCCCTGCTGTCCAGTTCTACTCTACCCACTCGCAACTCAAGATCCTTGAAAGTAGTAAGGGTCCGGGGGCTCCAGTTCGCATGCTACGAGTTAGTTTGCTTCCCACCCTGACTCCCTCTTAGTGACTCTATCTCTTCCTTGCTGGGCTACATGATGGACTTATTTTTAATTAACTTATTGTGAGATGGTGTTTTGCTACATAGTCCTGGCTTTGAACTCGCTCACTATGTAGCACAGGCCGGACCCAAACTTCAAGCTCTCCTGCCTCAGTTTCTCAGGTGTCAGACTCACAGTGTGTGCCATCATGTCCTGCTGTCCCATCGATTGAAAGTGAGGCAGGATTTGGTGAGGGTGGAGAGGCATTCCTGTTTGACAGTGTGCTGCTTCATCACAGTCAGGAATGGAAGTATGTCAGTTAGATGACTTCTATTGTCTTGGCTTCATGGTCCCTACCTGTAAAATAGGGAATCCTCCTGGCTGCTGACAGCCTCCCATAGGAAATAAGAAGGTCCAGCACCTATAATCATGATTGGTCATCGGCATTCTCGCTGTAGATATCTCCACACGTGACTAGAGAAAAGGCCACAGGACCTCTCATTGCGCAGGGCCATAGCTTGTGACTGGAGCCTGATGGTTGGATCCCAAAGGGGAGCCGTTGTCCAAGGTGCTGAAGCGTGCTCCAGCCCTCCCCTTCCCTGTGCAGCCAGGATTCCTCAATTGGGTTTGGGGTGGAAGAAGAGGCAGCATCTCTGTGTCTTGGTTGATTAGGCTGTCAGCGAAGTAGCCTTAAACTTACGCCTCAGACCATCTTAGATACACCCCGACTGTACCAATTTTGCCCCAAGCTCAAAATAGTTGGGAAAGACTGTTTCTTAGTCGGGGTAGGGTAGGGTGATCCGAGAGCCCCCCTTTCCCATTCTTTGTGTCTTACTTGTCCATCGGGGCTGTTTTGCAGTACCTTGGGGGGGGCTGCCATCAGCCCTCAGCAGCGAACCCTCCTGAAGAGGAGAGAAAAGGCAGTACAAACTGAGCATAGACTTGGGTCCTGCGTGGGGCCTGGGTCCAGGATCTCCGGAGCCTTGGTCCGTTGGCAATAGTGTCATTCCTGGGTGTGGAGCGCCCCCGTGTGGCTAAAGAGTCCTCCATGTGACGCTCAGGGGCACTGTTGCCAATGGGACCAAGTTGACCAAGAGTGAGGTTTGGGGATGATTGTCCCTCTTAAATGTAAGCTCACTCCCCTACCGCTCCCACGCACAGTGGACAAAATTGGATCACACATCTTCTGTGGTCTTTCCTAGGAGTTTGAAGTGTTAATGCTGGAAGGATTTACATGGGGTTTTAACAAAAGCGATAAGTCCTAGAAAGAGGTTTGGACAGAGACCCATAGATGAGGGAGGGAGAGGGCTTCTACTTGTTGCATATGGCTGGGAGCCGGCATATGATGGTCGAGTTTTTAGACAGAAGACTCGAAAGAACACCAGGCATAGTTCTGAAGGGAATGTGGAGCCAGGAGGCGGCACTAGGCACACAGCCCCGCCGCCTCTTCACCACACTAATACACTATCCTCTTTCTCCTCCCCCCTGCCTTCTCTCCCATTGGCCCAGGAAGTGTGGAGAGTTGCCATGACAACTATGTCCTCTCACCCCTGCAACGTCCCTGTGCTAATGAGGGAGGTGGGGGTGGGAGAAGCAGCCAGAGAGGGGTTAAAATGGAGCAGTAACAAATAAATAAGATCTCCCTGGTATGGTGCTTCACGTCTATAAACCTAGCACTTGGGAAGATGAGACAGGAGGATTGCCAGCCTGAACCATGTAGCAAGTGCCAAACAAGACCCGATCTAAAAAATAAGTCATCCAGCATTTCTTTCAAAATTCGTGTGTACCTGTTTTCCTTACCAGAAATCCAGAAGACGTTTGGAGAGAAAGCTCCGCCATGCCCCCGTCTCTAAGAGCTTTTTGGGGGGGGGTGCAGAGTGCTTATTTATGATGGCCAGGTCAAGGTGTTCTTGTGAGGCCAGCAACCTGCTGACCCCCGTCTGCCAGTCTTGCCCTCTTGCACCGCCCATCGCAATGGGGGCGGCACCGCCTCTCGGCCAGGGACCTTGGGGCGGAGCTTGGACAAAGCGCTCTGAGCCGAGCCATGAACCGCTGCCCCCGCACCTGCCGGAGCCCGTTGGGGCAGGCAGCTCGATCCCTCTACCAGCTGGTGACGGGGTCGCTGTCGCCAGGTATGAGGAAGGGAAGGGAAGGGAAGGGAAGGGCAGGACCCCTCTAAAAATGAGTGGCTTGGGATTGGAACCGTAAAGAGGTGGACAGAAGGGCTCTTCACAGGGACCGAAGGAACAGGGGCTCGCACATAACCGGGGTAAGGGCAAGGTATCTCACAGGAGAGCAGAGATCACTCACGAAGCAGTAGAATAAGATAGAAGGAAGTAGCATCATGGCTCACAACATTGGAGAGGGTAGGGCTCTCACTGAAGGGTGAAGAGACTCAAGGGGCAGGGCTCAGGGGTGGGAGGAGGTACAGCCTTGTGATTGCATTACTTGGGTTTTGTGGGGGGGTCTTGCCAGTGTCAAAAAATGAAGGGGAGAAATGAAACTAGAACAGGCTGAGCTCACTAGTGAGTCCATGCCTGACCAGACGGACGGAACTCTGGCAGATTGTCACTGCTTTGTCTCTGGGAGTCTGTGTTAATGGGATTGTGCATTACATACTAGATTGCATGTCTCCAAGGCTGCACCCTGGGGTTGAACATCCCAGGGTTATATGCTCTGGAGTTTGGTTTGAGAACCCTGAGTCAGTAAATTGATAAGGATTTTCATGAAGTTTGTGGGGTTTATGATGTGTGAACTGTGGGTTTCCTTTGGTGCTGTTAAGATTCGTGCATGCCTCCACTCGGGTTTCCTTAGGGCTACCTGGACCCACAGAACCTGGAATTCTCTCCTCCTCTGGCCTGAAGGGAACAAACAACCTGGCCCCATGGCATTCCGGGATCTGTAGTTCGGCCTCCTTACGTGTGGTTCCCCTAGAGCCCCTGGAGTATAGTAAGGGCCTGAGGCCATTTTTTGCCAAGTATCTTCAGGAAGAGAATGGGGCTGAGTGAGAGCCATGCTTTCGAGTCTCTTGGGGAGCATGTGTCCCCTCAAGCCCCCTGCTTGGGCTTGTCTCCAGTGACAGATGGCTGGAGTCAGGCAGGGCCAGCTCTCAATCACTGCAGACATGACTTCCAGGACCCAAAATAGCCCCACTGCATAGGGAAGTCATTAATCACCTGATGGAGCTGGGGGCTGCAGTATCTTTTTGATTAGCTGGAGATGGAGTGGGCTGGGGGCTGCAGTATCTTTTTGATTAGCTGGAGATGGAGTGGGCTGGGGGCTGCAGTATCTTTTTGATTAGCTGGAAATGGAATGGGCTGGGGGGCTAAGAGAAGGGCTTTGGGAGTCTTCAATAACCGAGTGACAGTGGGGAATGGATGGCATAGGGTGTGGGTTCCTCCACAAGGCAGTATTTTTCCAGACTTGAGCCATGGAAAATAAATGACTGAGTGATAACAGTATCTCTGTGGTGAGAGTTGAGATGTCCGGGAAGGACCAGCCCAGTACCCTAACACTTTAGTCTTGAGTCCTGACTTTGCCTAAAGTGATTCCATTAAGATTTCACTCTGGAAAGGGGGTGGTGGCACAGGCCTTTAGTACCAGCACTCTGAGAGGCAGAGGCAGGTGGATCTCTATGAATTCAAGGCCAGCTTGGTCTACACTAATTCCTGGACAGTTAGGGCTGCAAAGAGAAACCCTATCTCAAAAAAAAAAAAAACAAGAAGAAAAAAGAAGTACAAGGTGATGAGCCAGGAGATAGTGGTGCACACCTTTAATCTCAGCACTCAGGAGGCAGAGGCAGGAGCATGTCTGTGAGTTCTAAGTCCTGATCTACAAAGCCAGTTCCAGGACAGCCAAGGCTACATAGTAAGACACTGTATCAAAGAAGAAAGAAAAGCTTCCATTGTGAGAACAGATGTGTCCTAGCGGTGATAGACCTGGGGTTTGGTCCCTTGCATCACAGAAGTGGATGATGAGAGAAAACCAGTGGACTAGCAAAGTCAGGTCTAGCTCAGCATCATTCAGCTCCGAGACTTGAGACGTTTTTGTAGGGGGATGGGAGACCCTGAGGAAGAGCAAATTCTCTCGGTTCCTACAGACGCTTCTGCCAGAAGCCTAGTCAATTTAAAACCAGGAGGCTCTGTGAGACTGCGTCAAGGTCTCTGAGAGCTAGAAGGAAAAGGGGGGCATGTGGACAGGACAGATGGATGCAAGATTGTAGGTCTGTCCATCTCTCATGTGATGGGAGATGTTATTCTGTATATATGTTTCTCATACTGGTTAATAAAGCCCTGTGGCCAATAGAAAACTAGATAGACCAGGAGGCCGGCAGGAACAACATGCCGCAACATAATGGTGTCAGATCCCGCTTCTGACACCATTACGTTACAGCAGGTCTCCCCGCCGGCTGCTGCTGGTTCTGCCGCCATTGTCCTGCAACCACATGTGCCCCAAATAACACTCAGAGACTCTGTATTTGATACAATCCTGTTGGCCAGTTACCATTATTGTTAATGGGCTAGCTCTGCCTTAATCATTAACCCATTTCTACTTATCTAAGTATTTCCACGTGGTCGTCTTATCGGGGAGCCGCTCGGCAGGCGTCCTCTTCTTCCCCGGGCTACATCTTGACTCCTACCTACTACTTCCTCTTCCTCCTCCTAGTCTCCTAGCCCCGCCTATCTAGTTTTCTATTGGCCACAGGGCTTTATTAACCAGTATGAGAAACATATATACAGAATCACATCTCCCATCATCTCCTCTTTTCTGTCTAAAGTAAAAGAAGGGGTTTAACCTTAACATAGCAAAATATAACATACAACAGTTATCAAATAAGAATCACAGTTAACAATATTTAGTCCATTAACATTTTGTAAGACTTAAAGAAAATATCATCTATCCTATCTTTGTGAGTCTAAAGTCCTATATGTAACTTATCTTTAATCCTAACTAAGGAAAACTGTAACCATAATTATCTGTCTTCAACTCCATCAAAGACCACAGAAGGATAATATATAAATTCTAGAAATGACAGAGACAACTCATTGCCTGGTCAGTCACCTGAAGTTCTTCTGTAATGTTCCATCTTCAGCCCATAGGCCATAGTGTGTGTCCAGACTCCTCAACAAGGCAGGAAACTTTTCTCTGTGTACTGTAGACTGTCTGGCTGTCTGGCAGCCTCTTCCATGAAGCAGGAATCCTGTAGCAATGTCCATCTTGTTTCAGCAGTCACCTTTTTGTGGGTCCTGCATGTCCAGTTTCTACAACACTCATGTCTCCAAAAGTAGGAAGCAGGGGCCTCTGCTATGATGCCCTTTTTTTTTTTTTTTTTTTTCCTTTTAATTAAAGATGGTGCCTAGCCAGGCAATGGTGGTGCATGCCTTTAATCCCAGCACTCAGAAGGCAGAGACAGTTGGATCTCTGTAAATTCAAGGCCAGCCTGGTCTACAGAGTGAGTTCCAGGACAGGCTCCAAAGTTACAGAGAAACCTTGTCTCAAAAAACAAAAAACAAAACAAAAGATGGTGCCTCTTTCAATGCAGTCTATTTAGCTTTCATAGAATCCAGCCCTTCCAAATTCTGTCACCCTTAGCTCTCCCAACATAAATTGTCTTAACACCCCCAAGCCCAATGATGAGATGAGAGAGAGAGCTGGCACATGGCAGGCTTTAGCCGAAGTCAGTCTTCACCAGAATATTAATTACTTCTGGGGAAAACCACTTGATGAACCTCAGTTTATCATGGAGGTGGCATGCAGTGATGCATGTTCGTAACTAGTGGGCTTACCAAATGCCCGTCCATTTGTTAGGTGGACTGTTGATGTCTGACCCGGCATTCTTTCTTTTTTAGATGGGTTCTCACTATGTAGCCATGACTGGGTGGCCTGGAACTGGCCTCAGCCTCCTGTGCGCTCAGCTTAAAATCGGACACAGTAGGACATGTAATTCCAGCAAGAAAAAGGTAGAGCAGGAGGACCTGAGCTAGCCTGGGCTACATAGTAAGCTCCTAGACTCAGGGTACAGCTTTAAAAACAAACACATACCCCAAAGGTTAGGGAAGTGGCTCTATGCTAGAACTCTTTAAAAACATGTATGCCTGTGTAATGTTGGTGCAGGTGCTGCCAGAGACCAGACGAGGGCGCCAAAGGTTCCTGGAGCTAGAGTTACAGGAGGTGGTGAGCTGTCTGGGGTGGGAACTGAACCGGCGTCCTCTGGAAGAGCAGTATGTGCTCTTAACTGCTGGGTCTTCTCTCCAGAACGATTATCTAGCATGTACAAGGCCCCGGGTTTGATCCTCAGCTTAGATTAGATTTCCCCTGACTGACACTTAGAAAGCTTTTGTTATATGACTCATTTAAAGGCCTGCCTAGAACAGTTTGTCACATAGTGGCTGTACAATAGAACAATTTCAAATGAGCTTTTCTCCATGGGGCCCCTCTCCTTCACCTTGTTCCACGGGTGTCGACCTTGTGCTCAGTTTGTGTAGGTTCTGTTTTTATTTTTACTGGGTTTCCTTCTGTGGCCCAGCGGCTGGAACTTGAGAGATCGCGTAGGTCACAGGTGTGCGCCACCATGCCTGTTTAGTCCAGTGTCTGTTGCTGTTGTTTTCCAGCATCTTGACCATCCAGGAATATAGCTGAGAACACGGAGAGCAAGTCCAGTCTCCAAATGATCTCTTCTTATTTGAAGAGCGAGTCCCCTTCTCTCTCCAGAACTTGTTTACCTCAGTGAAAGGTGAACTACACCGGTTGCCGTAGGCTTCATGGGGTTGCCATGGGAACCCATCAGACCAGTATCTGTTCAGTTTGGTGGAGCACACCTGTAATCCCAGAGAGAGAAAAGGAGGGGGGCAGAAAGAGAGGGAGCTCTGGAATTCCAGGCCATTTTCAGCTACTTGAGCTGGGGCCCAGGCTATAGGACACATTAAGACCCTGTCTAGGGGCTGGAGAAATGGCTCAGCAGTTAAGTGTACTTGTTATTCTTGCAGAGGACCTGGATTCGGTTGCCAGCACCATGGTGGCTCACAACCATCTGTGGCTCCAGTTGCAAGGGATCTGACATCTTTAGACCTGTACAGGCAAATGACACTGTAAAAGCTAGGGGACCCGCCCAGTAAGTGCAAGTTGCAAACTGTGATTTGAACGTGGGGGGTCCTTGGCCCATGCTACCGCTCTGTTCTGTTTCTGTCATTAACAGTATGGACTTAGGTGCTGAGTCTCGGGTTCAACAGGGTATGGGGTTTTGTTGTTCGCGTTTGGTTGGTTTTTAGGAACAGGATTTCATATAGCCCGGACTGGCCTCAAACTCTCAGTGCAGCCAAGGCTGACCTAGAATGCCTAGTCCTCCTGCATACCTGCAGTCACCGGTAGGCGCTGAGCAGCCCAGCTCAAGGAATGGGATAGAACTCAGCGGGCAGCCGAGGGCTCAAGGCTCTGAAGGGGAGAGGATTAAGCTGCCTGGAAAGGGTGGGTGAGACCTCGAGGAGAGTGAACAGGAGAGCAGCAGGGTCATGGGGTAGCACTGCCTGGAGCGGCGAGGCAGCCAAACTGGCGGAAACAATGAGCATTGGATGGTGAGAAGGTACCCAGTGCCAGGGGTGGAGTGTAGTGCTGGGTGTTTACTGGTTTCATCTGTGAAGCAATAATTTCTAAGGTATGAGAGGCTGCTGCCAACTTGTGAAGTGGCACCAACACAGGGGAAGTGGGCAACGGAGAACTGAGACACAGCAGACATTACTATCTCCCTCCCCCATCTTCGGGGCGGCAGGAAAGTTGATGAACACGTGTGGGTAAGATAGGTAGACTGACCCCTAGTGGTAGCTGTGTAGAACTGCAGTTGAACCCTCAGCTGGAGCGAAGGGTTCCCGCCCAGTGAGACTCCTGAAGCTGCTGAGTGGGCCATCCCGACAAACGCCTTTGCTTTCCAAGAAGGGAGCCGCAGAGGATGGGCCCGGAGTGGGCTGAAACCGAGGCGCTGATGTTGGAGGTATGCTTCCTCTGGCTCTGGCTCCCCCGCCTGTCTTAGGGAGATGCCTTCATAGATTTAAGGAGATAGCATCTGTAAGCTATAGTACATCATCAGGTCAACACCAAGTGCTCGATTGCTGTGCCGTGGTAACAGTGTTGACTCGGAGGGCCTCTGACTCCGAAGGGCCTCCCCACCCCCACTCACTGCCCCTCCAAAGGGGAAAGTTCAGGAATGCTTGGGGGCGTGCCTTGGGGAGTTCACAATTGCCTCCTATCCTCGGCTTCTCCCCAAAACGGGATCAGACCTTGGCATATCCACGGTGAGGCTTCTGCCTGAAGAAGGGGAAAATGCAGCCCCCCTCCCCTTCCCTCCGGAGCTTTAGTTCTGAGTCCCACAGGCAGCCTCAGTAAGTTCCCTTCCTGGAGGGTCAGGAAGGGGCCGGTGGCCTTCTTCTTACCTAATCCTCCCTCCCTTGGGCCTCAGTTTCACTGCCTGTGGCCTGTGGGAAGAGAGTGCTTCCTGCCTCATGGTCTCCATGACAACCGCGATCGATGCTCATAGTGTCCTTCTGACAGGAGAGGTCGTTTGTCCCTCTATCAATGTATTAATACAACCATAGACCTATTTCCCCATTATACAGCATATCCATGCCTACCCACCTTCAGACCCACAGTCCACAAGCCTAAAAACTCACACAACTTCTCCCGTACACTCAGAAATCCCCACAGGCATTGACACATACTCCATAGATACCCAAACACACCTTGGTGACAGGTGCACATAAACACAGACACATGAAAAAGGACGTACATATTCCCAAACCCACAAACCCAGGAATATACACACAATAAATCACACAGAACGCACAATGTATTCTAACCCATCTATTACTCACGCAGGTGATAGCTTCTCACATGCATCCTACCCTGCTTCCCGCCTTCTAAGTAAAGCTCCCTCACCTCGGCTCGTCCCCACCCCACCCCACCCCCTGTGTCACAGAGTGACCACAGAATGTCCAGGGAAGCTCGCCACAAGAACTGGGGCAGGTAGCTGCCTCCCTCTTCTAAGCCCAACTCCCTCACACCAAAAGATCCCGAGGAGGAAGTGCTGGTCCGAAGGCGGGAAGGCAGGAAGGCGGAGGCTGTGGCTGGGAGGTGTGGGGGCGGAGGCGGAGAAAGGCAAAGGGAGGAGGCCCAGAGCTGGAGGCAGGGAAGACTGCGGGGCGGTCTTATTCAGCCTCACACAGGCAGGGGTCTGAGGAGGAAGTGTGGGGCAGCCTTGGGTCTGAGCGTCAGTAGGTGGGGCCATGCCCCAGGACAGCCATGACCCTGGAAGGGCTGGAGATGGTGGCTGTACTCGTGGTCCTGGTGCTTTTTGTCAAGGTCCTGGAGCAGTTTGGCCTCTTTGAGCCTGTCTCCTTGGAAGGTAACCCAGGTTAGCTGGGCATGTCTGAGCTGCTTTTTGGGGACCGGGTTGTGCTATCTTCTTGCCTGGGGCAGGGGGTGAGCAGGTGAGTGAGGGGCTTGTAGGAGAAGTGACTAGTGCATCCTGGGAAGAGGATTTATGGGAGATAATAAGGGTGTCTCCAAGGAGCTGGTCTGAGGGAGGAGAGGAGTCTGTTGGGGGAGGGGTATGGAGAGACCTGGGGCAGGCCAGTAGTCTGGGGTTAGGCATGTGCTGTCTAGAATAAATAAAGTAGCCTGAGATAGCCCCCAAAAAATCCTTTTTGGAACCAGGGTCCCACAATGACTCAAAATGTGTGGTTCCACACCTGGGTATTCACAGGAGGAGTTTTTCACACACATGGTGTGTGTGAATTCTGTGGTGTGTGTGACACATTCATGTGTAAGAAAGGCAAAGTGTGTAAGCTTGTGTATGTGACAGTCACAGTGACAAGACTTGTGGATTTGTGAGTAAGTGGATGTGACTTCCCAGACAAACGGCTGGCAGGGTGTGTGTGACTGTTTCCAGTGTCACACAGACATACAGCACAGACTGAGGCTTAAAGTGAGAGTGCATTCTTGGGCACAGGAGTGGGGACATTGTGACCAAGACAACTGTGGCTCTGTCCAGGCTGGGGCTCAAGAGTGGATCGGACACCTCAAACCCTTCACCTCCCAAACTCCTGGAAGTAAGGGAAGAGTGAAGAATGGCCGCTGGGGCTTCCATGTGTGCTGTCCCGAATTAGGAGACTAGTGTCAGTGACGCACAGGGAAGCCCTTACCCCCCCAGCAAGAACCTGGGACACCACCACTCACTATTAGAGATAGGCAGGAGCCATGATAGGCTGGGGAGGGGGAAGGAGGCCGGGAAGGGGGGAAGGATGCTGGGAAGGGGGAAGGAGGCTGGGGAGGGGGGAAGGAGGCCGGGAAGGGGGAAGGTACCTGGGAGAACTGGAAACATGTCAGGAAAGCTGGGATCAAGAGGAAGGCCTAAGAGCTGCCCGCTGCAGGGTTCAGTCAGAGCATCTTCCAGGTCTTGCTGCAGGTACTGAGGAAGGAGCATGGAGGCTGGGCTGGGCTGCTTTCACAGATGAGGTCACTTGCCTCTTGCTCGCCATCCCCTTTAGACTGTGGCGGTCAGAGGGGGCCATCTGGAAAAACCCAGCATTACAGAAGATGGCAGCAGCCTCTCTTCCACCGTGGTCCATGTCAGCAGGAGACATGGGAGAACAGGAAGGTGGGAGGGACAGAAAAGTCACCCACTGCCTGGGTGACGACAGCACCATCAGAGGTCCTGGGCATGATCCGGCTTCGGGAAACCAGAGTCCAGGCTAATGGAGGCCTGGGCCAGGGGCCAGGCCACCATCGATCCCTGACTGACCCGCCGCCTCCCTCCCACCTTTCAGTAGCTCTGGGGGGGGGGTAGATGGAATGGGTTGGAGGGGAGACGGCTGTAACCTTATACAGTCACCCCCTTTGGGGGCAGAATGGCCCTGTGGGTAGAGCCTGGCTTGGGAGGACAGTGTGGCATGGAGGGGTAAGATAGGATAGCTCAACTGAAGGAAGCTGGATCCCGCTAGGAGTGAAGTCCTCCCTAATCAGGGTACCGGATCCAGGGGTCTAGCCCCTTATCTGTAGGTGAACACTGCTGAGAGACAAGGGTAATAGTGCTGAGCGTCCCCTGGGGCTCTGTTACAGTGAAGGACACAGAAATGAGGAGGGACACACTCAGTGGGCTAGCCTTGAGCCCCCATCTCCCTGCCTCCACTTCCCAAGCGCTAGAATTATAGGCATGAACCATCACCCGGCTTTCTGTGATGTTACTGCATCAGCCTGCTGGCCTTTCACCTTCAGAGAGCGGTCGTGCAGCAAAGGGCTCCAAAGAGCCATGCTCCCCTAAAGGAACATGGGGCGCTGTGGAGTGAGGGGTGTTAAGAGGGAAAATGGGTGTGCCCGGGACACACTAAGCCCTTGTGGAGTGGTATGTGGGTGCGTTAGTTACCTTCTCATTGCTGTGACAAGATACCTGACCAAGAATCTCCAGCCAAGAAGGGTGGGTTTGACCCACGGATTGAATGTATAGTTCTCTCCGCAGAGGGCAAGACACGGTGGCCTGCTGTCTTTAGGGGTGGCAGCAAGAACTTGAGGCAGAGAGTTAGTAGTAGTAGCACCTTGTAGTGGCCACACCCTTTGGGTGTAGCTTCCCGTGCAGATGTGACCCCTTTAAGGTAGCGGATCTGCCTGTGCGTTCTCTTGGGTCAAGAGAGCATCGGAAGGGCTGACATCTGGAACAGGAAGGCTGCAGCTGTTATTTACTCTTATTTGTGTGAGTGCTTCCCCAATAAGATACCTATTTGTCTATTTTTATCTGGGTCTGGTGAACTCCTTTAAACCGTGCCTTCAGTTGGCACCTAATGTGGGAATCAAACCCAGGAACCTGAGATTAAGAGTCTCATGCTCTACTGGCTTTGCTAGCTGGGTGCAGTGGCACACGCCTGTAGTCCCGGCTACTTGGGAGGCTGAGACAGGAATTCTGGGCTGTAGTGCAATATGTCCATCGGGTGTCTGCACTAAGTTCGGCATCTGCTGGCCACATCGTGTCCACAGTCAGAAAACAGAAATAAACCAGTGGCGGCACACGCCTTTGATTCCAGCACTCAGGAGGCAGAGGCAGGAGGATCTCTGTGAGTTCAAGGCCAGCCTGGTCTATCTACAGAGTGAGTTCCAGGACAGGCAAGAACACTACACAGAGAAACCTGTCTCAATAAAGGAAGGAAAGAAAGGAAGAAAGAGAGGGAAGGGAGAGAGAGAGAGAGAGAGAGAGAGAGAGAGAGAGAGAGAGAGAGAGACTGATGCTCAACTCAATTTCTCCTTTTCCCCCTTCTGTTCAGTCTCTGCTCCTAAGCCATCTGATGTTACTGCCCACATTCATTGTGGGAACTCCCTCCTGAGTCAAGCAAACCTAGCAACATCCTCAGAGACAGTCACTGTGTTCTTTTGCTGTGAAGAGACACCATGCAAGACAAGACAGCATTTAATTGGGGGCTTGCTTATAGTTTTAGAGGACAGGAAGCAGGCAGGCACCGCCCTGGAGCAGTAGCTGAGAGCTTTACATCCTGACCCACGGGCAGCAGATGCAGGGGGAGGGAAGACCCAGTGTGGGCTTTTGAAACCTCCAAGCCAACACCCAGTGACACATCTCCAATGAAGGCCACACACACCTCTTAATCCTATCCAAACAATTTCACTGACATCCAAGTATGCAAATATAGGTCTCTCTGGAGGCCATTCTCATTCAAACCGTCACAGAGAGACACACGGGTATGTCTCCTGGGTGACTCTAAACCCAGTCATCACAAGTCTACCCTTTGTCAACGGAACACTCAAATATATCCCATGGCATCCCATTCCTGCTGCTGTTCTGTGCTCCAGGCTATGAGGCCTGTCAGCTTCTGGGTAGTTATCCTGTCTCTGCCTCCCAACTCACCACAGGAGCACCGGGCTTACCAATGGATGCCAACAAGTTTCCACTTTCTACCTGGGTCCCAGAGATCGGACTCAGGTCCACAGGCCTGAAAGGCTAATGCCTTCACCCAAAGAAACCTTTCCTTAGCCCATGATTTCCCAGAATATTAATAGTTCTAAAGTTGTTCAGAATCCCAAAGTCTGAGACTCAGGGCCCCAGTAAAGTTAAAGAAGTTGGGTGATTCCAACATACAATGGTACAGGCAATTATTCTCGTTTTAAACAAAGAATAAGGGAGGGCAAACAAAGCTTGGACCAAAGCAGGACTCAAACCCAGCAAGATGAACACTAAGTTCTGCAGTGCCGTGCTTGCATTGGTGGTCTTGGTGGCATCATCAAGACAAATAAGTCTTTTGTAGTCCTTTCTCATTGTTACTTGAGCAGACACAGCATCCCTCGTGAACCTACTCTACGTAATGCCTGCCGCTTCCCTTGATAGCTTTCCCATAGACCTGGCATCCTCAGCATCCTGAGGTTCCAAGTGTCACATGTTTGTGTAACATCCTCGCAAGGGCAAGTTCTCTTGCACTGACCTATATCTTGAGTCCTACTGTCTGCATTTCTGTTGTCACCAAAATGGCCCACTAAGCGCTTCTTATAGTGTCTTAGGCCTTCTCTATCCCATGGCTTCAAACCTTCTGTTCGTCTTAAAAACCAGTTCTGAGGTCCTACAAGTTACCCAGTCAGATTTATGACTGTAACAACCCCACTCCTGGTACCAATTTTGCTGTGTTAGTTACTTCTTGCTGTGAACTTAAGGGTTTAATTTGGGCAGACAGTTTGTAGCGACTGTCCATCATGTCAGGAAAACATAGGAGAGTGATAGTAAGGCCTCATAGTCAGGAAGCATAGAGAAATTGTTACTGGCACTCAGGACACTCCCCCCTTTTATTCAGTCCAGAACCCCAGCCCATGGTGCTACCCACATGCAAGGTAAGTCTTCCCTGTTCAATTAAATTCCAGAGGTGTCTCCTAGGTGATTCTTTTGGTTTTTTGTTGTTGGTTTGGTTTTGGCTTTTTGTTTTGTTTTGTTTGTTTTGTTTTAGAGACAGGGTTTCTCTGAGTACTGACTGGCTGTCCTGAAACTCACTCTGTAGACTAGGCTGGCTTCAAACTCAGATCCACCTGCCTCTGCCCCTAAGTGCTGGAATTAAAGGCATGTACCACCACTGCCTGGCTCCCTAGGTGATTCTAAATCTAGTCAAGTTAACAATGGTTATTAACCTTCATAGAGATTTAGGCCACAATGTCATTGATATAACATTAGTATATGTCTTAAGAGTCTTAATACACAGTGTTATGATGTCTTAGAGTCCTCATACGTTTTATGTGATTAGATCATGCTGTGCATGAGATGGTCTATCTGGGTCTCCATAGGTGTAATCGTGTTTCAGTTTAGTCATATTTGTGTATATTAGAATATTAGGTAAAAGCATATGTTTGTGTATGTGCTTGGAACATGGTTAGGCCACTAAATGTTGCTGTCATCAATGTCACCTCCCATTCTAAATTACAACATGCCCGTGTGTGTGTGTGTGTGTGTGTGTGTGTGTGTGTGTGTGTGTGTGAGAGAGAGAGAGAGAGGGGGGGTGGGGGGGGAGGGGGTATTGATTCTTACTCAGATTCCTTAGAGTAGATATTACCGTGAGGAGTTGGGTTAGTGTTAACAGATACTGAGGCTGCCTCACTCTTGCCAGCCATTTCTCATTATACAGAGTGACCAAGCCTGGCCCCAGTTGACATTCATTCCACGCCTGAGACCCAATAGGCAACCTGGTCCCAGCTACCCCGCCTGTCTCCACTGCCCCCTCATCTCCCATCCCCACCCCAGCCAGCCTTGATTTGTGATCGATGGGGGAGCGGACAGGAAAATGTGAGTGGCAGACGGTGGGAGTTAACGTGTCTTCCTGGGGTCTTCTCTCTTCCCAGGCCACCCTCCAGGGCCCACTAAAAAAGCCTTCAAGCAGCGTTTCCTCAAGCTGCTGCCGTGCTGCGGGCCCCAAGCCCTGCCCTCAGTCAGTGAAAGCAAGTGCCTCTCCTGTGCTTCTGGGGGCTGTGTGTGTGTGTGCGCGTGCGTGCGTGTGCGTGTGCGTGTGTGTGTGACGAGTGTGATGGGAGGTGGGGTAGGAACTGGTGGCCTGGTCTGAATGTGAGGGCTGTGGCTACAAATGAATGTATGGTCAGATCATGAGAGCCTGTGGATCTACAAAATGGTGGATCAGTGCCTGTATGTTAGGCCTGAAGCCTGAGTCCGTGTAAGTATGGCAGGGTGGCTTACCTAGCAAGGTTGGTCTGCAACCTCTGTAGCTTTCCCACTGTTTAGACCTTGGAATGTTTGTCACGTATGCTCTAACAGGGTGCTAGGTATAGAGGATGGAGTTCACCTTCCCAGATGTCAGGGCGCTGAGGCTCTCTGTCTCAGCCTGGTCCACTGAGTGGCCACCAACTGAGTGCCCTCCTCTTGTCCATAGATTTCGTTTCCTGGGCTGAGCCTTGCCCATCTTATAAAAGCATACTGAATTTTGCAAGCTATATAAAGGCCCAGTCTGTGGCTGTTTCAGCATCTAATGTTGCTTCACTCTGATAATGTTACCCAGGGAGTTACTCCAGGAAGGGGGCTTGTGAGGAGTCCATGTCATCATGGATGTCTGTGTTCACTGTGTGTGCGCCTGTGTTGTGGGCCTGGGGTTCGTGTGTTGAAACACTCAAGTCTGTGAGATTTCCTGTGAGTGTGGGGTCAGGGGAGTGTCTACAGGGTTCGGTCTTCTCGGTGACAATTCGCTCCCTTCAGCATTAGCTGCCCCAGCCTCCCTCCGCCCCCACAGACCCCGCCCGCTGGACCCAGGTGACTTACTCTCCTGGTTGGGGCGGGATGGGGGTACTTGCCTGGGGACTGGAGGGTGGGAGTGAGGGTGGAGTCAAGATTGGGGTCTGAACAAAGATGGCTGGAGCTGGGTGGGGCATGGCTCGGGCATGGCTGGGATGGGCGAGGCTTGGTTGGGGTTGGGTTGGATGTGGGCTCTCCCAGGCTGGGCCCCATTCTGTCCACTTTCAAAGAAGTCACAGCAAGGGGCTGGCTGTCCCCCACCACGGCTCAGGGAGCAGTGCTGAATCTTGACCTCTGACTTGGGAGCCAGGCATGGCCTTAACCCCAGCAGACCTCCAGGCTGACCACTGTCTGTCCACCTCTGCGGGTCTCAGCTCTGTCTGACTGGCAGGCCTGGGATGTAGAAGAGAGGACAGGGAGGAGGGGGGTGTGCTAATTACTTTGAAGATTACTCAAACATCTCAGGGGCCTGACCTCAGGCAAAGCTGTCCCCTACCACTCCCCTCAGACAGCGTGGAGGATGAGTTTGAACTGTCCACTGTGTGCCACCGGCCTGAGGGTCTGGAGCAGCTGCAGGAACAAACCAAGTTCACACGCAAAGAGTTGCAGGTCCTGTACCGAGGCTTCAAGAACGTGAGTAGAGGGCCTAGCAAGGGCTGAATCGGAGAGGCCTGGCTGACTAGCAGTTACTCAGAAAGTATGGCCTGGGTGCTTTGAAAAGGGGGATGGGGCCCACGGGTTCAGGGCCCTTGGTGGTGGCAGGCTGGGCTTGTGATGTAGTTCGTGTTTATTTGTACACTGGGGAAGTCTTTCCACAGAGGCATGGTGGTGTTTCCTCTGTCGGGGAGTCTCTGGCCTGAGGGCGGTGACTGGAAAGGAGGTGGGGTTTGTGTCTGCTCAGCCTGGCTATCCCTTCCCAGGAATGCCCCAGTGGGATTGTCAGTGAGGAGAACTTCAAGCAGATATACTCCCAGTTCTTTCCCCAAGGAGGTGAGGAGACTGGTGCCTGGGGGATGCCGGCTGCCCGTCTTAGGCGGAGGTGGGAAGAAAGGTTCTGGTGGGCTGGGTATGCTAAGGTAACGGGGGTGGGCAAGCTGCAGAAAGGAAGCGAGTACCCCTGCCTGACAGCCGAGTTCACGTCCCACACTCACCCACAGACTCGAGCACCTATGCTACCTTTCTCTTCAATGCCTTTGACACCAATCACGATGGCTCTGTCAGTTTTGAGGTGAGCTAGGAGGGATGGATGGGTAGAACAAGCCCCGTTTCCTTGGGCTTGCGGGGGTGGGGTGTGTGTCAAGATTTCCACACCAAACCCAAAGAATGGGTTGCTGAAGTCCACCCCCACCCCTTCCCAGGACTTTGTGGCTGGTTTGTCGGTGATCCTTCGGGGAACCATAGATGATAGGCTGAGCTGGGCCTTCAACTTATATGACCTCAACAAGGATGGCTGTATCACCAAGGAGGTACAGGGCCAGTGGAGGGCACGAGGGCGGCGTGTGGGGTCCTGGGTGGTGTTGGTGGAAAGGTACATGAGTTTAAAAAATGTATATCTGTGTCACCAGTAACAGGGACAGGTCTGTCCTTGCCTACCCTGGCCTCTGAGTCTGGAGGCCAGAGGCTCTTAGGAGGAACTTCTCATTGGTTCAACAGGAAATGCTTGACATCATGAAGTCTATCTATGATATGATGGGCAAGTACACACACCCTGCCCTCCGGGAGGAGGCCCCGAGGGAGCACGTGGAGAGCTTCTTTCAGGTGCCGGGGTCTGGGTGGCGGGGGCCTGGAGTGGAAGCAGGGAGACCAGGGCCCAGTGCGGTCCTTACCCCAGTCTCTCTCCCACTGGCCTCCTCGTTCTCTCTCTTGACCGCCTACTTGCAGAAGATGGACAGAAACAAGGATGGTGTAGTGACCATTGAGGAATTCATTGAGTCTTGTCAAAAGGTATGGCCCCCCTGTAGCCACCCTAGGCCTAAATCAGTTTATGTCATCCCCTACCCCCAATCCTGTTCTTTCGCGACTAAGGAAAATTTGTCCCCCACGTCAGGTCCCCCTATGCATCCTTCTTCTCTACCTCTGAATGTCCCCATCTCTAGTTAAATGTGTTTCTCTGTGTCGCTGACAAGCTTTTTTCTCTCTCTTTCTCTCCCTCTAATCTGCCTCCCTCACGCCATGTGCCATGGCCACAGGACGAGAACATCATGAGGTCCATGCAACTCTTTGATAATGTCATCTAGCCCCCCAGGGACAGGGGTTAGTGCATCGTGGGGGTGACCGTACTCTAGTCCTAGTTCAGGTGAACCTAACCCTTCTCTCCCTGGCTCTGTCCTCATCCTACATGGACCTGGGGGCTGTAGGGATCCGGGTCCTGGGGCTTCAGTAGTCCAGATCCCTGAGCTAAGTGTCAAGAGTGGGCAATGTATGTCTGGGAGGGAGGGCTCCCCGCTCCCAACCGCTCTTATCCCCTTCCCGCCTGACCCAGTGCTTAGGACACCCCGGTGTAGGGACTGTGGTTCCTCACCTCCCAACCCTACTCTAGAAGTCACATTAGGCAGAATGTCTCCTGCTATGGTGCTTTCCCACCCCTGATCTCATAGACTCCCCTCTGAGATCCCTCCCCGGAGAACATGCTCTGTCCATGTCCCTGGCTGGCTTTCCAGCCTATCCTTTGAGGGCCCTGTAGGAGGGGGACAAGAAAGAAGAGAAATGTTGGCCTTGAGCCAGTGGAAAGGTCCTAGACATTGGTTGGAGTGGAAAACAGAAAGCCTGGGCAGAGGCTCTGAGAGGCAAGGCTGTCACTGCCAGGTTCTACGGGTCTGCTGCCTGGGGCCAGCAGAATATGGTTCCCTGACTTCCCAGAAGGCCTTACGTCCTTAGCAATGTCCCAGAAATTCACCATACACTTCTCAGTGTCTTAGGAGAGCCTGAGTTCCAGATAGCTGGTTCATCCTGGGATTCTCTCCACCCCTCTCGTATGGTGGAGTGGTAGCTAGGGGAAGATGGGTGGGAGGTGTCCTGGATGATGTCTTTCAAAGTCCCATCCTGCCCTCCTGCCCGCCGCCTGTTTCGATGGCTTCAGTTTCAATTCTCCATGGCCTCTAGATTTAGAGGCTTGGAGTGAGTCAGGGATTCTCCTGGACTTGGGTCTCACCACTCCTCCTAGTGGCTGCCTTAGGGGAATGGGAGGCAGAGGCAGACACTAAAACCCAATGGGGGCATTCGCTGGAATCCTTGCCCGACCCTCCACAATGCCCTAGGATGGCCTAGGGTGCCCTCTCCCTATATTTAGTCTACCCAGAGATGCCCCTGAGCTCACCTAGAGGGCAGGGACCATAGGATCCAGGCCGACCTTGTTATCAGCACCTGCCATGCTGCTGTCCCCTCTTAACGTACGGCTTGTCTCATTCAGCTCTCCTCCCAGTCAGCGAGGGTCAGAGGGGAGGGTCCGACCCTTCAGCCTTGGCTGAATGCTTTGCACCTTGGGCTCTCCTACATATTTTGTAAACTAAGACACCAGATCCAATAAAACACAACGGCTATGCACAGCCTGCTGCCTTTGCTTCTTTATCCCTTCCGCCACACAATTCAGATGACAGCCCACAGCCCTGTAAACTCCCAAGAAAGTGCTTGTCTTTTCAAGTGTGGCCATGCCTCGGTACAGAGCCAAGACTCAGGTAGGAAATCCATCGACCTTAACCCCTGCATGAACCTCCTGACTTGGGGACACACAGAAAGCGTATGCTGTCCGAAGACTCTCTGTGCCAAGCAAGTCATCTTTTTTTTTTTTCTTTTTTTTTGCCATAAGATATACCTTATTCCAGTTCTGGAAAATGGAGAGAAAGGGAATCCATCCATTTACCATTCTAATCCAACATGAATGTGCATTTGGAAAACAGAAGCAAATGCATACATATAAATATGTGTGCATTGTATGTATATATAATATTGAATTCTATGTCTTGTGTGTTATTTATATAATGTATATGTGTAATGCATGCATACATATCCATATTCCCAGACTTTGGTCTCATCGATGTTTGAACCTTTCTTCTCTTTTCTCTCTTCTTTTGAGAAAATGTTCTGTAACCAGGAATGACCTTCAACCCCTATCTTCTTGTCTCTACCTCCCAAATGCTGAGATTCCAGGCATGTGCCACCACACAGCACCAAGGTCCCATCTCCTGTCAGCACCCCTGCTTCCAGGCCTCCCCTGGCCGAATGTCTGTACAAGTCATCACATACATTTTCGTGTTGCCTCACTCGTGGGTTAATATTGTTTGGATTGCTTCCTTAATTGTGTGTTTGATTACTGGTGCACTTGGCCAAACTGTCAGGGGAAACTTTCCAGCTCCGGGGGGGAAGGGGGCGTGCATGCGTGCGAGCGAGTGTGTGTGTGTGTGTGTGCGCGCGCACGCGCGGCGCGCGCGCCCACCGTGGGCTGCTCTCCCCCATCAATCCCTAATTAAGAAAACGCTCTAGCCAGCACTTGGGAGACAGAGGCAGGCAGAACTATGAGTTTGAGGCCAGCCTGGTCTGCAGAGCAGGTTTCAGGACAGCCAGGGCTACACAGAGAAACCCTGTCTCAAAAAACCAAAAATTAAGGGGGAAAATTGCTCTAATTCTCTATAGGCTTCCCTTACAGCCGTCTTATGGCGGCATGTTCTCAAGTGTGGTTCCCCTTCTTTGAGGTAACTTTAGCTTGTGTCAAGTTCGTATAAAACTAGCCAGCACAACATGTACGGGTGTTTTGTCTACATGTATGTGTACATACTGTCCACTTTCCTGGTGCCGGAGGAGGCCAGAAGCATCGGATCCCCTGCAACTGGGGTTACAATTGTGAGCCGCCATGTGGGTGCTGGGAATGAAACCCAGCTCCCCTGGAGGAGCAGCCAGGGCTGCTAGCTGTTGAGCCACCTCTCCAGCCACGATTAATTCTACGCAGGATGTGAGCCCGGGGTGAATTCTGGGTGGGGCTTTGTTTCTGAGCTGGGTTCTGTTGACAGACGGATGTTTCAGGATGGGTGTTTTGCAGGTGTTTCCATTTCAATGGTTCGGCCTAACTCCCCACAAGCTCAGGAGTGGTTCTCTTTTGTAGCTTTTTGTTTACAATGATTAATGGCTGCAGAAACTGGCTTACAGCGTAGGCCTCTTTCCAAGCTGCTTTTGCAGAGAGTCTCTTGACAGCTGGATAGTTTTCTAGAACCAAGCCTGAGGATCCAGAAACTCCCATCTCTCTCATCTGAAAGAGTGAAATATATATATCTTTATAATGTATACCTTTATATATACTTACATATATAATTTGTAGTTGGCATATAAAGTAGGGTTTTATGGGAGGGGGGGTGTAGGCGCTCCTGCATGTGCCTACGCAGGACAGAGGTCAATGTCTGAGTGTCTTCTTCCAACCTGTTTTTTGAGGCAAAGTCTCTCACTGAAAATGCAGCGCGTGTACTCAGTTACTCCACAACCTCAGGGATCCACCGGTCTTCCCCTGCCCAAAGCTGGGATCAGAGCACTTGCTTCCTGTATGGGTGCTTTTCTTGTGGGTGCTGGAGGCCAAACTCAGGAGGTCCATGGCACACCCTTTAACACCTTGCTTTTCATGAGTTCATATCATTGTACCTTGCTCATAACGCCCTCTCAGCTACCTTCCCTCTCCCACCTTGCTGGCCTCCCCTTTCCACCCCAAATAGTCTTCGTGTGTGTGTGTGTGTGTGTGTGTGTGTGTGTGTGTGTGTGTGTGTGTGTGTGTGTGTGAAACTCTAGACACCACATATGAGAGGAATTGTGCACTATGTATTTCCTTCTCTCCACTTTTAAACTTTATTTTTATTTATTCTTTGTGTCTTTCACATCATGCATTTCGATCCTTGTCCCTTCACATCTGCCCTCGCAAGCTCCCCATATACACATATATACATATGTGTGTGTGTGTATATATATATATGTATATATATGTGTGTGTATATATGTATATATATGTATATAAATAGTAAAATTCACCATGGAAGCTGTAGTGTGACACAGTGAATCACACAGGAAACTCTCTTGTACATCTTTACTTGCAAGTGTGCATTGCAAAGAGTCATGGGTGTGCTTCAAGGCCTGGGGTTCCTGCCACACTAGTGATGCTGGGCCCTCAGTGGAACTTCTTTGTGCTTTGGGCCTGCTCCAGCAGATCATAGATGTAGTTACTCCGAGAATGAAAAGTCCTCCCTCCTTTCCTCACTCCCTCCCTCCCTTTAAAGGAAGCAGAGTTGGGATATTAAAGAGGGTTCAGGCCAGTGAGCTTGCTGCTTGGTGACCTGAGTTCGCTCTGTGGGATCCACACGGTGGAAGGAGACCTAACTCCCACAAGTGGTCCTCTGCCCTCTGCCCATACACGTGGCACACACATACCCAACCATCCCAAGTAACTATTTTTTTCTTAAGGGAGAGTTTAGCATAGGTTTAAGCATGGAGTTAAGAGAAAGAGAAGAAAGGAAAGCATAAACCCAAGAGCATGAGTGTGGGTCTCAAAGAACCTTTGAACCCCAGTTCCCTTCACTTTCTTTCTTTTTAATTTTTGTTTTTGTTTGTTTTTGGAAACAGGATTTCTGTATTGCTTTGGAGCCTGTCCTGGAACTCGCTCTGTAGACCAGGCTGGCCTTGAACTCACAGAGATTTACCTGCCTCTGCCTCCCGAGTGCTGGGTTAAAAGCATGCGCCACCAACGCCCAGCTAGAAATAAATTCTTTTTGTAGTTGTTTTTTTTTTTTTTTTGAGACAGAATTTCTCTGTGTAGCTTTATAGACTAGGCTGGCCTTAAACTTGCAGAGATCCCTATGCTTCTGCCTCCCAAGTGCTGGGGTTAAAGGCGTGCACCACCACTGCCCGGCTCCCTCGGTTTCTAATGAAAGTTCCTTTGCGTGAACACCAAGCTCTGCCTCTGTATCTGTATCAGTGCAAAGGTGTTTATGTATTGTAACGGGCCTTTGTCTATCCCACCGGCTCCCACAGAGACTTTCATTAATTATGAAAGCTTGGCCTATTGCTTAGGCTTGTTTCTGATGCCTCTTATAACAACCCATTTATATTAATCTATGTAGTGCCACATGATTCGTGGCTGTTACCTCCCCTCTGAACATCTGCTTGCTTTGCATCTCTTGTCATCTCTACCTTTCTTCTTCTCAGAGTCCTTTGTCCCCAGAAGTCCTCCCTAACTGCTTCCTGCCTAGCTATTAGCTATTCAGCTCTTTATTAAACCAATCAGGTGTCTTGGCAAAGACACATCTTTAGAGTGTAAACAAATGTTCCACAACAATGTCTAAGTGAAAAATATGCATGATGCAGCTTGGAGAAGATGCTATGCATGATGCAGCTTGGAGAAGATGCTATGAATGATGCAGCTTGGAGAAGATGCTATGCATGATGCAGCTTGGAGAAGATGCTATGCATGATGCAGCTTGGAGAAGATGCTATGCATGATGCAGCTTGGAGAAGATGCTATGCATGATGCAGCTTGGAGAAGATGCTATGCATGATGCAGCTTGGAGAAGATGCTATGCATGATGCAGCTTGGAGAAGATGCTATGCATGATGCAGCTTGGAGAAGATGCTATGCATGATGCAGCTTGGAGAAGATGCTATGCATGATGCAGCTTGGAGAAGATGCTATGCATGATGCAGCTTGGAGAAGATGCTATGCATGATGCAGCTTGGAGAAGATGCATATGTACACTGAAGGATATTCCTCAAGATTTTCTTTCCCGGGGCTTGAGATGACTCAGCAGGTAAAATGCTTGCCTCCAAGCCGGAAGGACCAGGTTCGATCCCATGGGCCCCACAAGGTGCCCCCTAATCTCCACATGCATACCGTGTCACAGATTCATCTCTCCAGGAGCTGGAGAGATGGTTCAGCAGTTAAGAGCACTAGCTGCTCTTTCAGAGGACCAGGGTTCAGTTCCCAGCAACCACATGACAGCTCACAACTGTAATTCCAGTTCCAAGGGATCTGACACCCTCACACAGACATACAAGCAAGCAAAACAATAAGTAAATAAAACTTATTAAAGGAGGAGGAGGAGGAAATGAGCTGGGCAGTAGTGGGTGTGGCTAGTGGTAGGTTCCTCCCTTCTTTTTTCTGGAAACCCATCGCGTGCTGCTGACTCATGCAAAGGAGGAAGTCAGGCCTTCCCTGTTCCTGCACACACACCAGGTGAAGGGGAAGAGCTGGTTTCAAGAAGCAACAGCTTCCTTGTAGGGCTAGAGCGAGCGAGCGAGCGAGCACTCAGCATGTTCCAGGCCCTGGCTTCCGTCACCAGCGTCTCGGAAAGCAACGCCCCAGACCTGTTTTGCTGTCTGTGTTTCTTGTGTTTCCCTTTTGCGAGACTGCCTGCTCCTCATGCAGGATACTTGGGTTTGAGTTAAAGATCTGCTCCAAACTGTGGGCCCTGAACACAGTGGGTGGGGAGCTAAACCCCATTTCCCCTGCTGCTTTGTTTGTGAGCAGAGTAGGTACTGTACAAGTATTGCACCATTGAGCTGCATCCCACAGCCCACTCTTAGAAACTTTGGATCCCTGAAGTTCATGTACAGATCCTAAGAACCTATTATCCAGTATCGAGTATATTCCTAGGTTTTTTTTTTTTTTCTTTCTAATGTTGTTGCCGTTTGTGGTGGTTTCTAGAATTGTATTGTCACCAGGGAAGATTTTTTTTAAAAAAATAATTTATGCTTTGGTGTTTTGCCTGCATCTAAGTCTGTGGGGGTATCAGATCCCCCAGAATTGGAATTATCTGAACCATCTCTCCACGCCCCCTTCTTGGTGTTCCAAGTCTCATTCTTAAATTAACTTAGACCCAGAAGGATCATTTTATTAGCATTTGGGAGAAAGACAACAGGACTAACTGCAGGGCCCTTAGATCCCTCCAAAGGACCAGAAGACACTCGATATGCAATCGCAGAAGGCAGCTTTGTTCTTGAGGAAAAACCAGCTTGCTGGGGCTCACCCAAAATGGCTTCCACCCTTGGGGGAGGGTAAGGCAGCCCCTTTTAAGCCTGCTTAGGGAATTCCAGCTGTGGTTATGTGCACTTTGAAGTGATTGGGTATGGACCCTTACTGATACAGGAATCATTTATGATTGGCTCATGACATCTGGTGGGTAGCTATGGTTGCGGTGTCAGGAGTCTGTCTAACTGAAAACAGGAAGAGTTCCTGCCTGTGGCAGGGTAGGACCCTGATTGGTTACCAGACTGGACATACTTCCTGAGGGTCTGGTTGTAGCCAGACATGAGCCAGCATAGGATGCTGAGGTGATGTATGGCAGAGGTCTGAGCAGACCTGGGGACAAAAAGCATCTGGCCCTGGAACCTTCACAAACAGGCTGAAATCTTGGCAGCTGCCTAGAGGAAGGTGATAGGGAAGAGGAAGAAAGTTTTGAGTTAGGGTCAGTGCCATGGAAAGAAAATGGCTCCAAAGAGAGTGCACTGTCAGGAGGTGTGGCAGCAAAATTCGTTATGAAGTAGCAACAAAAATAATTTTATGGTTGGGGATCACCACAACATGAGGAATTGTATTAAAGGGTCACAGCGTTAGGAAAGTTGAGAACCACTGAGTTAAAGGGATAATTATTCCACTTTATTATATCTACAGGTGAATCTGTTTTCCTCACGGGTGGTCCTGGTCAGATGATTGTCAGGTCAATTAGATTCCCCCCCCCTGTAATTTTAAGCTCAAGGACTATTTTATTAGTTTGAAACAACAGCTAGAAATCAGGGCAGGCAAGGTGTAAATCTCTGCAGCTACTGGGAGGAAAAAAAATGAAGAAAATCGAGCCCTCTCTTTTTGAGTTACAGGCCAAGAAAGCTGGCAGGTTCCAAGGTGGAGGTTGGCAAGGAGCTATGGGAGGGAGGGAAGGAGGGAGGGACGGAGGGACGGAGGGAGGCTTTAGAGAACAGACAAAGCCTAGAGTGTCAGGGCAAGCTTGGGACTGCGCTGGCATTTGAAGTTATGATCAGCTTCTGGTTGGGTTAATTCTAAGGGAGGAGACATTAGTATATAATGTTCTGGTCCTTGGAGCAGAGCGGAATGCAATGCTCTACCCAAGGCCAGGGGAAATCTATTCTTTTGACCTGGAGAAAGTAGCTTTCCCTAAAAGGGCATCACCGGAGTCCTGATGCCTCTACTTTCTCATATGGTATTTTATATCTTAAAAAGGCTCTTAGTTCAGTACATGGCACATGCATCACACACACACATACACGCGCACACACACACACACACACACACACACACACACACACACACACACACACACACAACGGGGGTCAGAGGAGAGTTTGCCAGGAGTCATTCGCTCTTCACTGGCTAACAAAAGCCGTCTGGTTATGTAGCCCAGGCTAACCCAGAGCTCAGGGTCCCCAGTTGCTGGGGTTACAGGTGTAAGCCATCATAGCCAGGGTTCAGTTTCCCACTTTTCAGCCCAGGAAGTGGACTTGCTCAAGGCTCTCTCTGGGAAGTTTGTGGGGCAAATTTAGACTGCACTTAGTTCCAAGCCTCTGCCTAGGGTGGCCTTGAAGTTAAGATTTGTGTGGCTCGGTATAGGAATTGTGACACATGCTTAGAACCCTGGTGCTGCAGAGACCCAGGCAGAGGAATCGCGAGCTGTGAGTCTAGGACAGCCAGGGCTGCAGTGAGACCTTGTCTCACAAAGACAAACAGGGCTGGGGAGATCCATTTGACAGCGCTTGCCAAGCAAGCTTGGGGACCTGAGTTTGATTCCAATGTTTATATAAAAAGGTTGAGTTATGATTTATTTATATGTATGCGTGGCTGTTTGATCTACATATATGACTGTGCACCATATGCATGTCTGGTGCCTGTGGAAGTCAGAAGACGGCATTGGGTCCCTGGAACTGGAGTTAACGAAGGCTATCAGCCACCATCTGGTGTTGGAAATGAAACTGAACCCAGGCCTTCTGAAGAGCGACAGGTGCTCTAACTGCCGAGCCACCTCTCTAGCCCCATAAACTCACTTTCAACATGCTAAGTTTGATCATCCTGGGTCTTCATGAAGCGTGGAATAGGCTATTGCCAGAAAGATGCTGGCGCTCGAGAGCGAAGTTCTGCAAACACAACTCAGGAGCCCCTGCTTGAGGTGGCGCCCAGAGCCACAGAAGAGGCTCCAGCATAAGCTTTGGTGCCCAGGATCAAAAACTCAAATAGAGGAGGGGAATTCCCAATCTTTCTCCCCCAGCCTGGGTGTTGGGATTACACACATGTGCCACCTTCCCCCAGTGCTGATCTCCCCTAGTCCCCACACTAGCATTTAACAAGACTGTAAGAAGTATTTCCTTCCTGTTTCAGTTATCACATGCCATATCATGTTTCCGCCTTTATACCACTTACCAAAACCCATCTGAGCTCCTGTTTTGTAGATTTATTTTTTATTTGTTACTGTCACTTGTTTTGTTTTTTGATACAGGGGAACTCTGTGTGACCCTGTGCTCCAACCCTCGGGGCCTAGTTATTCGTGGGTCGAGGTGGGCTAGAACCTGAAAATAATGGGAGAGAAAGAAGAGACCAAGCAGTGCATTTGTCAAGGTCTAACTTTATTGATGTAAAAAGGAGTATTTAAAGTAAAGCTGGGAGGAAATGGGGAGGGGTAGCATGCAGGGAGGAAATGGGGAGGGGTAGCTTCTGCTAACTCCGGGGTCCTGGTAATTATCCCAGACAGTAAACATCAGACAATAAACGTCTGCTTATCTTAGTTCCTGGGCCAGGCCCATCTCAGTTCCGGGCACTCAGTACCTGGAATGAGTGGAAGAGACCACCTGTTAAGCAGGTTCCTGTATACCAAGATAAGGCTCAATTAGAGTTCTAAGGTGTAAGCAATTCTGCAAGAGAATGTAACTCAAGGTCGGCTCCCAACAACCCTGGCTTTCCTGGGACTCGCTCTGTTGACCAGGCTGACCTTGAGTTCAGAGATCCTCCTGCCTCTGCCTCCCAAGTGCTGGGATTAAAAGCGAGCACCACCACTGCCGGTCATATATGTGCAGTGGGTGCTGAGCTGCCGGTGTGGGTGCTGGGAACCAAACTCAGATCTGCTTGAGACATTTCTCCAATCCCTGCACCTACTGAGTCTGTTTCTGTAGCTAAAATACAATCTGTGAAGTCAAGGACTCATCTCATTCATCCCACATAGGTATCACAGGCTTCCTAGGTACCTTTTCAATTTTACCTTCTTTTTTATGTGTGTGGGTGTTTTGCCACACATATTCACCATACACAAATATTGGTGCACCACTGTGTGAAGTGCCCAAGAAGGCTACAAGAGGGATTTGCCCCCCAAAACCGTAGTTACTGATAGTGAGCAGTATGTGGGCGGGGCATCAAACCCGTCTCTGCAAGAGCAGTGCTCTTAGCTGCAGAGCAGCTGCTGCAGCCCCAGCTGGTGCCTTTTGTAGGTGATGGGGCAGGGGTAAGCATCGTCTGTGTGGAGAAGCGTGGAGAATGCATCCTAGCTGAGTGGTTGGTTAAGATCGGGCCTGAGGATGTAGCTAAGGGGTGGAGCACTCGCATAGCAAGTATGAGCCCTTGAGCTTCATCACCACCCGTAAGGAAAAACAAATTCTCTCCCGCTGGCAATGGAAAACAAGCTGGGCATAGGTGGGGCATGCCCATAACCCAAACACTATGAAGGTAGAGGCAGGCAGGGGAGGAGGGAGGAGGAAGAAATTACTTATTTTGGGCTGCTGACTCCCATCTCAACAATCTAGGACTGAGAACTGTTAAAAGCCCCCACATGGGGGCTGGAGAGATGGCTTAGCCATTAAGGTACTGCTGTTCCAGAGCACAGAACGAGTTCAGTTCCCAACCCCCATGTCCAGTGGTTCACAGCTGCTGCTTCTGCTGCCCCACCCCCACCCACCCATACAAATGTGCCATACACACTCTAGAAATAAATAAATGATAAATGAAAAGTTCTGGTCGGGGCTGGCAATGGCTCAGGATAAGGAGCCTTGTCGGGTCCCAGCTGACAGCCTGAGTTTGATCCCCCAGATCTGCAGAGGGAAGGACAGAGCCCATTTCCACAAGTTGTCCTCTGACTGCACCAGGACCATGGAATGTGAACCCACTCAAAATAAATAAAAATACAACGTCCCTGGAGGGCTTGCTTACCATGTACAGAGCCCTGGGTTGGATACTCAGCACTGCATATACCTGGCATGAGTTTACACCTGCAATGCCACCCCAACAGCATCCCTGAGCTACAAGCTGAAACTACCACGTTGAAGTATAAAATAAACTACTGTCTCAATACTGAAAATGAGAGGTTTGTTCGCAAACGGAGGCAGACCTTTTCCTTTTTTGGTTTTTCAAGACAGGGTTTCTCTGTGGCTTTGGAGGCTGTCCTGGTACTAACTCTTGTAGACCAGTCTGGTCTTGAACTTACGGACATCCGCCTGCCTCTGCCTCCTGAGTGCTAGGGTTAAAGGCGTGCGCCACCACCACTCGGCGAGGTAGACCTCTTAAGGAATATACATGCAAAGTGCACTCTGCAAGAACACTCTGAGAGGACTATAGGAACAAAGCTGGAGCCAAGCCCACAGGAAGTTGATGCTGAGGGGAAAAGGACCGAGCCCCTTACATATACTGCACACCCCCATCCCCGTAACAAACTCGCTTTCCACCCCTCTCCCCACCCCACCCACGTGCTTGGAATATATAGCCTTTCCTTTCTCCATTCGTAGTCCGGCGAATTTCACGCCACGGCCTCTCCCGGAACAAGGAGTTATGTCCTCTGACTTCCCGAAACAGATGAAGCGGTGTATCAAGCAGAAACTCTGTGTGCTCGTTTGCTTTAACCAGATTATGAGGTCATAATGGTCCCACAGCCCAGGAAGAGGCAAAGTCAATAAATAGTTGCCTGCACAATTTAAAACGGGTTAGCTCCGAGGGTGGAGTACAAGAAAATGACTCAAAACAGAGGGGTGAGCTGAGCTCCTTGGCATGGTGTCTTCGCAGAACCGAATGTGGGTTAGGCAGAGGCGAGGAGCCAAACTATTGCAAGAATCTCCTAAGTAGGTCAGTGTTTCCTACCACTTTAAGACCAGAGGCATCGTCTGGGCGCCTGCGTACTGAGAGAGCAAACGCCTCTTTTTCCCCTCCCCCCTTCCTCCCAAACTCCCCAGCCGGCGCATCCTCCCATGCTCCCCTCCTTCGGGTGGAGCAATGGTCCGTCCCAGAGTGTGGCACTCATCCTGGAGGGTGGCAAGCCAAATGGTACGTTCCACTGCCGCGCGCCTCCCCGGGTGGCACGGCGCCCTTTCGTAGCTTTCCCCCTAGCAAGTAAAGCGTAATGGGCTGGTCCCAAAGAGGGCGGGGGAGCCGGGCTAGGGACCGGTCTGAGCCGGTCTGTGGCGCAGGCGCAGTGCGGATAAACAGGAAGCGGGCGGCAGCGGCGGCGGCGGCTTAGGGACTCGGGGCGAGTAGTCGGAGGATTCGGGCCGTTCGGGGGGCGCGGGACGCTGAGGACGGAGGAGGCGCCCGGCCCTCCTCCCGTGAAGACGCGGTGGCGGCCTCGCCCTCCGCTTAGGCTCCCTGCTCCCCGCGCAGGCGGAGGCAGCGGCTGACAAAGGGCTCGAGCCGGTGCCGCCGCCCTTCTCATCCGGGCACTCGGGCCCCCGCCGAGAGGCAGGGGGAAGGGCGGAGGGGGAGGGGAAGGAGCCCGGGAGGCGCGCGTTCGGAGCCGCGGCCCTTCGCAGGGCTCCGGGCCAGTGGCCCAACGGACCGAGGCCGAAGAGGCGCTGCGGCGGCGGCCGGCGGCAGGAGGATGGTGCAGAAGGAGAGCCAGGCGGCGCTGGAGGAGCGGGAGAGCGAGCGCAACGCCAACCCTGCCGCCGCCTCGGGGGCTTCGCTGGAGCCGCCTGCAGCTCCGGCCCCGGGAGAAGACAGCCCATCGGGAGCCGGGGTGGCGGCCGGGGCCGGGGCGGCCGGAGGGACCCGCAGGTTCCTGTGCGGCGTGGTGGAAGGTGAGTCTGCCTCCCGGCCCGGCCCGGCCGCCGCTCAGCACCGTCCCCGGGAGGGGGGTGCTGGGGGCTCCCCTCCACCCAGATCGATGCTTGCCCTTGCTAACGCGGGTGTGGGGAGGGAGAGGGGACGGCGGGCACACTTTTCCTCCGGTTTTTACCGTCCGATTCTCCTGGCTGGTGAGTACCCTGATCCCACCCTCCTTGGGCTTGGAGCCAGGCGGACCGTGGAGGAGGAGGCAGTGGCAGGGAGCCTGTTGTCAGGCTCTTGTGTTTGACGTCTTTGTACCTTGGGATCTCAGTCTCTAGGGTCTAGGGCCTGCTTTCAAATGAGGGGATTTGTGCAGCGCTCCGATCCCCATCCCACGTTTGCTTAGGAGTAAAGGGGAGCTCAGTCGGTCCATAATACTACAAACTACTCAGGGCTTAGGGTATTTTGTTGCTGACCTGCAAGCCCCCTTCCCCCCTGAACACTCATTTTCAGTCGAGGAAAGTGTCATGTTTACCAGTTGCTATTCTTTGACTTGTGTGTGTGTGATAAATTTCTGTATAACCTTATGAGAGCATTTGTGATGAGTTAAAATTTAGTGAAAAGGTTTTTTTTTTTTTTTTTTTTTTTTTTTTGTTTTGAGACTGGGTTTCTCTTTGTGGCTTTGGAGCCTGTCCTGGAACTAGCCCTGTAGACCAGGCTGGCCTGGAACTCACAGAGATACACCTGCCTCTGCCTCCTAAGTGCTGGGATTAAAGGCGTGCGCCACTTAACGCCCAGCTGAAAGGTTTAATTTTCATAATTACTGCCTTCCCTCTCATTTACAGTTGAAAGAAATGAGGGACGATTTGGTAGTGAGGGAAGATGGCCAGACAGAAGATCTTATTGCAATTTCTGAATACGAATGGGCAGATAACTGAACTCAGGGAAGCACTTTACCTTACTTAGTTCTTCCCCAAATACATTGTAGCTGAATTTTCTTTGGCAAACCCAAGTCTTTTGCCTTTTTTTTTTTTTTTTTAATTCTCATTACTGAACAATAGAAAAACTAATTTTCAAACCAAAAAGGCTAAAAGTAGGAATCCCCTGTTGGTTGAGAGCATCAGCTTTTCCAGTTTTTCACGGTATAAGTCTATTTTGAAAGATAAAAGATAGTCGTTCTGGTATTTTAGATGAAGATTAATTACAGGGAGAGAATATTCTCAGCCAAACTAAGATTACTTTACAAAATTTGGGGGGCAGACTGTTAGTATTTATAAAAACATGGGTGCTTTTTGTATTGTCCATACTGGGTGTGCTAGAGTGCAGAGAGATTTTAGAGAAACTATGGTGGTTTTTTGTTTTTTTTTTTTAATGTCAGGAAGGCATGGCAGCTTTATTTCTGACAAAAACTGGGTCTGAAACAAGTTATACAGGTGGTAATATCTTCGTGAATTCTGTGAGTTGGTCTCTGCGGTCATCTGTGTTTGCAGACAGGTTCTTTAGCCTAGGAGGGCCAGAAGCTGGCTAAAGCACAGATGACCTTGAACTTCTGATCCTCCTGCCCTCTGGAGTGGTGGGATCACAGGCCACCACCCTTTTTAGGTGTAATTTCTTTACTGTTTTTGTTGTTTGGTTACACCCCCCCATTCCAGCACTGTCTGGAATTCACTTTGTGTCCCAGGCGGTTGAGATCTTGAACCACCTTGACCAGTGTGTTATTGTGTTGTCAAAGGCCCTAGGATGGTGAGTGGTGGGGGTGCAGAACACACGGAGCTAACCGAGCAGCAGGGTGAGTTGGTGCTGTTGGTAATCAAGCATTGGTGGGCTGAGAAAGGGCTTGAGGGTTTGAGGCCAGCCAGGGTTACAGAGTAAGGCCTTGTTTCAGCAACAGGAAGTCTGAAATGAGTTATTTTGGAGTGAATGCTAAGAAATGTGGCCAGCTAGTGGCACACACCTTTAATCCCATCACTCAGGAGGCAGAGGTAGGCTGATGTCTATGAATTCAAGGAGTTCCAGGACAGCCAGGGCTACACAGAGAAACCCTGTGTACGGGGGTGGGGGTGGGGGTGAGTCTTTCTCAAAGTATGTTAAAATATAGCTCTGTCCTCAGTTGTGTTCTCCCTCCTCTCATTCTCACGTGGATACCTTAAATGAGCACTGAATCAGCTGTGTATTTTATTTCTTGGTCGGCAGCATCCTATGAGCATAGGAAATACTGTAGTTATTTCCAGGATGGTTTTCTTTTTTGCCTTATAAACCTTGGTTGGTTTTAACTCTTGTGTTAATAGTACACTTCCTCTTTGTGGTCCAATTAATCCAAACCATAAACCTGGCTCTGAAAGAGTTGCTGAAGATTAAATTGTTAGAATTAGGGGCTTGAGAGATGGCTCGGTGGTGAAGAGCACGTGTTACTCTTCCAGAGGACCTAGGTTGAATTCCTCGTATCTACATGGTTCCTCACAACCATCTCTAATGCCAGTTACAGTCTGTAACTACAGGAATCCCACTCCCCTTTTCCTCTGAGGGCACCACATACCTGTGCGTAGACACATGTTCAAAGTGCTTAAAGTGTTTTGCCGGGGAGGGGACCATGAACTAGGTGCAGCGTGCCTGTGGAGGTCAGAGGGCTTGCAGGCAGCAGTCCTGTGGGTCCCAGAGGCTGTGGTGTCAGGCTTGGCACCACTGGTGTCTGCAGAACCATCTAGCCAGGCCCAGAGTGCTTGCTTTGATCTCTTCCTGGGTTTTAAGTTTCCCTCACCTCTTGCTAATGATGATGATTAGGTTGAGGGAAAGGTTAGATTGGCTGTGAGGTCTGGAGTGGTTCCTAGTGTGCTGGAGAGCTTCGTGTGCTGGAGAGCTTCAGACGCCAGCTTTGCTGTCAGTCCTTCAGACATGATTTCATACACTTATTTCCTTACATGCAAAACAGCGGTAACTAGATAAAGTGTTGGAGTTTGTTTCCGACAGTGGACACTAGGATGTCAGTTACATCCCTCACCTCTAAGTTTTTGTTGGTGTGTGGTTTTGTTTTTTTGAGAGATTAGGATGTCAGCTACACCCATCTTTTTTATTTATTTATTTATTTATTTTGTTGTTGTGCTGTTTGTCTTTTGAGCCAGGATTTCTCTGTTTAGCCCTATCTGTCCTTGAGTCAGGGTTTTTCTGTTTAGCCCTGGCTGTCCTTGAACTCACTTTGTAGACGAGGCTGTCCTTGAACTCACAGAGATCCTCCACCTGCCTCTGCCTCCTGAGTTCTGGGACCACCACACCCCATCCTAATTTTTCATTTCACAACTTGGTTCTGGAATTAAGAGAGCTTGAAAGTTTATTGTTCATGTCAGCACCTCTGTTGGGTTTGTAATTATATGCGTTTATTTATTTAGTCCCTTTTTTGTTGTAGGAACTTTTAAAAATGGTGATCATAGTCAAGTGTGACCATTCACACCTGGAATTGCAGCATTTAAAAGTCTGAGACGGAGATGGTGCCAAGTCTAGACCAGCCTAGGCTTAAGAGCAACTCTAATGCAAAAAGAATGTGGTGTGTGTCTGTGTGTGAGTATAGGTGTAGGTGCGTGTGTGTGTGTGTGTGTGTGTGTGTGTGTGTGTAGGTGAGGGCTCCACACACAACCTTTTTCCAGTTCTCTGATCTTACTAACTTGTGTGGCTCTTAAAATCATCCCTCTAGAAATAATTGAATTTCCCTCCTAGTTTTTTTAGACAGAGTCTCAAACTGTAGCCTAGGTTAGCCTATGTAGTTCAGACTGGCTTCAGATGTACCTAATTCTTCCTTGGCCTCTTTGTGCTGGGACCACTGGCAGAGCCACCAGGCCCATCTTAGTCTCCCTCCTAATGTTGTTAGCACTTGTGGTTTGCTTTAGTCTGTCCCCGGTTGTAAGATAGATTTACTCTTTAAACTTCCACTCAGTGGTAGAGTGCATGCCTGGTATGGTCAAGGTTCTGTGGTCATTTCCAGGATTTGGAAAAGAAAAAGTGTGTTTTGTTATGTGGGTACTGGGAATATGTAATCTCATGCATACTAAATAAACCAGTACTCTGTGTTACCCATGTGCTGGAAAAGGCAGAAGCAAGAGCATTGCTACAAGTTTGAGGACAGCCTGTACAAGTTCTGGACTAACCAGGGCTACATGGTGAGACATCTGTCTCACTAAAAACAAAACCTGCCTTACAGGTAATAATGTCATAGTAGGAAATAGGGAAATTTATGCACAGTGAGAATAAATGACCTCTTATTAACACTTATAGGTAAACGTGTCATGGAATAGCTTTCAGATTCTGTGTGTTCTACCCCCCCATCTGCCCTCCCTCCACCCTCCCTCTCCTCTTCCCCTTCCTTTCCTTCCTTCCTTCCCTCTTTCCCTCCCCTCTCTTCTCCTTCCCTTCCTTTCCTCCCTCCCTCTCTCTTCCTCCTCCCCTCTCTTCTCCTTCCCTTCCTTTCCTCCCTCCCTCTCTCCCTTTCTTCCTCCTCCCCTCTCTCCCCTTCCCTCCCTCTCCCCTCTCTTCCTTCCCTCCCTCTCCCCTCTCTTTTCCCCTTCTCTTCCTTCCCTCCCTCTCTCCTGTGACTCTTGGACCTTTGGTAGGTGAGGCTGTTTACCCAGTTGTCACATTTCTTAGAAAACAGGATTTTGTGTTTTGCAACCTTTTTATTAAGCTGTACCTCATTTTCGAACCTAATCTTAATTTCTTTTAACTCCAGGGTTTTATGGAAGACCTTGGGTAATGGAACAGAGAAAAGAACTCTTTAGAAGGTAAGTATTGTATGACAGAGAGGAGACCCTAACACACAGGACAAGCTAGGTGTCACAGCTGGGGTTGTTCTCCTTTAACCCTTCACATCTTTGCCTAGGCTGGTGGTTTTCAAACTCCTGGGCAAGCTGAACAGGGTTTGGGGCTTTGTCTACTTTATTCAGAGTTGTTTTTTGTTCAAGAATTAATATAATGGTGTACTTTGTGATATTTAATTTGCTAAGGACTAGAGAAATGGCTCAACAATTTAAGAGCGCACTGGCTGCTCTTCCAGAGCACGTTTGTTCATTTCCCATATTCCCAGCACCCATGTGGCAGCTCACAACTGTCTGTAAAAATAAAGTAAAATAAATAAAATTCCATTGATAACTGTAAGCTTAACAGTAGAATATTTATAGTCAAATTAATGTTGCCTGCTTATGCCTATGTAATTTTCTTTCTCTTAAGGCTTCAGAAATGGGAATTAAATACATACTTGTATGCTCCAAAAGATGACTACAAACATAGGATGTTTTGGCGAGAGATGTACTCAGTGGAAGAAGCTGGTAATCTTTGTGTGTGTGTGTATGTGTGTGTGTGTGTCTGTCTGTCTGTCTGTCTGTCTGTATACATATACATATATACATATATATATATATATATATATATATATATATATATATATATATATACATACATACATACATACATACACCTTACTTGCACACATGTGCAGACAGGTGTTTGAGTATGGAGTTTATTTTCTCTTTCTAGCTGAAGGTTGCAGGGTTTGAATTCTGTCTGACAGACTATGTGGCAAGTACTTTTATCCTTAGCAATTTCGCAGTCCTTGTGGTAATGTTTTTATTTTGATCAGTTGAGTTTAGAACACGTGTGTGAGTGAGGACTGTCTTAGATAGTTATACTTTTATTAATTGTATTTTACGTAATGAGTGGTTCCCTTTTTGTCTAGTAGCTAGTCTGTGTGATCTGGAAAAGATCTAAAGTGACATAACAAGGCCATGGTTGTGAGTGTGGTTCATAAATATGCCAGTCTGACTGCACTTGTGTGGTCAGAGACGATATTTTTATTTCTGCTGGTGATCTTTAGACACAAACCACTAGGCAAAGTACCAAACCCATAGACAGGATTTGGAGAAAGAAATAAAGCCACCTGCCTTGAGTACAAATTTGAGGGACTCTTGAGATTTATCCAAGATAAATCATATTTTATGTAATTAATTGGGGGGGTTGTTTTAAATTTCAATTGCTATAGCAAAACATAACTTGGACAACTTACAAAAAAAAGTGTTTGTTTCTTTTTGTTTTGGATTTTTGAGATGGTTTTACTGTGGCTTTTGACGCCTGTCCTGGAACTAGCTCTTGTAGACTAGGCTGGTCTTGAACTCACAGAAATCTGCCTGCCTCTGCCTCCTGAGTGCTGGGACTAAAGGCGTTCACCGCCATTGCCTGGCACAAAGAAGTGTTTAATTAGAGGCTCACAGTTCTAGAGAGTTAGCGTGCGTGGCCATTATTGTGGGGAATGTGGCAGCAGGTGTAAGGGTCCCTGCCTGTAAGCCTGGCAGCTTGAGTTTGATTCTCGGGGTGTCTGGTGGAAGGAGAGAATTGGCCCCTTTAGAAACGCACACCTGTCCTCTTGCCTCAGCCTCGTGAGTGCTGGGATTATAGGTGTGAACTGCCACAGGGGCATATGAAACTTGCTCTTTTCTCTTTGTATGAAAGGTTATTTCAGGCTTGTGCCGTTTACATGGCCTGCTATCACATTGAGTATGAGTTTTCTTTTTCTTTTTATTGTGTTGGGATAGCTTTATTATACAGTCCAAACTGGCCTATGTAGCTGAGTCTGGTCTTGAACTTCTGAGCCTCCTGCTTCAACTGCCCAATTTGTGAAATTATCATGGTGCACCAAAATACCTAACATGAATATTCTACTTTCTAAATTTTAATTAACATTAAAGATCCTTTTCCTTTACTGTAAATTAGAAGAAATGATGTCTTCAGTTAGAAAGTATAGCTTATTTTAGCATTCCGTGTTGCTTTCTAAATCTAAGACTCTGTTCTTTAGAGCAACTTATGACTCTCATCTCTGCTGCACGAGAATATGAGATAGAATTCATCTATGCTATTTCACCAGGATTGGATATCACCTTTTCTAACCCTAAGGAAGTATCAACATTGAAACGAAAACTAGACCAGGTAATTTTTTTTTTTCCTGACTCAATACTGAATGGTATTTTTAAAAAATATGATGTTAAAAGGAAGTCAAATTAATACTTTATTTTTGTAGCTATTACTTCATAATTCTGGGTAGAGAAATATTTGTTAGTCAAAAAACTTAACTAAAATACCAATGAGATCCAGTTGTCTCTGCCTCCTGAGTGCTGGGATTAAAGGTGTGGGCCACCACCTCAGGCCACATGGTTTATTCTTTAAGCAAACATTAATACTGGTGGCATCACATGGGTAGTGAAACTTTTAAGGTAGAAGCTTGGTGTGGTGACATACAATATTCTAGCATTTGAGAGGCTGAAGTAAGAGAATTGCTGAGAATTTGAGGTCAACCTGGCCTACAGTGTAAGACTCTCTTAAAAAGAGGAGGTTGTAGAGATGGCTCAGAGGTTAAGAGCACTGGCTGCTCTTCCAAAGGACCTGGGTTCAGGTCTCAGCATCCACATGGCAGCTCATGATTATCTGTAATTCCAGTTCCAGGGAATCTTGTGCTCTGCTGTTGTCTATAGGCACAGTATACATCTAGTGCACTGGCATCAATACAGGCAAAATCATACACATAAAATAGATTTTAAAAGAACAAAAAGCAAACTAGAAGCCTATGCAAGATGGCTCAGTAAGTATAAGCTCTGCTGCAGGAACCTGGAGATCTGAGAGTGCTCTGGAAGCCCATATTTATAAACCTGGATGCAGTGGCTTGAACCTGTAATCTCAGCATCCTTACTCAGAAATTGGAGGTGGATGTAGAATTACTCAGAAGCTCAGTGAACAACTAGTTTGTAGTACATTATCATGATGATAACAGTAGAGACCCTGCCTCTACTGTGAGGTAGAAGAGAACTCAGCTCCTGAAAGGTTTTTGTGTGACTGCCACATGTGAAATGATGTGCACACACAGTAATTTAAAAAATTTCAGATTGGGTTTAGTGTGGCTCTTTTAGTGGGTATTTACAATACGTCAGGCTCTGGCTTCAATAACCACATTGCCCCAAAATTTTAAGATAACTCATGAATGAACTTGTAAGAGGAGGTTAATTTCCTCTTAATTAAATTGTGTTCATTCTGATGCCTACTTAGGCCTTTCTAAAAGGAATTAGGGTTGCTGTGCTTTTCAATACTAAAGCACGGCCTAGTTCGTAGATTGAGTATACTTGTTCATATTTTTGTAGTTTTTATGAATTTCTTGGATCTTCTAGGATAGTTTGTCTTATTAACATTGTTTGAGCATATACTCCAGTCTAAAATGGAAGTTGGGTTCCAAATCACTAGCTATATTAACTTAGAATTGCTGCCACTGAAAATGTAAAAGAATCAGATATGCTTTGATACTGCAAGGAAAATGCTTGCCTTATGAGATAATTATTCGTATATATTTAAAATATTCTCTTTTCTGAGATGAACTAATAATTGTTTTGTTTTTTTTTTTCTTTTCTAAGGTCTCTCAATTTGGGTGCAGGTCATTTGCTTTGCTCTTTGATGATATTGACCATAATATGTGTGCAGCAGACAAAGAGGTGTTCAGTTCTTTTGCACATGCACAAGTTTCTATCACAAATGAAATTTATCAGTACCTAGGAGAACCAGAGACGTTCCTCTTCTGTCCTACTGGTATCGTATATAATAACTCAGTATTTAACTGTTCTTGGAATACTTGAAAAGGATTTGTGTAAGCCAGGCATGGTAGTGCACACCTTTAGTTCCAGCACTAGGGCAGCAGAACACGTGGATCTCTTGAATTCAAGGCCAACCTGGTCTACAAAGTGAATTCCAAGATAGCCATCACTGTTAAACAGAGAAACCCTGTCTTAAAAAACAAAAAGCAAAAACAAAACAAAAGGATCCATGTACTGTACCTATTATATACCTCCCATCATGTGTAAAAGGAATACACTTTTAGAAGACATTAGAGGACCCTATAATACCAAAAGAAGTAGGCTGGAGACGTTATTAAGTATAAACATAGCCAGGTGTTGGTGGGACAAGCCTTTAAACCCATCACTTGTGAGGCAGAGGCAGGCGGATCTATGTGAGTTTGAGGCTAGCCTGGTCTACAGAGCTAGTTCCAGGATAGGCTCCAAAGCTACAGAGAAACCCTGTCTCAAAAAAATCAAATAATAAATAAATTAATTAATTAATTAATTAATTAAATGTGTGTGATCATTACATTGTCAAGGTTAAAGGAGGAGAATAATATAATAGAAATGAAAACTAGAAAAAAAAATCAAATTTACTTGATTTCAACTTAGTCACGTTTCATTCCCTCCTGCTTGTTTTCCTTTTTCTGCCCATGGATTCTGTCTACCCAGTTTTCACCCCTCCTACTGTCATCTGGCCTCTATTGCTAATAGTTGGCGTAGAAAGTGGAACTTCGTGTTCTTCCATGGAAAATGTTGTCATCTTATTCACCTCACAGTTCACCTCCATAAACTTTGCTTGTATTTTTGTTTCTTTTTGGGGGTAGGTGGTTTGAGGCAGGGTTTCTCTGTGTAGCCCTGGTTGTGCTAGAATACTCACTGTAGACCAGGCTGGCCTTGAACTCAGAGACCCGCCTCCTCTGCCTGGATTAAAGGGTACACCACTACTGCCTGGTTCACTTTTGTTTCTTGTTCAGGAAGAGATGACAGTATGATAGCTGTAAAAATAACTTTCTCAGATTTCTTTTCTGGTGGGGGTGTTGTTTTTGTCTCCTGTAGCAAGTTGGGGATTATAGATGCGCATACATGAGTATGGCAGGTTTAACTGTTTAAGAAACTTAAATTTATGTACATTCCTCAATAAAATGAGCACATTTCTAATGACTGGGATTATGAAGATTGTTTGGTAGTACTACTGAAAATTTCAGGATTTTGTTTGTTTTTGAGGTCTAGACTATTTTGGGCCAAGTCAGCCTGGTACATACGGAGACCCTAGTTTTTTGTTTGGTGTGTTTTTAAACATAATCATGGAGATGCACGTCAGTAATCCTTGTACTAGGGAGGCAGAGGCAAGGAAAATCACTGCAAGGTTGAGGCTAGCTAGCCTATTGAAACCCTGCTCCAAGAAAACAAGAGACTGGGTGTCCATATAAGGAAGGCTGGCCTGTGACATCTTTATGCCCATTCTAGAGTGGCCTTTTGGGAACTTCTGCAGTGGGCTTTGGAATTGAGTTAATGAGCAGGCTCACCACCCATAGTGTTAATTAAATTAACATCTGCCTAAGTTTATTCCTTTTACGTATGATACAGAACCCCTTACCGTTTAAATAGAAATAACAGAGTTTTAAAACATTTTCCCAGTTCCTTTCCACGACCATTTTAATCTTGACTTAATCTTCTTCCCCTCTGCATGCAGAATATTGTGGCACCTTCTGTTACCCAAATGTGGCTCAGTCTCCTTACTTAAGGACTGTGGGTGAAAAGCTTTTGCCTGGAATTGAAGTGCTTTGGACAGGTAAGTCCTCAAGAATTGTATAGTAAACTTGTGTTACTGAGACTTCTTATATTAGGTGAATACTTTTGTCTTTTGAGACAGGATCTCCTGTATTCCCTGCCTGAGATACGCTGTGTAGGCAAGGATGACTTTGAAAGGTTCTGCTGGGAATACAGCTGTATCCAATACCCAGTTTATATGGTGCTGAGAATCACGCCGCTAACGACTCTGCCAGTGTTGCTGTAAACTAGACTTGTAGGAAATGCTTGTTTTATAAATGAGTACGCTGATATGTTGCTGTGCTGGTTTAGAAAGGAAAATTGAAGCTGGGTGTAGTGGTGCACACCTCTGATCTCAGTACTTGGGAGGCATAGGCAGGTATTTCTCTGAGTTCCAGGCCATTCTGGTCTACATAGTGAGTTCCAGGACTACATAGAAAGACCTCTGTCTCAAAAAAAAAAAAAAAAACCCAAAATTTAAAAAGAAAATTGAGCAGCTGAGGAGTTTACAGGATATTGTATATACAAGGCAGACATGTAAAAGCCGTTAATGTATTTGAGAATTTTTGTACATTTTTACTGTTTTGTGTATGTGGTATATATGTGTAATTGTACCTGTTATATAGCACATATATGAAGTCAGAACAGCTTCAGATAGCATTTCTCTCCACCAGGTGGGTCATGGGTAATCAAGCTTGGTGGAAAGTGCTTTTTATCAGCTGAGGTCCCCTCACCCTTTTTTATTTATTTTATGTGCTTTGATGGGAGGGTGTCAGATCCCCTGGAACTGGAGTTACAGACAGTTGTGAGCTGCCGTGTGGGTGCTGGAAAATGAACTCTGGTCCTCTGGAAGAGCAGCCAGTGCTTTTAACTGCTGAGCCATCTCTCTACCCCCTTATTTTTTATTTAAAATTACACTTATTTATGTGTGTGTATTTGCCCCTGCTCCCCATAGCATGTGTATGTAGGTTAGGGACAGTTTATGGGAGCTGAAGACATCTACCACGAGGGTTCTGGTGAATTCAGTTCACCGGGCTTGGCTGGCATGCACTTTTATTATACACTGAGCCATGTCACTGGCCTTTGCAGCCCTTATTTTACTTCTTTACATTTTTTAATTACATTTATTTATTTATTGTGTATGTGTGTGTGCATGTAGAGGTCAGGGCACACACAGCTTGTAGGATTTGGTTTTCTCCTTCTAAGGGTAGGTTGTGGGATTGAACTCTGGTTGTCAGTCTCGCCTTTTGGATTAATCTTTTTTTTTTTTTATGTATATTTTGCCTGCATATGTATGTGCACATAGTGAGTGCCTGATTCTGAAACTGGAGTTAAGGATGCTTGTGAATCTCCATGTGGGTTCTGGAAACCCAACCCAGGTCCTCTGCAAGAGGAACAAATACTCTTTAACCATTGATCCATCTCTCCAGCCTTGCCAAAGTATATTGTAAAAATGCATGTAGAAAGTTCTACAAATAAGGAAGTTCTTTTAACAAATTATTTCTAGGTCCAAAAGTTGTTTCAAAAGAAATTCCAGTAGAGTCTATTGAAGAGGTTTCTAAGATCATCAAGAGAGCACCAGTGATCTGGGATAATATTCATGCTAATGATTATGATCAGAAGAGGCTGTTTCTGGGTCCCTACAAAGGAAGATCCACAGAGCTCATCCCACGGTTAAAGGGAGTGCTGACTAATCCAAATTGTGAATTTGAAGCTAACTATGTTGCTATCCACACCCTTGCCACTTGGTACAAAGCAAACATGAATGGAGTTAGAAAGGATGTCGTGATGAGTAAGTATTCTGTGTTTGATGATGGACTTTGGGGAGAGGTGTATTCAACTGGAGCCATTGGTTAGTATGTCTCCCTTTCTGACCACAGTCAAAAGCTTTTACTAAAATATGTTTTCATTTCTCTTAGTGAGTCATAGATATGTAATAAGGAAAGCATGAATGGCCTTGGATAAATCACTTTTTTGCAAAGTGCCTAGTAGAGTTTCAAGGGAAAATGTTGCTTGTTTATTGATTTGCATTTAATTATATTGTATTGCAGGTGTATCTTGCTGAGTGTTGAGTGGAAAGAATAAAGTGTACCTACCTTTGAAAATCAGTCTAGGTTGGAGAAGATAATGCAGGCATTTATAGTGTTTCTAATATTGTGATGCTTAATCTACAGAGTGTGGTACCAGAGGAAAGTGATAACCTGAAGTGTTGATAAACAGTTTGTCAGGTATTTGAGCTGGATGAAGTAGAGTTGAAGTTGAGCATGTAAGATGGCTTAGTGGGTTAAAGGTGCCTGCAGTGCAAGCCTAGCAACCTGAAGTTCAGTATCTGTTATCTACATAATGGAAGGAAAGAATTAACACTACAAAGTTGTCTCTGATCTCCATATTATGCCAAGGATGTATGCCCACAGGCATGTCCTGGGCACTCATAATAATGATATTGCTGGGCAGTGGTGGCACACATCTTTAATCCCAACACTTGGGAGGCAGAGGCAGGCCTGGTCTACAAGACAGGCTCCAAAGTTACACAGAGAAACCCTGTCTCTAAAAACTAAACAAAAGATTGTTTTTTGTGGTTTTGTTTTTGCTTTGAATTTTTGAGACATGGTTTCTTTGTGTAGTTTTGGAGCTTGTCCGAGAACTCACTCTGTAGACCAAACTGGCTTCAAACTCAAGAGATCCAGCTGCCTCTACCTCCCAAGTACTGGGATAAAAGGTATATGCCACCAGCAAAAAAATTAAGAAATTTGAAGTTAATCTGAAACAGGATGACTGATGAAATTTAGATTAGTGGTGCATTATGCCATGGTACTTGGTGGTATGTAGTTGTAGTCTGTTTCTCATTTTGTAACTCTCTTCCAATTTTTTATTGAATTAATGAGTCATTTTATGGCTTTGTCATTGCTGTTTCTTTCACCCCAATTAGTATTCTATCTACCCCTTCTGCATATGCAAATGGCATTTAACTTCTACATCTTTTAAAACTAAGGGGTAGATCTGTGCTCAGCTGTATAGAGAAATAAGGAAAGCAAGGCTGTATGCTCAAAAGCAAGACTTCCATTTCTCTTCTTCTATTTTAATTCATTGAAGTTGGGAGTCCGTGAATACTCACTTAGGTGTGTTTTCTTTTTGCAAAGGATAGTATAATGTTTTCAATTAACATTGCCATCTCATTATTGGTATTTGGTGGGCATTTATGACCAACTTTTCCAATGATTCTAGCATGCTTACTTCAGTTGGAACCTCGAACAAGTAGGTAACTTTCTAGGTGGTTATTAGAGAGGATTTTCTAATTGTGTTTTATGTTGTTTTAGTTTTTCACTGCTTTGCTTATACTACTGCAAGTAAAATTTATACATTTTCACTTTGGAGGAGGTTTTGTAATCAAAAACTATTTTTGTGTTTTTCCCCCTCAGCTGACAGTGAAGACAGTACTGTATCAATACAGATAAAGTTAGAAAATGAAGGCAGTGATGAAGACATTGAAACTGATATACTCTATAGTCCACAGATGGCTTTAAAGCTAGCTTTAACGGAATGGTTGCAGGAATTCGGCGTACCGCATCAGTACAGCAGTGAGTTGGGTTGGGGTGGGTGGGGTGATGGTGCTGCTGGGAATTGAAGCTGAGTCCCATGCATGCTGGGCCAGCAGCCTATCATTTAACCACGCAACCCATCAATTTCTACTTTATGTTTTATTTGAACTTTTATGTTTTATTTGGGGTTTTTATATTTATTGGTGTGTATAAATGTGTGGGCACACTTTGCCTATGCATATAGATGTCAACCATCTGCCTTGGGACTTTTCTTTTTTATATGGTTTCATATATGAGATGGGCCTCTCTTTTGACATGTAGCCAAAGATGAACTTCTAATCCTTCTGTCTCCACTTCCTGAATTCTTGAAATATAGATTGGTACCACCACCGCACAGGCTTAACCAGCTTCCATAAGGAGATTGGTTTATAGTTGAGTCACAAAGTGCACTGTCATGCCCCTTAACTTAGATCTACTAAGTAAAGTACAATTGAGTTTTGTTGTTGATTTTTTTTAAAGCTGGCTTGTAACCCAGGCTGATTTAGAATTTGCTGTTTGGCCAGGGATGTCATTGAACTCCTTTCTGTTCCTACTGTTTTCCCATTTTTCCTCCCAAATGTTGGGATGTTAGGTATGTGCTGCTATGCCCACCTTTTGTTTTATTTTGTTTTTTGCCTTTTTTGAGTCAGGGTTTCTGTATTGCTTTGGAACCTGTTCAGGAACTTACTCTGTAGACTGGGCTGTCCTTGAACTCACAGAGATCCACTTGCCTATGTGTCCCGAGTGCTGGGACTACAGGTGTGTGCCACCAGCGCCCAGCCCATGCTCAGCTTCCTAAAAAGTTTTTTTGTATAGGTGTTATGCTTGCATGTGAGTCTGTGCACCATGTATATGTGGTGCCACAGGTTGCCAGAAAGGGGTGTTGGAGGCTCTGGAATTGGAGGTGCAGACAGTTGTAAGCCTTCATGTGTGTGTTGGGGATTAAACCTGGGTTTTCTAAAAGAGCGACCAGTATTCTTAACTGCTAAACCTCCTGTCCAGTTCCCCTGTTTATTTTGAGACAGGGTTTTGATGTTGATGGTGTGGTAGTTAAGAGTTCTTCCTGCTCTTGCAGAGGGCTTGAGTTCAGGTCCTTACATACAGGTCAACTCACAGTCATCTGTAATTCCAGTTTGAAGAGATTAGACATCCTCTCTGGCCTCTGAGGGCATGGTGTGTATATGTGGCACACGCTCATACATGTTCCCTACAGGCATTGGATTCCCTTGGAGCCACAGTTACATATAGTTGTCGGCTGCCTGATGTGAGTGCTGAGAATTGAACTCAGGTTGTCTGCAAGGACAGTATACACTTGTTTTTTGTTTTGTGACAGGGTCTCACTTTGTAGCCATGGTTTTCTTGGTTTTCTATTAATCTAAGTATTTCCATTTGGTCTTACTGGAGAGAGTGTCCGGACCTCTTCACTAAAGTCTCTACATCTTTAATATCTTCCTACCTCTCCCCAAATCCTCCTGGTCTCTTAGTCCCGCCTATCTTGCTTTCCTAATTGGCCAACGGGGCTTTATTGATCAACCAATAAGAGAAACATTTATAGAATGACATCTCCCATCAAGTCTACAGTATTCAGAAGGGTGTGCCATTATGCCCAGTTTTCAAGTAATCTTTAATTAAATGCATTGGTATATTGTATGCACATACAGGCATGTATATACCTGTACATACAGCTTTGAAGTCAGTTCTTTCCGGGTCAGGTCAGCTCCAGGGATCAAACTCATATCATTGGGCTTAACCTACTTAGCTACCTCCCAGGCCTCGGGGGAGAAAAAACATTTCTTAAAGTCTATTAATCTAAATTGTACTGGTTCTGATTTTGATTACCCCTGTTTCTCCCTCTTCCTTGGTAGGTAGGCAAGTCGCACACAGTGGAGCTAAGGCAAGCGTCGTTGATGGGACTCCTTTAGTTGCAGCGCCCTCTTTAAATGCTACAACTGTAGTTACAACAGTTTACCAGGAGCCCATTATGAGCCAGGGAGCAGCTTTGAGTGGTGAACCTTCAGCTCTGACCAAGGAGGAAGAAAAGAAACAGCCAGATGAAGAACCCATGGATATGGTGGTAGAAAAGCAAGAAGAGTCAGAGCACAAGAGTGACAATCAAATACTAACTGAGATTGTTGAAGCTAAAATGGCAGAGGAGTTGAAACCAATGGACACAGATAAGGAGAGCATAGCTGAATCAAAATCGCCAGAGATGTCTATGCAAGAAGATTGCATAAATGATATTGCTCCCATGCAGACTGATGAACAAACAAACAAGGAGCAGTTTGTGCCGGGCCCAAATGAAAAGCCTTTGTACACTGCAGAGCCAGTGACTCTAGAGGACTTGCAGTTACTTGCTGATCTCTTCTATCTTCCTTATGAGCATGGACCCAAAGGAGCACAGATGTTACGGGAATTTCAGTGGCTTCGAGCAAACAGTAGTGTTGTCAGTGTCAATTGCAAAGGGAAAGACTCTGAAAAAGTGAGTATGCTCATTGTTCCTTACTGCCTCTTCACATTAATATTGGTAATGTGCAGAGATTTGTTTGTAATGACTAAAAAAATTTCTTTTGAAGACGGTTTCTCTGTGTGGCCTTGGCTGTCTTGGAACTCTCTCTTTGTGGGCCTGGAAGGAACACACAGAGATCCACCTGCCTCTGCCTCCCATGTGCTGGGATTAAAGGGGTGTGCCATCACTGCCAGGCTTTAAGGTTTATTTGTAATTGAGTATGTATCTGCATGTAGGAACATACATTCAGGTTCCCACAGAGGCCAGAGGCATTTGATCCTTGGAGCTAGAGTTAGACGCATTTGTGCGTCCCAGTGCGGGTTGCTTGGTTTGAAACAGATTGCAGTATAGTGCCTCCCAGCGCACAGTAGTCCTCCTGGCTCAGCTCCCCAAGTGTTAGGATTGTGGAAGCCCCTCCCTCACCTAGAACAAAGAAGCTTCGGCGTGTGCCGTGTCAGGGTGGCCCTTACTGTAGTTCTAGCGCTTAAATGGTGGAAGCTGGAGGATCCCGGAGTTCAGGGTGGTTTCCACTGCATCATGAGTTTGATCGACTCCGGTTATAGGAGACCCTGCCTCAAAACAGCAATAACCCGTCTCCCCCCACCCCCAAGAGTGATTTCTTCCTTTTCTTCCCTCAGCCACATTACTGTGAGGAAGTTATTTTTGTTTCCTGTGTATAAATGTTTTGCTTGAATACATGTCTGTGCACCATATTGTGCCTGAGGCCAGAAAAGGACATCACATCTCCTGGGACTGGAGTAATGGGTGTTTGTGAGGCCACCATGTGGGTGCTGGGAAACAAATCAGTCCCCTGCAAGAGTGTCAAGTGCACTAAACTGCTGAGCCATCTCTCCACCCTTGAGATTCTTAAGTGGATATAATGGTACCTGGTGTAAAGTTGCCCATATTTTAGAATGTATTCCTTAAAGTAAATCAGAGTTTTCTACATCTGATACCTTCACTTTTCCAGTTTGACTTGCCAGTTAAAAATTGAGGAGAGTGTATTTTAGATACTTTCTGTCAGTTTGGGGAGATAAACTAATTGCTCACCTAGAGTTTAAGCCAATGATTCACTTGTGTTTAGTATAAATTGCATGTGCCTGATAAAAAACTCAGTTTGGAACTCTTAGTTTTTACACTGAAAATTGTTTTGTCCTTAACCCTGTGTAGATTGAAGAATGGCGGTCTCGAGCAGCCAAGTTTGAAGAGATGTGTGCACTAGTGATGGGGATGTTCACGCGGCTCTCCAATTGTGCCAACAGGACGATCCTTTATGACATGTACTCCTATGTTTGGGACATCAAGAGTATAATGTCTATGGTGAAGTCTTTTGTACAGTGGTTAGGTAGGTGCGGCAGCAATAATCTTACCTCCTCATTCATATATATTGTACTTAAAAAATTATCCCACAGGGAGAAAACCATTTAGGAAATTGGCAAATGTCCACGTTTTTCAGTTCTTTGCCTACTTTTTCTTAAAGATGAATATAGTTGAAAAATTTGCAAGTTTTAGTAATTTTGTTGAGCATGTTAATTTTTCTCCCTTGGGTTAATTCCATAAATACCTTGAAAATATGTTAGAAAGTACTGACTTTAACATGCTCTGACTGAATGCTTCCTGGATGGAACCCTGAGTCCTACACTGACCTGATTTGGAGATGAGACTCTATGAGATGTGACTCTGTGAGCTTTCTGCTGCTTGCTGTGTCTTGATAACATTAGTGCTGTGTTTAATAGAATAACTGCTGCAATTACCCTACGGGCCTGGCAAGAGGAACCTGTCCTCCCAGCCCTGTGCGCATGCGAGCTTTAGTGGAAGGCTATTCTGGTGCTACTTGGTATTAATTCATGTGGCTGTTTCTTTATCCCTCTACCAAGTAATAGATTTTAGTATGGAATGGAAATTACAGTCCCCTATCAACTGTGCTTTGTCCAGTGGACTTTTGTATGCTTCCTTTTTTTTTTTTTTTTTTTTTTCTCCTTTTTTTTTTTTTTTGATTTGTTTTTGGAAATTCCCAATTTTTTTTTTTTTTTTTTGGAATTTAAAAAAAAGCACCAGCATGGCCAAGTTTCTCCAGGGATCTGACTTCATTTCCAGGGTCTCAGTGCAATGGACTTACAGCACACAGCAGGCAGCAAAGCTAACTGACATGTCAGTTTTCATAGTAGTTGCAAATACTTGATGGGGGTTTCATGATAGTTGTGAAATAGGTGGCCTGAAACATGGTCAGCTCCTGAGAGGTCATTTCCAATTCTCCACCCATATGCCTAATAACAAATATTAATATTATTAAATATTAAAGAGGAAGAATCTGATTATCAATTTAGAAACTTTGAGAACTCCCTTTGTGTTCCTGTGTATTAGCACAGCAGCCTTAATAGAAGACTATCTAGGTGGGAGACATCTCTGTAGTCTCATGGGGCAAAAACCGCTCTGTCTTGACCTTTTGATGCCAGACTAACACTTGCCTTCCAGGCTTTTAGCCAGGGAGTTGTTTAGTCCTTACAGGTATTTGCATTTTAAGTCTCGAAGGCCCCTAGGAATTTTATTGAGTTTGAGAATATATCACTTAAAATAATGCATTTGAGGGTTTAATCCCCAGTTTCATCCCCCATCCAAGAATTACTGAAAGTTAAATTCTGTTATCCAGTTTTGTTTCTTCTCAAGCTTTCTTTGCCTGAGCTGATTTTCACCAGTTCAAGGCCAGAACACTAGAGTTTCAAATAACCACCATCACATCCATGTATTTGTACAAATGCCCATGACAGGGAGAGTATCTGCATGGCCAATTCCAGGGTCTTCTGATTAGAATCCTTGTTGTCTTCCTTTTTCCAGTCCAGCTGGCATTCAGTCCTTTAAAGAATGTGGCTCTGCAGTACTTTTGATTACTAACGACTCTATTGTCTTCTTCCCCATTGTGTACAGATGGGAGAGCCCTCAGCACAAGTGTCTACTGCTATTGGATGGACAGCGGCAGATGTTCACAGCGCGTCATGATTAATTAGTTTAAGTTGAAAGGCTGTGTCTTTGAGGTAGCTCAGGTAGAATAAACTAGGGCAGTAGACATGAACTGAAGTCACGTTTGCGCAGCGTCTGAGGCATTAACCATGTTTTCATTTACACAGCTCTTCGTACATGCAGCTTTTTACTGTACTAGTTGGAAGTGCTAGTTATGTTGGAGTCTCAAAGTGGAGGGTAGGGGAAATTGGCTGAACTTAAAGTTTGAGAAGTGTAGTGTTTTGTTTTTTTGTTTTTTTTTTTGTTTTGTTTTTTTTTTTGGTTTTGTTTTTTGTCTTCTACAGTGTTAATCACTGAATTATGGAATGGGACATGCTCCTATAGTCTAAATTTTGACCCATTTCATGCTTATTTTACAAATACTACATTTTATAGGTTTGTGTTTGTTTTTGCTTGTTTTTTTCTCTGACCCTTGTTTGTTGGTTTTTTTGTTTTTTTTTTTTTTTTTGGTTTTTTTGTTTTTTTTTTTTGTTTGTTTGTTTGTTTTTTAAATACATAACCCTACCCTTAAAACGTAACACTCCTAGACATGATCTTTTAATGGGCTGAATTGTCAACAAAAATTTGGTTTGCTTTGGGACTGTCTGACTAGCACACTGTATCTTACACTGATGAGACTGTTGACTTGAACAGGAGGTATATGCTGTCTTCCAATGGAAAAGAACTATATTGCGCTGCTGTGTCTTGTCAGAAAACCAGGCAGGCCATTTCTAATTGGTTTCCAAACCTTTGCTATTAATTATCCCTTGGTTGTTGACTTCATTGCTTGTGAGGCTGGTTAGTGATGACCTTAAAACTGACAGCTGGGCCTCAAAGCCTGCTGCTACTTGATGCATGTGTCCATCACACCGCAAAACTCACAGCAGATGACTAGAAGAACCATGTACTGTCACACTTAAAGTGTGTTTTTACTTTGGACAAATTAGGAAAAACAATTGGCTCATTCTTGTTCTCAGATCTTGGCAGACTGGTATTCTAACTGGCCAGGTCTGAATCTAGATTGTCCCTGTCCATAAAGACTAAATGTTTCATTTTTGTCTACAGTATTCTGCTGACCTTAAGTTTTCTGACAAGATTAACTCCCCTTTTCTTTTCCTGTATCCTTCCCAAAATGTAAAATGTGACTTCAGACAGGTTTAATTCAGTTCCTTCATGGGCTGTGATAATAAAATGTCTCACTCATTTCAGTTTATAGTCATAGAATTTCATGATAGATAAGCAGCTGTTTGATTTATTCCTGTGTGTGAGGAATAAAGAAACTTTACTTAGATAACCTAATTATTCCTTCCAGTAAAGTGTATAAGTGATAATAATGGTTTTCACAAAAGGAGGAATAAAAGTATTGGAATACTATTATAAATTTAAAGATAATTATTATCACAGCCTTGCCTTGAAACCCTGGATTAGTACTTTTAGAGAAGCTATTTCCAGTGTGTGTTTGTTGGACATTTGAGACCCCAGGAAATCCCTTTTCTCGTAACGTTCTCCGCTTGGATCTGATCTCAACAGGGTGTCGTAGTCATTCTTCAGCACAGTTCTTAATTGGAGACCAAGAACCCTGGGCCTTTAGAGGTGGTCTAGCAGGAGAGTTCCAGGTATCAATATGAATTCACAACTGAATTGACATTTTTCTTTGTTTTATGAGAAACCTTATGTTGCGCATCAGATGGCTGGAAGGATTGGTCTGCCGAAGGCTTTCTAGTCCCAAATTCGATTTAGTTACATAGCTGGATTTTAAATCAAATTTTCCTCCTCTTTCACAGTAATTTCTGAAGGAGATGCTGTCAATCCCCCCGCGCCTGCGAAGCGCAGCGGCTCTAGGTATACACTTCACATTGTTTCTTTGCAGGTCGCACAGCATTTAAATCTGCGCCCGCAATGCACAATGCGCGCATGCTTGTCTGCCAGTGGAAACTCCATGAGCAAATAGATGGCTTATTATGCAAGTGGATAATAAAGGAATCAAAGGATATTCCTTGGTTACATAATAAATGTAATATACTTTAAAAGTAAAAACCTGCGAGTGACAGTCTGAACAAAATAGAAGTGTGTTGCTGTCGGGATTTGTTCATGGACTTTCGGGTGCTCTACTTTTCTCCCCCCCACAGGTGCTCTGCTGCGCACAGCAAACTGAAGCGCATTGCTTTGGGGATAAAGCGTCTCCTGGACAGATAACCCTCTTCAGACCAAACCTCTCCTCCTCACAGTCTGTTCTGCCATCTTGTAGAAAGATGGTTCATTAAGATTGGTTTTTAAAACAAATATTTATGTCATAATTGGAATAGTTTTTTTTTTGTTTGTTTTCTTTGTTTTGATTATAAAATTAAATTTCTATTATGCCATTAAAGCTGTGAAAGTCAGTTTGGGTAATTTCTATTCTGAAACCCCTCCCCCAGGAAAGAGGTATTATATTAGTAAGTGTAGTGCACCCCTCTTCTTTAGGTCTGCCTGCAGTAGCCAGTTAATGTTAAGTTGGTAATCTGCAGGGCACACTCATTGAAAGAAATGGTGTGTTCTCAACACTAATATGTCTCCCTTTTTTTTCCTTCCTACAGCGTTTGTTGCCAATTGATGGGGCAAATGATCTCTTTTTTCAACCACCTCCGCTGACTCCTACCTCCAAAGTGTATACTATCAGACCTTATTTTCCTAAAGATGAGGTAATTTTCTGCCTATCAACTTGGTGTATGGTTAAGTACAGCCTTCTTTGAACTATATGGTTACAAGAATTGCTCCTGTGTCTTAAATTACTGCTTATTTATCTGTTTATTTATGGGGTTAGGGATCTGATTCAACCATCACTGACACAGCCCTGTGTTAAATCAGCCTTCAAAATACCCAAGAAAGCTAGGCCTGGGAGGCAGAGGAGGCAGATCTCTGATTTTGAGGCCCATTTGATCTACACATAGTGTGTTTAAGGCTATCCAAGGCTACATGGTGAGACCTGTCTCAAAAAAGAAAAGCAAAGGATGGTTTTGTTTTGGTTCATGGTTTCAGTCTGTGACATTACGTCATGGTGCAGTGGCAGAAGAGAGCAAATAAAGCTGCTTACCCCATGATTTCTAGAAAGTAGAGTCAGTCATTTTAATTGTACTTTTCAGAATTCCTGCTTTGTCCAACAGGCCTCACCTTGGGGGTTTCCCACTGTCTTCCAGAGGCCTATCAGCTGAGTATAAAGCTTTAGACATACTTCCCTTGGGAGGGAGGAATCCAGATCAGCATTGTGACTAAACTCCCCTGCTCTTAAATACCAACCTGAGATTGATTAAAACATTGAATCCTGGAGGGGAAAATTCAGTAAAAAATAGAGGAAAGAGCCTAAGGCATTTACCACCTTCATTTTTTATTTTTATTATTATTATTATTATTATTTTAATATTTATTTGTTTATTTAATGTATGCAGTATATGTCCTGCTGCTTGCAGGCCAAAAGAGTGCACCAGACCACATTACAGATGATTGTGAGCCACCATATGTTGCTGGGAATTGAACTCAAGACCTTTGGGAGAGCAGGAAATGCTCTTAACCTCTGAGCCATTTTTCCCAGTCCCTCCTTTAGAAATTTAATAATTCAAGCTAAGTCCTTTAATTCTTCCTTTTAAAAACTCAAAATGAAAGCTGGATGTGTTGGCATGTACCTTTAATCTGAGTGAGAGATGGAGGTCCAGGACAATCCTGGAGTACAGAAAAACCCTGTCTCAAAAAACAAGCAAGCAAGCAAACAAAAGACTTGACTGGGTTTTGAATCCTCGGCTTATTTTGAAAGCCCATCTCCAGCCTGGCTCAGGGGTTAAGAGTGAAAGACGTAAACTAAATTCAAAGGCTTCACTTCTAATAACATCACACTGGGGAGAGATTGTATGAATGCTGCAAAGCCTTAACTTTCCTTTCAACTAAAGGTTGAAGAAAAGCCTTCAGAACAAACCCAGTCCCCCAGCCTTTAGTACTTACGCTGCGAGCAAAAACTCCAGGACAACCTTCCTCTTAGACTTAATGTGTTTAATCACAAAGAAAATCCAGGATCTTGGTCCCTGGTGTCTGTGTACAACGACCACCTCCAAGAGACAGACAAAGCCACAGAAACCACAGAATTCTCCCTCCTAGCACCAACCAATGAGAACAGGCTACCTGCAAGGAACAGACAAAGCCATGTTAACCAATGGTAGTTAACAGACTACCAATGTTAACCCATCTGTAGCCAACCAATCAGAAATATTAACAAACCAATTGACCTTACTCTGGGAAATTCCCTTAATTGTTCCCCAAGTGTCAGCCAATCAGGATCTGACCCATACTGATGTAATCCTGTGATTTTTATTTTCCCATGAATTCTGGCAATAGACAAGGGACTAAACTCCTCTGGAGGCTGCTGTGTCAGCTTGCTAGACGGGGTTCCTACCGGTAGAGACCTGGGGTGTCTGTCTCCTTGGTAGACTCTGGGGTCTTTGAGACTTGGACAGAACAAAGAGCATAGTCATCTGCTTCCCAAAGCTCACAGCTATGTCAGAGCACCTGCCCTAAAGTGCACACACCTCATACGTGGACAGTTTTGAAAATAATAAAAAATAAAAAGTTTTAAGAAGTAAAATTTCAGTGCCTAACCCTTGCATATGCTGGATGAATGTTGTACCACTGAGCTACATGCCCATCTCATTATCTAATAAAACAAAGGTGATTTTTTTTCTAGCTGGGTGGAAGTGGTTCATAACCTTTAATCCCATCACTTGGGGTGCAGAGGCAGGAGGATCTCTTTTGAGTTTGAGTCCGGACTGGTCTATAGAGTGAATTCTAGTACAGCCAGGGCCAGAAACCCTGCCTTTAAAAAAAAAAAAAAGTTAATAAAAAGATGATTTCCCCACCACCACCCAGGTGTGGGTGTTTCTGATAGGCCACACATCTCCCTACTCCCAGATTTGCACATTCTTTTTCTTAGACAGTTGGCTTGTAATCCATAGTTGTAGCCCATTAATCAACCTACAATCCTCCTGCCTCAGCTTCCTGTGTTCACCACCACACGTGGCTGTTGATACTCATTTTTGACATTTGTCTTGGTGTGCTCCTTAACTAGTTTATATTTTCAGGCTTCTGTGTACAAGATTTGCAGAGAAATGTATGATGATGGAGTGGGCTTACCTTTTCAGAGTCAGCCGGACCTTATTGGAGACAAGTATGTGATGCCTGATGGGTTTGGGGAATAGATGACTGACTTTATGTAGTAGGTTGAGGGGAGGTATTGACTGAAAGGGTGTTTAAGGTCCAGTTTAGTCTTAGTTAAATCTGGAAATGAGTGTTAATGAATGTGTATGTCTGTTTACAGTTTCTTTTATCCAAAAGGTAGTTTTTGTGTTGGGCCTGCTGGGCAGTAGTGATAAGCACCTTTAATCCCCACATTTAGGAGACTGAGGCCGTTGTTCCTGAGGCCAGCCTGGTTTGCATAGTGAGTTCCAGGACAGCCAAAGTTAAACAGAGAAACCCTGTCTCCGTAATAATAATAGTAACAATAACAATATTGAATATCGTATCACTAAATTGTGAATTTTGTGTTAACCTACATGCTCACTCTGGCTTCCTTCCTTCTGAGCAGGTTAGTAGGAGGACTGCTTTCCCTTAGCCTGGATTACTGTTTCGTCCTGGAAGATGAAGATGGCATTTGTGGTTATGCCTTAGGCACTGTAGATGTGACGCCCTTCATTAAAAAATGTAAAATTTCCTGGATTCCCTTTATGCAGGAGAAGTACACCAAGCCAAACGGTGACAAAGAGCTCTCAGAGGCTGAGGTAATGTAGTGATTTTTATATTACAATGATTTTAAGAAATTAAAATTTGAAAATCACCAAGTATGTGCTATGTACCTTTTTTTCCCCTCAGTATTTAGGAGGAAGAGGCAGATAGTTTGAGGCCAGCCTGGTCTACATAACTAGTTCCAGGCTAGCCAGAATGACAAGGGAAATTATTTCTTAAAACAACAACAAAAAACAGTTAAAAATGTTTTGTGCTTTTGGGGGGGGGGTGAACTCATGTAGACCAGGCAGTCTATGCCTTCTGTGTACTGAGACTAAACATTTTTTATTTAGTGTGTTGTACTCAGTTACTGTCCTGGAACTCACTGTGTAGACCAGGCTGGCCTCAAACACACAGAGATTCACCTGCCTCTGCCTCCCAAGTGCTGGGATTGAAGTTGTTTGCCAGTATTGCCTAGCTTGTTATTTTATTTTTGGTTTTGGTTTTTTGAGAATAGGGTTTCTCTGTATAACAGCCCTAGCTGTCCATTATTTTATTTTTTAAAGTTTGTATGGGGGTATTTTGTCTGCGTGTGTGTTTGTACACCTGGAGTTAGATATGGCTGTGTGCTGTGATATATGCATGCTTGGGATCCTCTGGAAGACAGCAAGAGCCTTTAGCTGCTTAGATATCTTTCCCGTGCATATTTCTGTTTTTGTGGTTGTTTTGGTTTTTTTTGCTTTTTGTTTTTTGAGATAGGGCCACATGTTGTCAGGACTGTCTCTAATTCAAGGCTGGCCTTGAACTCCTGATCTTCCTCCCTCCATCTCCCAAATGTTAAGGTTATGGTAAGACCCACCATTTGGCAGCTGTTGTCTTAATTCAGCTTATTTTTTCTACATAGTAATCCTGTGTGGTGGCCACAACTGAGGCCTGGGTCTTTTGAGTGGAGATTTTAGTATGAGTTTCACAAGATGGTGAGGGAACTCTTGATATAGGGAGACTTGGTTCGGACATCAAACAGCAGTAAATAAGCCATGGCAGAGTGGCCCTGGGCAGCATCACGACCCATGGTTGATGTGCAGTAGTCATCAGAACTGGCTGTTAGCAACAGAGACGATGCCAGTGCCTGTGGGGCCACAGGACCTTGTCATCTTGCTTGGGACAGTGTGGGGCTTGCTAATCTTAAAGCCCCTATAGCCTCTCCAAGGGGACAGTGGAAAGCTTGTCCAAGGTAATGGCCCCTTGGAGAGCAATAGCTACCTCCTTGGATTACTCAACATGTAGGACTAACAGGACTGGAGTGAGTCCCCATTAGTGACACAAGTCCTAAACCTGGTCTGGTTGGCTCAGATCTGTTTTTGCACTGGCAGAAACTAGAAAACCCTCATCCTTAAAGAGATGCTTCCAGAAAAAAAATGCAGTAATCTCAGCTCCCTTGATGGGCTGGGAGAAGAGGCTGATTCCCTGCAGGTGTGATCTGCATGTCCTTGGTCAGGCGGGCCTGCAGCTTCAGAGATGTCTCTGCAGCCCCTCTTTCTTAGCCTAGCTCATCCTGGGTCTTTAGTTCTATTTATTGTAAGTATATTCACATTTTCCTGTATATAGTACACAAACTTTAAAATTATTTTAAGTAATAGTAGATTTCCAGAAATTTTTTACATTAGTAAGGAATTCCAGTCTGTTTCTTGTTCATTTTAGACATTCCTCAACCCAAAGAAATCTCTGCTGGCATATCATTATTAACCAAATTCCAGACTATTCACCAATTTTCCTACCAATACCTGTTCTTTGTTCCAGTGTCTAATTCAGATTACCACAGTGAATCTTTGTCCTTTTTTTTTTTTTAATGGAATTTTATTATGTTATATTGCTCTGGCTAACCTTGACCTTTTGAACTCATGATACTCCTGTCCTCATAGATAACTGATTTATATTTCTTTTGGTTTTTGTTTTTTTTATTCTGTTTTTGTTTTTTTTTGGGGGGGGTACTGTTTTTGGTGTGTGTGTGTGTGTGTGTGTTTAAAACAGGGTCTTATTTAGGCCAGAATGGCCTTGATTATATGCCTCTGACTCCCAAATGCTGGGATTAAAAGTGTGTATTATCATGTTAGACCCTAAATTTTTGTTAATTTTGGGTTTTTTGAGACAGGGTTTCTCTGTGTAGCCCTGGTTGTCCTGGAACTCGCTCTGTAGACTGAGCTGGCCTCGAAATCACAGAGATATTCCTCGTTCTGCCTTTCAAGTGCTGGGATTAAAGGCATGCGCCACCACCACTTGGCAGATTTTTAAAGTCTATGTTGCTGAGGATTGTATCTCCAGCTTCACACGGGCTAAGCAAGTGTTTGTCCACTGTCTTGTACCCAGGTTGCCTTAGATGACTCTCTCCATGTCTGGAGACAGAGTCTCCTGGCGCTTTCTCTTGTAGACCAGGCTGACAGGGTTACAGGAATGAAGTATAACTGGTCTGAACAAACTATTTTAGTTTTTAAAGATTTACTTTTGTGTTTGTATGAAGTATATGTATGTGTATACCTCTGTGTGTGCATGGAAGCCAGAACTCAACATTGAATGTCTCTGTCCTATTTTCACTGCTTGTATCTTTGAGGCAAGTTGAACCTAAGGTTCACATTTTCTCAGTCAAGCTGCCAGCAAGATTCAACAGCTCTATCTGCAGCTTCTTGAAAGCAGGGTTATAGGCATGTGCTAGATGCCTGACATCTCACATGGGTGCTGGGACCCTGACCTCCAGACCCTGTCCCTGCAGAGGGTGGCCTTAACTCCATTCTGTCCAGCCCTCCAAAGTGGTCTGGAACTCACTTTGTAGGCCAGGCTGGCTTTGAATTCACAGAGATCTGCTTGTCTCTGCCTCCTGCATAGTAAGGTAAAGGTGAGCATCACCATCCTTGGTCATAGATACACATTTGAGAATTGTAAACTATTGGTTCTCTCTATGCTGGTAAAGTCAACACTGCTTTCCTTGAGTTTTGGGATACAGATAAGTTATTTGAAATAAAAAGATTTTAATTTTATTTTTGTAGAAAATAATGTTGAGTTTTCATGAAGAGCAGGAGGTTTTGCCAGAAACTTTCCTTGCCAACTTCCCTTCTCTGATAAAAATGGATATTCACAAAAAAGTTACAGACCCAAGTGTTGCTAAAAGCATGATGGCTTGTCTCCTGTCTTCCCTGAAGGCTAACGGTGAGTACAGGTGTAGGGTTGGTTATTTGACCAAGAGGGTTTTTAAAGATACTTTTACTTATGGTTTGTGTGGGTGTGGGTGTGGGTGTGGGTGTGTGAGCAGAAGCCAGAGGAAAACTTGTAGGAATGGATTCTCTCCTTTTACATGTGGGTCCTGGGAACCAAACTCGGGTTGGCAGGCTTGGTAGCTGGTCCCTTTACTCACTGAGCCATCCCACCAAGTCCTATATGTTTTTCAGTTTTACCCTTTTTTGTCACAGCTGTCCTAGAGCCCTGTGCACAGTCTTCTATTTCAGGTTACTGATGAGATTACTCATAATAAAGGAAAGCTGGGTCTGGTTGCTCTTAAATCATAGCACTCAAGAAGCTAAGGGTTCAGGATTGCTGCAAGGTCTAGACCAGCTCAGGCTTCATAGTGAAGCCCTCTCCAAAAGTAGGGGTTGGGAAAGGATGACAGTGTCACAGGATGGAAAGAGAAGGGTCCATCGGATAAAGACCCTTGCTCAAAGATAGCAGCCTGATACCCTGACTTCCCCATACACGCCATGGTGACCTGAGCTGTCTCCAGAATCCTTGTTAACAGTAGTAAGGAACCATCTCTACAAAGCTGCTCTCTGGATCCACATGTATGCCGTGACACATGTGCACACAGTAATTTCTTTTCAGTTATATTGTCCCCCTTATGTGTGCCTTTTTGGGGGTGGTGTGTGGTCTTACTAGTATATTGCCCAGCTTGCCCCCAAATTCTTGGACTCAAGCTGTCTTCCTGCCTTTTAAGTAGCTGGGTCTGTACCTACTGTGTCTGACTTGCTACTTACTTTGTTTTTGTTTTTCAAGACAGGGTTTCTCTGTGTTGCTTTGGAGCCTGTCCTGGAACTAGCTCTGTAGACCAGGCTGGACTTGAACTCACAGAAATCCACCTACCTCTGCCTCCTGAGTGTTGGGACTAAAGGCGTGCACCACCAATGCCCGGCTTGCTTATTTTGAGTATTACTGGTGTAAGAGTTCAGTAGTGTGCATTGATTATTGAAAAATGCTTTTGTTCTTTTATAGCATGAGTACTAATTTTGAACCTCAATGAGAAAGGAACAGGAGATACTACATTTTGCTCAGAGGCCCATAAATGGTTGAAAATTAAATTAACCTAATGAAAAAACTTGGTGCAATTTTTGTTAGAATATATTACCTAAATGGAGCCTTCAAAAATCCCTTGCTTCACCATTAGTGCTGTGAAAAAAAAAAACATTGGTATAGAACAAGATGATTTTTTAGACTCTTAGGAGCATAGACACTAGTTCTTGAGCGCTTTTAAAGCAGCCTTTTAAAATGCAAGAACAAGTTTTAAGGCTAAACAATTGTGGGTACACAATCCCAGAATTTGAGAAGCTGAGGTAAGGGGATTACAAGTTCAGGGCTATCCCTGGCAACATTGTAAGAACCTGTCTCAACAAAGGTTAGCCCTTGGCTGGTAGAAAGGTAGTTAATCAAGTCATTTTCAGAGTTGTAGAGGTCTGGTGATGTGGCTCAATGGTAAAACACATAGTATGCACACGGCCCTGGCTTCTACCCCTAGCACTGCCCACCCAATCCCCAAATTGTTTTGTTTGCATTTTGCACCATAGGAGATTGGCTATAGGGAATCAATAGGTAGATGCCACTGAGCTGTACCCCCAGGTTTTTTTGGGGGGGGGGTTGCTTTATTTTATGTGTGTTAGTGTTTTGTATACATGTGTTTATTTCTATGCCTGTAAATGCCTAGTGCCCTCAGGTGAGAAGGTGATCATCTTGTGCTGGAATGATAGACAGTTGTGAGCCACCATGGATATTGAACCCAGGTTCTCTATAAGACCAAGTACTCTTAACCACTGAGCCAACTTTTCTAGGTTCCCTCAATTTTTCCCCCACCCCCTTCATTTTGAGACAGTGTCTCTTCGTTCTTGAGCTCTGCCTAAACTTGTATGGTAGCCTAGGTAGTCCTTGAATCAGTGATCCTCCTGCCTTAGCCTCCTAGACAGCTGCTGATAATAAAAACTTCCAACTTCTAAACCACTCAAGGAGGCACATATTGTTAGTCCCAACGATTAGGAGGCAGAAGCGGGTGGGTCTCTGAGTTTGAGGCTATCCTAGTTTACACTGTTGAGTTCTAGTCTAGCCAAGGCTACATTGTGAGACCCTGTAAAAAGGGAAAAAAATAAACAGAATGCAGCTTATTATTGCATTTATATATTATTTGAATTAGTTGCATCCACTTTGCAGAATAATTCAACTTGAAAAGAGGATAATTCTCAATGTGTACTTAGGACTTGACTCAGGCTGAATATGAATTATAAATGCTCTGCTGATAACTCAGGCTTACATTTAAATTAACCCATTTTTATTAATACATACTTTGCCACTTGGTTCATGGCTTTACCTGTCTTCTAGCACATCTTGCTTCCTGGGCGAGTGGCTGGCATTTACTCACTCCACCCTCCTTCACATGATTCTCATTTGATTTTCCTGCCTAGCTACTGGCCAGTCCAGCTTTTTATTAGCCAATGAGAATAATACTTACTCATAGTGTAGAAAAGGGACTTCACAGCCATTGTTCTCCAACTCCCACATGTAACCTCTGCCCCTAAACACACACACACAAAGGATAAGTAATTTTTAGAAACAATGTTCAGTAAATAAAGCCAATTGATTATATTCCAGTGTAAGGAGCAAAATTTTAAATTAATAAAGAACCTGAACAGAACCTACCAAAAAAAAAAAGTTTAGAAAAAACAAAAGACAATGTTCAGTATTGTGATATACAGGCTTGTGACAGGTTAGAGTACATCCTGCCTCAGATTCCTGAAAGTGTGTCAGGTGCTTAGCTTTACTTTCAGTGCCCATTTCTCAAAGAATTTTCTTCTGTGGAAAGAGTTTTATTCATTGGCTTGATTAAAGGCAGGTGTGGTGGCACATTCTTTTAATACTAACCCAGAGGCAGGTGGAACTCGTGAGTTCTGAGTGAGCCTGCCGAAGAGAGTTCTAGGCCAGCCAGGGCCGCACAGTGTGACCCCCCCCATCTCAAAAAACAGACAAACATAAGAATTTCAGCAATGAAGTGGTGGCACACACCTTAAGCCCAAATATTCAGGCAGAGACAGTCAGATCTCTGTAAACTCTTTCTACAGAGCAAGCTCCAGAGTTACACAGAGAAAAACTCTGTCTCAAAAAAAATTGTTTTAAGAAATTGTGAGACTTGGACTATAGCTCTAAGCTATAAGTATAGCTATACAGATAAATGAATGAATGTAGTGGTAAGAAATTTAGGAATAGATACAACTTTCATCGATATTAAACAGGATTTGTGGTTATATTATATATTTACTTACATTTAAAACATTTTGTTTTATTTCTAGGATCCCGGGGGGCTTTCTGTGAAGTAAGACCAGATGATAAAAGGATTCTGGAATTTTACAGCAAGTTAGGCTGTTTTGAAATTGCAAAGATGGAGGGATTTCCAAAGGATGTGGTCATACTTGGTCGGAGCCTGTGACGTTGGTTGTGTCCAGAGTCTCTTAACCCCACCTGTGGTTGGTGGTTGGGGTCTTCACACAGTTCAGTCTCTGAGGCGGCAACAGATGGGCCAGTTGAATTGGAAACAGACGGCTGTAGAACTCACCACCCATGTTCACCATCCATGTTCAGACTCTCACTGGTTGGAAGACAGTAGTGCTCGTACGAGTGGAAACACGTGTGTGCCCTCCTTTGGGTCTCGGGTTAGGTGTCAGGACCTCATGGGGCTCTGTAGGGAGAGGGTCTTAAATAAATGTAGTCAGCACTATTTTCTGCATCCAGTGTGGTTGGTTGCATTTCTCACCTAAGAGTAATGAAGATCACTCTTTGTTCTCCTTGGTGCTGAAAGAACTGTCTCTGTTCTCTGGAGACATAGCAGGAATGACAAAGAATTACTGGGGTTCCAATTTGGCAATTTTTCTGCTTTTTGTAAAGCTCTGGCAGTTACTGTCTCCTGTAATGTTGATTCGGGCAGGTGTGCTTTGTAGGGACAAATGTGCATTTGTTTGTGGCAAAGGCCTAAATTGACAAACTTGTAAATGTCTTTGTATATACACTATAGCTGTAACCTGATTTCTTTTTATTTACTGTTTTTATAATTTTTTTCCCTTTGAAAATGAAGGTGTTGGTTTAGGGTGGCACTTTGAATAATGTAAACCAGTGGATGGTAGATTTCCTTTAAAGTGCCTCCCACATTAGGGATCGGCCATGACTATTTGGGGTATGAGTGTCTAGCTTTATAAGACTCAAATCTATTGGGAAGTGCATTAATTCTGGAGATTAACCTTCATAACAGATCCGCATGTGAAATGTTCTGACAGTGTTGTCAAGTAAGGGTAAGTAAAGGGACAAACTCGTGGTCTCTTCTGCCCTTAGAACACTTGTCATTTTATCTCAAGACCTGTTAACTACTGGTTTAATTGAATTGGTCTTTAATTCTTGCATGTTTGTATCTAATTTTTAAAAGAAAGATAAGTATATGTTAACCATAAGTATACTTTTTCTTTTAATCAGAGGTTCTGAAAACTTCATGTATTTTAATTTAGACTTGGTGAATTTAAGGGTTTGAGCATGAAGCTGGCAGATGGTCTCTGCAGGTTTTTTTTTTTTTTTTTAAATCATGGCTAGCTAGTGTCTTCTATAGATTTCAACAGTATTTTGTTATCTTCCCTCTAGTTTTTCATCAGCTTTTGAACTCTGAGCTGAGGGGAGAGAGAGAAAAGGAAACTTGAACATTTACTTTTATAGAACTCCTGTGTGAGCTTTTGAAATAGTCTTAAATTTAGCACTCTATCTAGTATACCTAGTGACTTCCAACTGAGGCCCAGGAGGACAGAGTGCTTACTTAGAAGCCTCTAGGGTAAAAACCTGTGATAGGCTATGTTGGAAAACTGAAATCAAGTCTAGTTTTGAAGGCTGAGGTAAAGGTCAAAATTGTTACTCGATACTAAGACCATTTAATGTTCCTCACCTTTCTCTGAGTACAGCCCATACCTTAGTGGGAATTACAGCCTTTTATTTGGAGGGTTTCAGAGTCAGTTTGATATGGAATCAGGAATTTTAAATAAGTTGCTTTTTGTTCCGTGTTGGCTTTAAATAATCACTTTGAATGATCTCAACACACCTGGAACTTGTCCAGGTTTATACCATCATTGCTCTAGGATAAAACTGCTGTGCCAACTTCCATGGTTATGAATATTAAGGTTGGAATAATATTGCATTGATTGATTGAATCACAGCTCAGTTTCTGTAGAAAACGAACTGTAAAACTATCTGAAGACCATGCAAGAGGCAAAATAAAACTTGAAGTGAATCAGTGTGATAGTGTACCTTTTCTCTGCTCTGTTCCATCTCCTGATGCCTCACTAATGCAGGCGGCAATCTTCCTCCCCAAAGCTATTTCAGTGTAGCCTGGATTCTGAAGACATCGCTCCCCTCCTGCCTTCTCCAGCAAAGAACTAACTTCCAGTTTTTCTCAGGAAAGTCCCTTTGTCTTTAAGTTGCCCTCTTACTACAGTTAAAAATCTGTGAAGTCGAGGGCCTCTTCTGAGTTGTTCTCCTTAGATGGGGGGCACTGGTGTGGGGGTGGGTAGCCTAAGTTATCTGAGGAGAATCCTAAGGACAAGGATGAGCCTCAGCTGATGGGAGATGGGGGCTTGAGGGCGGAAGCTGATCTGAGGGGTCGCTAACACGGCAAAGGTGTGGTGGGAGCCCCTGAGGGAGGTAAAGATGGCTGCTCTGAACACAGCTTTTCTGGAAGACGTACGAAAGGTACCACGCTGACGGCGCTACGCAGTCGCTACCTTTCTCCGGGTGGAAGAGAGGACACGCTGTGAGCCTCGCTGCAGATGTCTCCCTACCTGTCCTTGCGGAAGCAGTGACGGCGGCTCGCCTCCTGCGCGCGGCTCCCGCAGTGGGCGGGGCCGGAACTGGCCGAGGCGCGCGCTCGGTGCGTGGGGGGGCGGGGCTTGCGCGGCCGTTTCAGCATGGCCGCCGGCGCCGCTGCCGCTGCTCTGGCCTTCCTGAATCAGGAGAGCCGGGCCCGGGCTGGCGGTGTGGGAGGCCCGCGCGTCCCGGCCCCCGTCACGATGGACAGCTTCTTCTTCGGTATTGAAGGCGGGGTGGCAGAGGGTGGTCCGGGCGAGGAGGCGGCGGGCTGAGCATCGCGGCTGGGCGACGTGGGTGTGGGCCGAGGGCCCCTCGCTTTCCTCCACCCGCCGGCCCCTCCGCGGCCTGTACGGCCCAGAGGGACGCCGCCCGCCCAGCGGATAAATGCGCGTCAGCCCACGCGGCGCGTGACCGGGTGGGAGGGTTCAGCGGGGACACCGCTGTCCCCTCCACGCGGGCACCTCTCACGCGAACGCATTGGCTCTTGCAGGCTGTGAGCTTTCCGGCCACACCCGCTCCTTCACTTTCAAGGTTGAGGAAGAGGAGGATACGGAACACATGCTGGCCTTGAACATGGTAAGGGGCTGGAGAGGGGTTGGAGATGCTGGAAGCTAGGGGACATCTACGTGCCTCCCTGTCCCCCACTCCCCTGGATTGGCAGTCACTCACGGCTACCCTCAACGGGCTACTTCCCTGATCCCCCCACTGCGTCCCCGAGTCCGGAGAGATGTTAGGGTAAGATGTCTTCTCTTCGGCTTCTGCGTGCACTTGCAGCTGTGCCTCACCGAGGGTGCCAAGGACGAGTGCAATGTGGTGGAAGTTGTGGCCCGCGATCACGACAACCAGGAGATTGCGGTTCCTGTGGCCAACCTCAGGTTATCTTGCCAGCCCATGGTGAGTTGTGGCCATCCATTCATTGGAGTACGGTGGGACACAATTGAGAGCTAAAGTATTAATCTCAAGATGGGTGGGCCAGAGTGATTCAGGCCCTCACTCTTGTCTTCCAGCTCAGTCTGGATGATTTCCAGCTCCAACCACCCGTAACCTTCCGCCTGAAGTCCGGTTCTGGCCCTGTGCGCATCACTGGTCGGCATCGGATTGGTGAGAAGAGTGCCCCCCCCACCGGGCCCCCTCTTTCTCTCCACTAGTGCATCCTGCATCCCAGATTGTGGCTTCTGTATTATGTACCTGTCACTGCCCCTCTCAAGCCTATGAACTTCTAGTAAGCGGTCCCAGGTGCCGCAGCCCCATGACGTGGGCGGGTTCTCCGGTTCAGTGTCTAACCTCCTTCCCATCTAGACTGAGGAACTCTGTAAGAAGGGCTTCCTGTCTGCCTAGCACTACAGGGAGCTGAGTAGGGCATGTGGTGTAAGGGTGGTTGGCACTAACCTTCCGTCTGTACTGTGTCTCCACCAGTTTGTATCAACAATGATCTTTCTGAAGAGAGTGAGGATGACGAGAGTGAGGAGGGGGAAGTTAAGCTGTGTGGCATCCTTCCTGCCAAAAAGCACAGGAGCAGGCCCTAGCCCTCTGTGGTGAGTAGCAGGGGAAATGGGAAGTTAAAGGGGGGGGGGGGCTCAGACACTGACTTCTTCCTTGCTTTTCTCAGGCTAGGTCGCTGCTTGCTACAGGTGTCGTGCCCGGATGTTCCTGGACAAGTTTCAAGAATTGTAAATGCTTTTCTCTTGTTGAAGAGGGGAGTTGGGAGTGGGGGATGTGGGGCTGACTCGGACTGGTGCTCAGAGAGCTGGCCTTCCCCACAGGCCCTGTGTTTGCTCCTACAGGTTGCCTGGAGCTCCCTTTTCTATGGGGGTGGGATGACCTTTGAACATCTCTCCTGACCTCTCCTCCAAACCTGCCCAGATTGAAAATTGTGAACCCGAAGGTTCAGTTCTCAGCACTGAAAAAAAAAAAAAAGTTCAAAACAACACGTTTTTAACACTTTTTACATTTTTAGATAAAGATCTAAATAAAGTGGTGTGTGGTTTTTTGCAATTCTTCTGTGGCTTTTTCCAACCGTGAGATTTCCCTAGGGACCACCAGGTGGCACTGTGGCAGCACAAAGTGGTTCTAGCTCTAGGGCCGGTGAGAAAATGTGGCCTGCCATTCCCCAGGGCCTTGGGCCAAAAGCGGGACGAGTAAGTCCCTTCTGTCTTGCCGCAGAGGGACCTCCCATTCCAGCCTCTTCTGCAGGTGGGGGAGGGCCATCGCAGGAGGTTATCAGCTTCCAAACAAGGGGTCTGGGCCTCTGTCAGCACTCAGGCTGATGGGCAGAGAGGGACAGATAAGTGGCCTTAAGAACCCTGAGGAATGTGCATCCCTAGCCTCATGAGGGGCTCAGCCCAGAGAGAGGGCCGGTGAGGGGTGGGGTGGGGACCCGTCTTGGCTCTTCTGGTCTTTGAGGCAGGTTGAGTAGAGCAGGGTCCTTAGAAACCTGATTCCCAGGGCCAGATGGAGGGAACTGGCCAGATTGGGTGACAGGGAAACCAGAATCCGGGTGGCCTGGCATATGGGGGCAGAAGGGAGCTCATGGGAATCAGATGCCTCGGCTGAGGGGTTATTACCTCCCAGCACTCCACTGTCTTGTCCCTAGAATCGGTGTTTGTGGGGACTGGCTAGTGCTACGCCAGGCAGAGAAAAGGGGACCGCTTGTTTGTGGACCATGTGCACCAGCTCTGGGGTCAATGGACCGGGGGGGGGGGGGAGGGGATCAATGTCCTACAAACAAACAAAAAGGTTACTTCCCCAGACAGGCTGAAGACGGACAGAGAACAGGGCCTGAGAGAGTCAGGCTAGTTCACAACAAGTAGGGGGCTCTCAATAAGACAAAGAGGCTGGGTTGGGGGCAGGTGGTCGACTTTGAGTGTCCACCAGGGTACAGAAAGGTAGCACATGCAAAGCTTGGGAAACAGGAAAACTGGGAGTTGGCGCTCAAGCTCCAGGGATAGGAGAGGGAAGTGGTACCCCTTGGTCCTACAAGCTCCCCTTATCTATGTGATGAGTTAGGTGTAAGTTTTCAACCTCCCTTTCTCAAGTGGAAGACAAAAGACGCCCATCTGTCCAGCTTCAGGTGTTTCCACCAACGCCCCAGCTATGAGCCATTCACGGAGAGTCTCGAACTGGAGCGGAAGGCGAAGCTAGCGCCCTCTGGTGGCCTTGCTTAAAACTGCTTGTGGTAACGCTCCCTAGGGGCTAACTATCGTTAAATTGAAGGTGGGAATATGTCACCGTTTCGAATGCATACACTCTTCATTCACACGAAACTCTCTAGAAGCGTGCTAGAAGAGTTGGTTGATGGTATTCCGTTCTACTTTCGGCTCCTTCCTCCAACCCCTGCGTACGTGCGTAGGTGCAGAGACAAGCCATCACTTGGCTGCCTCTTGCTCATACTCCCCCACCATCAGTGTCTACCCCCTGTGACTCTGCTGATCGCCCATTGTATTTCTCGCCTGTTTTCCCAGTGAGTCTCCCGGCGGGTGAACTACGAGCAGGGTCCTGCCCGCAGTGGGAGCCCAATCCACATTTGCCTTCTAGTTCAGGAGTCTCCGGGCCCCTTGGGGCGCGGCGCAGACAGACTTGGGAATTGTTTTTCCCTCCTTCCAGATCACACCTTTTCAGGATACCCCTTTTCTGCACTCTCAGCACACAACAGGAGTGCTGCCAATTCTCTGGCCTCAGACAGCTGGCGGAATGTAAGTTTAGGATGGTGTCTGGAGAATGCTGAAAGGGGCAACACGGTATTGGGAGTGCGGTACCAAGAACGGTGACTCTTGGTGCAAAGTGGCTAACGCAGTAACCAGGATTTGTATTTGAACCGTCTGCATAGATTCTGCAGCACTTTGAACGCTGAGCACTGGAGGCGTGAGTCGCTTTAACCTGCAGGCGTGGTGGCCTGGGAGTGGATTTGAGGGGCCTGTGGCCAGGCCAAGGGGTGTGTTTGGGTCCTGGGGAGCGCATGTTTGCATAGAGGGCCGTTTGTGTTGGCAAAGAGTGTGTGTTTGTGTTTGCAGGAGGGAGTGTGTGCATGTGTGTGTTTGTGTTTGCGGAGTGTGGGGGCGGCCGGGAAAGGTGGCCAGGCTGTCACTCAGAGATCAGGATGACAGGAGCTCCCTCATCTAGGCACGGGAGCTCTGATTGCAGATTCAAGGAAACAAAATAGCAATTGTAATTACGGGGCTTTGATAAGATAAAGGAAGGAGGGAGCTGGCCGGGAGGCAGGCTAGCGAGGGTGGGAGGGAGAGTGGCCTGCAGGAGCCCTGTGAAACATTTGCATCTGTCAGTCACTGCCTGCTCTGGGTGACACATCTATCCTTGCTCCCCCACCAAAGACACAGAATTTTGGGGAGAAGAGAAGTCTGAAGATTTGGGTGATGCTCCATCCAGTTCCTAGGACTTTTCACATGTAAAAGAATTTGGTCTCAGAGGTGGGAGGCAGAGATAGAAAGTAGCAGTAAAATCCTGACCTGGGACCCTTCTCTGGGGGTGAGGGGCGGGTGCTGGTGTCTGCGGAGGGAGAGGGAAGTGACATTGTGGATGGTGGGTCACTAAGTTTGAGCTGTGGAGGACACACAAACATAATGCCAGTCAGATGCTCCATCCTGTACATACACACTGGGACCTGGGACCTAAGCTCTGCTGACAGCCTGGTTTCACGCTTATTTTCAGAGAGCTGTGTTGATAGTGGGGAGAGGAGCCTTCCTTCTCAGGCGGAGTCTATCCTTTGCCTTCCATTTGTTTAGGCGTTCACTCATTAACACATTCAAAAATAAACAGTCTCGAGGGCCACTTACTCCAAGCACACCAAGTAAAGTCTGTGAGCAAACAGGCCAGTTTGGAGCACCACGAAAGGAGGCAGACAAGTCGTCCTGAAGGCCCCTTGGCAATGCACACAGCTAAAGGAAGGGGCTGGCCTTCATTATGGACACTGGAGCCCCTCAGACCTATTTTCCCCTTCGTGGACTTACTTCCCAGTGGGTTGAAAGCAGCTATTGCCTGCCAAATCATTACCAGACACAAGTGTGCAAGAGCTAGTCCGCCTGGCTATCATCTGTTGGCAAGTGAAGCCAAGTCCCCTTGGGAAAGTCGCCATGGGTGGAATGCAGTCTAAATGCTCAACAAGGTCCCCATCCATCCACCCAACAAACCCTCACTGCCTGCACAGCGACTCTACCGGCTCTGCCATGAGGTGCAAGCCCTAGGCTGGAAAGTCCCTTGTCTTCAGGTCTGTGGGACCCAGAATTCCTGAAGGCAATCACAAAAATGACCTCGGGAAGTCTACTGAGGAGGGCTGAGAGGGACTCCCTGCCATCCGTCCTACATATCGCTGAGTGCTTGCAGGGCTGAGCCAGACTCCCTGGGAGTCACCCGTCTGTACATTGCTGAGTACTTGCATTTGCAGCTGGGAGTGGGAAAAGATGGGATACAGAAAAGGGAGGGGCGGGCAGAACTGGGGTGTGTTGATTGACAAGGACCTGCTTGCCTCCCTCTGGCCTCTGAGGCTTCCTAGGGCCACCAGAACCTCTAACTACCCCAGAAGCACAGAGGCTCAGTAGAGTAGGCTGGGTGGACATCGATGACTCCACCTGGCCCAGGGCGTCTCTGCCTACCCAGGTTGCACCCACAGAAACAAAGTAGTGGCCCAGGGTTTCCAGAGACACTAAGAAGAAAGCAGTGGGGTGAGGGGCTGGCAAAGGCTTACGAGAGTCTACCTTCTCACCAGCACCACCCCCTCCAGCCAACACAAGATACCAGAGACCTGTTCAAGAAAAACATCATGGAACTCAGAGGGGAAAGGCTAGGGCTGGGGTCCAAGTGTTGGCCCTCAGGTAGAGTTCTGAATGTAGTTATTTTTGCCCGTGCTAATTGCTCGGTTTTAGAAGGGGGGGGGGACAGTGGCTGTGGGTCCTGCAGGGACCTCTGGGCTTCTACCAACAGATGCCTCAAGGTTCCTTTCAGGCTTCAGGCTAGTGGGGTGGGGTGGGGTGGGGATGGACAGGGACAAGGTTGACGGTGATAATGGGGTGACAGGAGCCATTTCTCCCTCCCAGGGCCTTTTCGGAGGCTGTGAGACACAAACTCAGCAGGCTGAATTCTTAAAAAGGTGGAGGAGCGGGTTCTTGCGATGCACAAGGGACACTTTGCACTGCTAGCTGCCGCTTCCATAAGGGGGCAAGTGCGGCCGAAGCATTGGCGACTCTAAACTCGGCGAGGAGGCCAGATACAGAAGTAGACCCGGCCCCACGTGGAGAAGCAGCCTTGCCGGACTCAAGCGCACCGGACCCCACCAGACACGCTGTACCAGGTGCCCCCATCCCTGGGCCACCCCGCCCCAGAGACAGGCAAGGGTAGTGGGAGGTGCCCACACCGGCCGCCCCCGCCCCTCCCGCGGGTCCCCAGACCCCTCCCCTGGGCCAGACCCCCAATCCCAGCCCTGCCCGCCGCCCCGCCCCGGGCCGCCCCGCCCCCGCCCCGGGCGGCGACCCGGCCCCAGCGCCCAGCCGGGGGTGCGGGCTTCGGCCGCCCGCCCCGCACTCCCCCTTCACGGCCGGTGCGGCGCCCCCCGCCCCTGCCCTCCCCCTCCCTCCCCACCTCCCCACCCACCCCCGCAGGCCCGTTACCCTCCCGCCTGCTCCGGCTCCTGAGCAGCCAGCGGCCACCGGCTCCACCAGCGGCGCAGAGCGGATCAGCGCGCGCGGCGAGCACGACATTCCACGGGACCCGCCGAGCCGCGTCGGCATCGTCGCTGGGCTCCCGCACCCCGGCCTCCCTCGGCTTCCGCCCTTTCGGCTCGTCCCCCCGCGGCCTCCCTTGGGACGGCGTGACCCCGCCCGGGCTCTCGGTGCTCCCGGGGCCGCGCGCCATGGGCAGCCCCCGCTCCGCGCTGAGCTGCCTGTGAGTACCGCGGTCCACCCCGCGTCCCCGTCGGCCGGCGCCCGCCGCGCCCTCTCCGCTCACCCCGCGCCTCTCCTGCCCGCTTTTGTCTCCCACAGGCTGTTGCACTTGCTGGTTCTCTGCCTCCAAGCCCAGGTAAGGAGCGCTGCGCAGAGGCGGGGGCCGGGCGCGGGGGACCCAGCTGACACTGTCGGGCAGGGACACGAGGACCGACCCTTCGGCCAGCGCAGCAGGGCTGGAAAGAACCTTACAAATCCAGCCCCAAACTACCCCGAGGAGGGATCTAAGGAACAGAGAGACAGTGTCCTGCCTAAAGTCACACAGCGAGTGAGTGGGGACACTAGAACCCCAGGGTCTTGAGCCCAGCGAGTCTCAAGCGCGTGCCAGCCAGGTCGGGTGGATGGGAACTTTACCTGCAGCCACACCTGGCCTCCTAGGAAGGCGGGAGCTGGAGCCAGCGGGTGTTCCTTGTCAGGGGAAGTTGGGATGTAGTTGCAGCGAGATCTCCGCTGCTTCCAGGGGAGACTTGTGGCCGGTTTCAGCCAACGATCGTGTTAGTCTAGGCCCTTTGCACTCTCAACATTTGCTCCGTAAATTTGTCTTTATAAATGTCACGGGTCGGGTAGCGTTGCCTCGCTACTTAAAAGCCCCCTGCTCCTCTAGGAAGGCCCGGGCGGGGGGCCTGCGCTGGGCAGGGAGCCCGCTTCCCTGCTCCGAGCTGGCCGGGAGCCCCAGGGTGTTTCCCAACAGGTGGGTCCAGATTCTCCCTCATCCCGGGTTCATCCATCCTGGGCTGGGTCTGCGCGACTTCCTCGCGGGGGTTGGTGGCCTGAGCCAGCATGTTGGGGGGATGCCCCCCAGTCCCTGCTGGCTGCCTGGCGCGGCGGGAGGTGGGCACAAGGGCAGTGGGGACCACTCGGGACCCCTGGGCGGAGTAGCATTATAATGGCGTGCTGTGTATTTTTCAATTTCCTAAAGGTAACTGTTCAGTCCTCACCTAATTTTACACAGCATGTGAGGGAGCAGAGCCTGGTGACGGATCAGCTCAGCCGCCGCCTCATCCGGACCTACCAGCTCTACAGCCGCACCAGCGGGAAGCACGTGCAGGTCCTGGCCAACAAGCGCATCAACGCCATGGCAGAAGACGGAGACCCCTTCGGTAAGGCGCATTCCCGGGAGCCTGGGGAGGGAAGGTAGGGGTGGACCTCGTCGCTCCTCCTCCAGCCCGGGCTGCAGTGGCCAGAGAGACCTGCAAGCTCCCCAGCTGAGAAGGGAAGGACTTAAGGCAAAATGGTCCCTTGAGGGTCAGCTGGAGAGAATGGTAGGGAAGGGACCTTGGGGAGTTTGTGACCAACAGGTACCCTCTCTTCCCTACTCCGAAAATGAATGAATCCAGGAGTCTCCCTCACAACCTCCCCCCTTCATACACCTCTTTCCAGCTGCAGGTGGAGGCAGAGGGTCAGGGGAGGGGGCCCAGATTTAAGGGAAGTTCTTGAAAGAGGATATGTCGCCAGGGCCCACAAAAGGAGAGTGGGGGAAAAAAGGTCCAGAAAGCCCCAGCTTGCCCAGCTTGGAAAGAAGGATGCAGCAAACTGATCAGTGGGGCAATTGCACGGCGGCGCTAGGCCTGGAAGTTAGACCCCCGGCCCCGCTTGTGGATACCCCAGGGGGTTGAGTTGGCTGGCGGCTCCCTGTAGGGTTGCTGAGTACCAGGAGCTACTGGGGCAGGGGCTGAGGACTGACTGATTTCCAGAACATTCAATATTCCTGTCTTGAGATGGGGCCAATTTCCAGAGTCCCGGATGGATCAGGAGGAAGGCAAACCCTCTGGGTGGCTGGTGTTGTTTTTAGAGAGTGATTATTGTGAATTTAAAAACCCTTAAATAATGACCAACTTTAAACAATCTTGAAAGGAGAAAGGAAGACTCTATTAAAGTGTAATAAAAAGGTGAGGCATTTTAAGAAGAAAATGAAGAATGATATAAAGCAGAAAAAGAAGCAGGTTTTTTTTTTTCAGATGTAGAGTTTAAAAGGACTTGCAAGTCTGTAAATGTTAGGGGAAAAAAAGGCTAAAGATTTTTCTCTGGGAATCTCGGGAGAGACCCCTGCGTCTGGCAGAGCGATTAAAACTCTTCTTGCTTTCACCTTTTTAAACATTTCCTGAATACTTTCTCCTCTTCTCCAGCCAGTTTGGGGGATCGAGCATGTCTCGCTGCATTTTTTTAGCATCGACGTAGCTGACTTCCCTTCAAAGCTGGAGAAGGAGACATAATTTTCCTGGGATAAGGCTGTCACTGGGGTGGAAGAAGAGGTTTGAAAATGTTCAGCTTTCCAAAAGCCTGGTTGGGAAAGCCGATGTAGACTGCATGGCCAGACTCCCCAGATCCGTCCAAGGAGAGTGGGGGCTCTTTGGGTGGGGGTGGGGGCAGCCTGCCTGGTGGCCACTCTCCCCGCTGGGCTGGCAGAGCCGGCCTTCAGGCCCTTTGTCCCTCCACATTGGCTGCTTGCTGCCCGTCTCAACTTCCCAACAAGAAAAGGGAAAGAATGCCTGGCTCCTCCAAAGTCCACTCCACTGGAGCAAATGGCCAAGCCTCCTTGCGTTTTGGGGTGGGAAGGGGAGACCTAGCTGGCAGTGATGCAATTGGTCTTCAGGCATCAGAAGAGGGCTGACGCCCACTCTCTTCCCTCAGACCCAGAGGAGGTGGCCAGGGTTCCGTGGTCTCTGCCTGTAGGGCAGAAGTTTGAGTCTGGGGCTCCAAAAACAGGTATACAGACTCTGGGGAGCGGTGGAGAGGTCCCTAGAAGGGGCAGAGGTACCCCACTCTGTCCTATGATGCTGGGCTGGAATCTTCAGAGCAGGGTCCTCTCACCCCTTCCTGAACACATCCTTCCCTCCTCACGAAGCAACTGCTTCTTTATCTACCAAGCAGGCATGAGAGTAATGAACAGATTGCCTGGGTCTGAGGAGAGGTGAGCAGGAGGGGAGGTGAACAGTTGCATTTCCCAGCTGACTTGGGGACAGATTGGACTCCTGGGTCCCAATCTTGTGCCTATGTGAAGAGATGGGGAGTTAGAGGCTAGGCTGTATGAGGACTTCACTGATGACGCCTATGCCCCCACCCCTGGTGTTGGTTTGTGTCGAGACAGAATTGCTTTCTCCAAGAGGAAAAGGGCTGGGGTCTATCTAGTAGGGAGAGAGGCGATCCAAGAAGGGGCAATAGAGTAGGGCACAGAATTCAACCCAGGCTTCTATCACCTCTGAAGGCAGTTGACCATTGCCTAAGAAGCCCGGCTGTAGTGGAGGCTACCAGAGAAAAAACAACCGAGTTGTTGGTGTCTACGTGTCATCAGAGCTGGCTTCTGATGGCTGGGAAGCTTAGGAGAAGGGGCAGGATCCTCCTGGCTGGTGTCTGGGTCCAGAAAGCTGTTTGCTAAAACAGAGGTGCTGGGAGGGACCTCTTCTAAGACTGCAAGGGCATGCACACTCTCAAGAGTGAGTGTGTGTGTGTGTGTGTGTGTGTGTGTGTGTGCGCGCGTGTGCACGTGCGCGCGCATGCCCACAAAGGTCAGAAGAGGACAGTGGCTCTCTGGAGCTGGAGTAGCAGGCTGCGTGGGTCTTGATGTGAACCCCTGTCCTCACAACAGCAGAAGGCGGAGCCATTTCCCCAGCCGCTCTGTCTGTCACATCTTGAAGAGCAGGGTTGCTAGAACTGAGGGGCCAGAAACAGAAAGGATGTTTTTTTTTTTTTTTTTTACCTTTAGCCTCATGGTGGAGGTCACCACTGTTCCCAGATGTTCTTAATGATCTGTGGAGCTCATGATAGTCTTAGTTGGAAAGATAGTCAGAGAGCTCTTAAGTTAGCTATGGAATCTACATAAGTGAAATTTTACTTGGTACTTCAACCTAATAATATGGCTTCTAACATGAAAAGAGAGCTAAAGGAGTGGAGATTCGGACTTCTCAGTTTGGTGCATCCAGACAGTTCTAGGAAACTCGGCTTGTAAACTGGTCTGTCCCAGCCCCTTCATGAGTCCAGAGGTGAAGTCTCAGGTCCTGAAAAGAGCTGATCTTCCTCAGGGCTGCTGGGGCATCAGTGGGCTGGGGCCAGAGCCTGTTTTCTAGGGATGGGACACAGCCCTGGGCCAGCCGACTGGGGTAAAGTTGTGGAGCACAGGTTACAGATTTAGTGACCATCCCATAACCTCCCTGACAGCAAAGCTCATTGTGGAGACGGATACTTTTGGAAGCAGAGTCCGAGTCCGTGGAGCAGAGACGGGTCTCTACATCTGTATGAGCAAGAAGGGGAAGCTAATTGCCAAGGTGAGGTTCCGGGAGGGGGCTTGAGGAGGCGTGAGCTGCCCGAACCTCTGTAGTACACTTTAATTTCAACAAGGTGGGTGAGAGGCATGGTGGCTTGGCTACCTTAGGGTTTGTCTACCGATTAGATGGAGGAGTAAGAGAGAAGCCAGAGAGAGGAAAACCTATGAACACGAAGGGCAGGAAAAGGGTTGGGGGTGGTGATGGCAAATTCCATATATCTTTTTAACAAATCGCCAAATTGCTTTGCTATTATGTCCAATTACATGGTACCAGCATTTGGAATGTTCAGTAAGCCGCAGGCCCAGCCCCTCGGCCTAGCTCTGAAATGGCCCCATTAGTCACGGCTCCTCTCCAGCCTCAAGCTCTGCGCTCCTAGGCATCAGGGTTTGGGCCTCCAAGTCCCTCCCAGGCCTCCCCTCCCCCGCATAGGGTGGCTGTCCTGGGGGCTGATCCTGAGCCCCGAGATGCTGAGAGGGGCAGGTGGAGAAACGCGGGCAGGCCAGGCCAGACTGGTGGGCAGTAGGCCAGATCAGGCAGGCTTTGGGCCCCTCTGCCTCGGGCCCAACCCCTCCGTAGACAGCCATGTGTCACTGCTGCCCAGGAGGACAGGAAGTTGCCGGGTGGGCTGCGGGTTGTGAGGGATTAGAGAGCGGGTGCCCGGGTAGGGGGTGGGGCCGGGCTCGGGCTCCCCTCGCCATCTGCTGGGGTGCCCACCTGCTGTCTGGGGCCGCTGTCCCTCTGTCTCACATGGAGGGAGGCTCCATAACACCACGTCTGTGTCGTGTGCCCCCCCCCCACTACCTGCAGAGCAACGGCAAAGGCAAGGACTGCGTGTTCACCGAGATCGTGCTGGAGAACAACTACACGGCGCTGCAGAACGCCAAGTACGAGGGCTGGTACATGGCCTTTACCCGCAAGGGCCGGCCCCGCAAGGGCTCCAAGACGCGCCAGCACCAGCGCGAGGTGCACTTCATGAAGCGGCTGCCGCGGGGCCACCACACCACCGAGCAGAGCCTGCGCTTCGAGTTCCTCAACTACCCGCCCTTCACGCGCAGCCTGCGGGGCAGCCAGAGGACTTGGGCCCCGGAGCCCAGATAGGCGCCCGCCCGGCCCCTCCCTGCCCGCCCGCCCGCCGGCTGCGGACTCCAGCGAGGAGAGATCAATGGGCGGCACTGCGAAGGGGAGGAGCTGGGGAGCTGCCTTCGAGTTGTGGATATTGTTTGCTGTTGGGTTTTTGTTTTTGTTTTTTAACAAAAGAGAGGTTCTATTTTTGTATTCCACTTGCTGTGGTGTCTGTCTTCTTAACTCTCAGCAAAGCCCCTTGGTGACCTGAGACAGGGTTCCCTTGGACCTCCCTAGGGTGGGTGGAGGGCTCTCTAGTCTGGCAGATGTTGTCCTGAGATCTCAGCACTAGCAGGATACCTGACCAGGTCAGCCAGAGCCACTCTGTGTCCCGGGCAGAGTCAGGGAGCAAAAGATTCGGCCTAGGTCAGTCGCGTGGGGGTGGTCGTGTACTAGTTACTATTAAATGACTTGAGTGTTTATTTAACTTGCATATTAGAAATGTGTGTTAGAGAGCGAGTCCTGCCAGGGATAGCCCCTTCCTACGTGCTGTCCCAACGGCAGGTCCAAGGCCACCCTCCATCTAAGGACCGTCTGTGTACCGGCTTTCCCCTTTATTCCACTGGGCGGGTCTTGTGGGGAGAACAGAACAGGGAAGGAAAATGTAAAGATTCTCAGAGAGCCTTGGAACTCTCGTGTGGGAACCACCTTGCTCTGCTAACACTCCAAGCCTAGGGCCCAAAAGAACAGGCTGGAGCCCTCTGTGGTTGGTGTTGCAAGCCCCTTTGACTGTCTATAAATCACACTATAAAACTGGTCATAGTTTATATAATCTGACTCTCCAAACTGTCCGAGGTGTGTTGGGGGAGCTGCCCAATGTCTGAGGTGTGATGGGAAACACCCTATGTCCAAGGTGTATTGGGGGGCTTCCCAATGTCCAATGATGTGTGTTGGGGGACTGACCAATGTCCAATGATGTGTGTTGGGGGGATGCCAGGGCTGGTGTTGACTACTATAGCATGGAACAAAGTTAACTTTGGGAGATCCTGGCCAGAGCTGTGGACAGAGTGCCAGGCTCAGGTGCTGAAAAGCCTAGGACGCGGTGGCTCATGAAGAGGATAATCTGGGCACCTAGGTCTTCGGGAAGAAGGCCCTGGAATTGGCAAGAGTAGGAGGGAGGCTCTGGGATGTGCGACATGCCATACAGAGGAGCATCAGAAGCAGGAGTCCTGTGCCCAGAGCTGGCCCACTCCACACAACTCAGGCCTTCTATCCTGGCTATTCCTATAGCCCAGCTACTAGGACAGCCTGGAAACATCTTCCCTGTAGGTCTCTTTTTGGCACTTCATTTGGCATGGGTTGGGGCAACCAAAGACTTCTAACCATGGTGACATTCCAGAGTTGTCACCCAGGTCCCAGGCTCAGCCATTCCAGGTGGATCAGGATTGCAAGGCTCAGTAGAAAGCCTGAAGCAGGTTGGGGTCCCGGGTCGGTCCCTGTCTGCCTCATCCCAAGGCTTGCAGGAAAGAGTGAGGGCCTCTGGGTAGAATGTGCACATAGACACTGGGTCCTTCAGGTGCAAAGACACTGGGGTATGGGGAAGGGGCTCCAGCTAGCTCTCTCCCAGCTCCCCCAGCTCCTGGTGCCCTGTCCTTTGCTCCCCTCCCCCTTTAATTAATTCTGGGTGAGCAGCCTGGCTTTATTGTGCGAGGAGCTGGGGTCTCACTGTGGGAAAAGTCACACCTTCTGAGCAGCTTCTGATGCCATGCAAATGAAGAGACCGTCCAGGAAACGCTTTCATCTGCACGGTCGCCTGTCCAGCCCCCAGCCCAGTAATTACCCACATTTCATTTGTTTGAGAGCAATTCCTGGGGAAAACCACGGGGTGGGAGGGAGTCTAGAGGGTGATGGAATGTCAGGCTCTCCGCCTGTGATCCCAGCTACAAAGTGAGGCCTGGCTGGGCCAAGGGTGGTCGGGTGGTTAGGCCAAAGCTAAGCCTCAAGCCTCTGGGCTCGGAGCACCTGAGTCTTGAGAGGTACCACTGGAACTGAACTGTGTTTGCATCTAGGTAAAAGAGGCCAGCACGTAGAGGGTCAGCTCTGCCTTCTCCAGAGGCAAGCGATGTCCTCAGAGTGGGGGGCAGGAGGGTGGGAATCTGCTGAGGCTGCCTGCCACTTTCCCCCAGGCCACGGACCCATGGAAGCTGAGCACAGAGCAGTAGGACGAAGCCAGGCTGGGGCACCCACCAATTTGTTTATCTTTGAGTTGCTGCCTCCACAGAGCCCTCACTAATGGGGTTTTACAGCCCACTCAAGCTGCAACTGGCCAAGAATCAATCATTACCACACTTAGTGGTTTGATAGTTAACGGCCTGAACTGAAGCCAAACTGCTTGTTAGCTGTGATAGCAACTGATTTCGGGGTTATTGCCGCCTGATATGCTCAGCCATTTATTTTGGGGGAAACAAGCAGGGCGCTGTGGCAAGGCTTAGAAAAGGGAGAAAGCCTGGGCTGTGCACAGCCAAAGGCAGATCACTCTGCCCCTGGGTTAGCTACAGCGAGGGCCTGAGGTCTGTGTGGAGGCTAAACCAGCCAGGCTGCCTGAGGCTTGTGCACGGCCTCTCGGCCTCACGGAGCAGCCTCACGGCTCACCCATGTGCCTCTCAGCATTGTGTCTTTCGTGTGCTCGCACGGTGCCCTCGCAGGGACAGCTCCCACAGGGAGAAGCACAGCTTAGTGGCCAGACTCAGCAGGCGGGGATGGACCCAGAGTCATGCCAGGGTGACTTTTCATTCAAAGTCACCAAAGACCCCACTCAGGTCGTGGCCGGAAGGAATGAGTGAGCGCTCACTCCTCCCACAGCAACATGAACACCACACATTCTAGAATGCTGCTGAGGGCTTCTCACTCTCTCCAAGATGGACAACCTGTGGCTCAGCAGGCCACACGGAGTGCTAGAGCATTTCCAGGTCCAGTTTGCCTCTTGAGGACTGGGAGAGCTCACCCTCATACATACATTCAGTCAGTAAATATTTATGTGTGCCTATGATGTGTCCAGCTGTTTTCTAGGCAAAGGCGATAGAGCAGGCGAGAAAAAGGAAATCCCCACTGCTATGTGCTCAACTTCTAGAGGGAGGCAGGAGGGGGCACCACTCACAGGACAGAGTATCAGACACAATTTCAGAGACGGAATGAGTGTGAAGGGTGGTGACTGGCGTAAACAGCATGATCAAAGGGGACCTCGCTGATGACTCGCGTTTGAACAGACACCTGTTGGAGCGAGGCTCTCAGATGGGGGAGGGGCGCCCAGGTAGAAGAACAGCTAATTCAAAAAATAGAGGGGACCAGGAAAGAGAGCAGGGTGCCTAGAACATGGGTTAGGGTGTGTGAGAGAGGGGGAGGGCTGCTGGAGGAGGGCGTTAGAGGAGGCCAGAACACTGCGGCGGCGAGGCATGGCGGAAGGGGGATCAGGCAGGGCTTGATTGGAAGGACTTCAGCCCTGCCTCCGTGAGGTGGTACCCCATTGTGAGGTTAGAGCAGCCGAGTGACGCGATGCGAAGGCAGGTTTTAACAAGATTGCTTTGGCTGCTATGTTAAGAATAGACAGTGGGGGGCAAGGGAGGCAGAGCTACAAAGCGGCGGGGAGAAGCTAAGTGATTGATAATAGTGGATTGGGAGAGGCGAGAAGCCATCGGAATTTGGTGGGATTTTTTTGTTTTGTTTTTTTGTTTTGTTTGTTTGGGGAGGGGCAGGTAGAGAAGGCAGGATCTGCAGGTGGATTTGGATATGCTTTGGGTGGGAAGACAAGGTAGCTAAACGTGCCTGAAGGCTTGAGCAACCGAGAGAGTTGGAGGTGCCATTTGCTGAAAAGATTCCAGGTGGGGGCAGTTTACAGGGAGATGGGAGTCTGAATTTGGACATGGGATGTTTGAGCTGACTCAGTATTCCAGAGGAAGCAGTGAGTGGGCAGCTACTTGAGTCTGGAATTCCTGGGTGAGGTCTTGTCCTTGTGATATAACAGGAGGAGTGCTGAACACACAGGGGATGTGCAAAGTCCGAGGGAGTGGACGGGGAGAGAGTGAGGTGCTCCATGCTGGGCTCTCAGGCTCAGTGGTTCCTCATTTGGAGGGGAGAGGGAACGGAACGCGGACAAAGAAAGGTGGAGGAAGCATGTGTCCCGAGGGTGGGAGGAGCCCCAGAAGACTGCATCTCCAGATGAAGCAGGAAAAAGCAGCGTTAGAGTCTGCAGTTTTTTGTGAGGTTCTATTGTCTGTCTGCCTCCTCTACCCCTACCAAACCCAGAGCCAGGAGTGGCCCAGGACCAGAACTGCTTTGTCTTGATTCTTCCAACTGAGTTGTGCCTCACGGGTTCTGCTGGCTTCACTTCCAGAACATCTTCTCAGACAGTCCAAACGATGCCCTACTTATCAGTGGCTGCTACTCTGTTCCAAGCCACCTCTACCTCTTTTGTCTTACCATGCAAGGAGACTTACTACATAGACCAAGCTGGCCTTGAACTCATGGAGACCCTCTTGTCGCTGTCTCTGCCTCCCAAGTGCTGGGATTAAAGGCAAATGCCACCGTATCTGGCCATCACCTTATTGTTTTATTTTGAGACAGGGCCTCTGGCTGAACCTGGAACTTGCTGTTTTAGATAGACTAGCTGATCACTGAGCTCCCAGGATCTACTTGTCCCTGCCACCATCCCCATGCTGGGTGCCAGGCTTGTAGGTGTGCGTTGCTGTAGCTGGCTTTTACCCGGGTGCTGGGGATCTGAACAGCCGTCACTTTACTGTCTGAACACCCTCCTCCCCCGGCCTCCGGCCTCAGTTCTTATGTAGCCTTTGCACACAGCTGCTCTCTGGACTCTCTCCTCCTCACCATCCCTCTAGTCCCCCTACCATCTCCTCTGCACTCAGGCAGTGGAATTTTCAAAACCCACATCTGATTGTATTACTCCCACCCTACTTCCCTGGAATTCCAGCCTGCGTAGTCTCCTAGGCGCTAGAGCCCTGATCTGCCTCTCTAATCCCTGCTGGTGGGGCCACCTTCCCCATCACCTGAATTCCCACCCTGCCTCTTCAGTCTTCTCGCACCAGCTGAGTGTGCCTCGGGCCTCCGCACTTGCTTGCCCCCTGCCCTCCCTGCTTGCCCCGAGTGCTTTCCCTCTGGGCTCATGGATTGGATGGCTGTGTGGTGGAGAACTTTCTGCTCTCTTGTGCGGTAGTGAGGATAGGGCCACACATATGCTGGCAGAGCCGTCCTTTTGCTCTTAATTTTACACTTTTTTCCGAGATGGGGAGTTTACATACTGTGGCAGAGTATGGAGGTCAGAGGACAAATAACTATTGGACTCGATTTTCTCTTTCCACTACGTGGTTTTTAGGGATTGAACGCGGATCATCAGGCTTGATGATGGCAAGTGCCTTTACCCACTGAGCCATCTCACTGGCCCCTTGTTTTATTTTCGTTTGAGACAGTCTCATATCACCCAGGCTGGTCTTGAACTCCTGATCCTCCTGCTTCTACCTCCCTAGTGCTACAATGGCATGCATTTGGCACCATGTCTGGCTTATGTGGTACGGGAGATTGAACCCAGGGCTTTGAGCATGCTCAAATAACATTCTCAATAACGTGCTCAATAAACATTCTAACAACTAAGTTCTATCACCAGCCTTATTTTTCATTTGGGGACAAAGGGGCTCACTAAGATGCCTGGGCTGGTCTTGAACTCACTCTGTAGCCTAGAAAGGCCTTGAGTTTGCAATCTTCTTTGCCTCTACCTCTCAAGCAGTGAGGTTTACAATTTTCCTAGTTTGCGTCTCTGTCGCTGTGGTCGCTAAAACACCAACTAAAAACAACTTGGAGGCCAGAGCGTTTACTCGACTCACAGGTTACAATCAATCGTGAGGGAAGTCAAGGCAAAGGCTCAAGCCAGTACCCTGCAGGCAGGCAGGAAGCAGAGACCGTGGAAGAGTGTTGCTTCCTGACATGCTCACAATGGCTTGCTCAGCCTGCCTTCTTATACCACCCGGGACCACCTGCCTCCGGGCAGCACTGGCCACAGAGAGTTGGGCCCTGCCACATCAATCACGAAAACGTCCCCTAGACAAGCAGGCAAGGGCAGTCTGATGGAGACAGCCCTCCTCTGTTCTCAGGCGACTCTAGTTTCTGTCAAGCTGATGAACAGGCCTGGCACCACCAAGGTCTGTGCACTTTCTATATTATACTACCACCTGTCTGGTATTTTCCTGGTTTCTATTTATTTATGAGATCCTGGTCTGTCTAGCTGTACCCTCCAAAACAGAAAGAACTTTGGTATAACCTGCTCATTGCCTAGGGTAATGTCAGGCACAGCACGGCTGATGGTGAATGCCAGCTCTGCTATCACTAGATAAAGCCGGTAGAGCCTCTGAGACTGATGAGCGACAGGACTTTGTATCCAAGCAGACATAGGATGCCCTAGCCTAGGTCACTTCTGTTAGACCAGTTTGGGCTGAACCGTAATTCACAATGTAGTCCGGGCTAGCCTCGAACTCTTGACTATCTACCTCCATTTACAGAGTGTTGCTTTAATAGGTGCAAGCCACCATATCCATCTCACACCTATGCTGTTTAACTAAAGGAGACCCCAAACCCATTTTCTGAGGTTATGATAATGTTCTCCAAACCTGGACAAATGGAGGTCAAAAGCTGGACCTGCTGGCATGGAAATCTCAGAACCTCTCCCAATTCTACTTCCTTGGCTGCTTTGGGTTTCCATAGCGACCAAGGGGCTTCGATAAAGATGGTGTATGGGGAATTAAAAGCCAGAGAGAGCAGAGAAGAGAGGAGGAGTAGATGGGAGTGAGACAGATGGGGAGCTGGCAGGAACTCCAGGGGGATCCCCAAGTCCCATGTTATTCTGGAAGATTGTGCCAAGAAGGTCCTTATTCTCCTTCCATCTGGATCTCTTGCTGAACCCTAAGAAATAACTGTCCATCTGGGCAGGCCCAGAGCCGAGCACTTGTGAGTCCCTGCCCACTGGGTGGCAGGTACTGAGCAGGGCCTGGGCTCCACCCCTGGCACGAAGCAAGAGGGACCCTGGGCCGATTCAGGAAACTCTTGTTTCCCCTCCCAGTTGAAGGACAGTCAGGGCCTCTCCCGATGGACATGGTCCTTTGCACTGACTTGTGGGGATCATGGCCAGACTCCCAGTGTTTAAAGATCAGACAGGTCAAGTGAGGGACCTGACTAGGAATGTTCAAAAGAAGAGGCCCCGGGTTCTGCTCTGACAGCGGGCAGGGAGCTCTCCTGGAGAGGCAGCCTGCCCCTCCCTTGAGCCCAGAGGGCTGGGAAGTAACCAGAGCATGAACCCTGAGAGGGGTAGAGCTGGCAGCCCTCAAGGAGCCTGGGTGGCTTGGGCTGCCAACAGCCTGACACCTTGGTCCTGAGACCCAGGGCCACTGCTTAGAGAACAGGCCAGTGACTTTCAAGGTGAGGAGTGGCCAGGGTCACCACCAAATTATACCTGTCCCTCTGCCCACACGTACACTTCAGGGAAGTGGCTAGAACCTGAACCCAAGACGGGGCACCTCCCTGAGTACCCATGGGCCACAAATGCCTCCACTGTCATGGCTCCACCTATGTCCAGTCTCTAATGTAAGTATTACAATTCCTTTTTTCTTTTTAAAGAAAGGGTCTCACTGTGTAGCCCCAGCTGGCCTAGAATTCTCTATGGCTTTGAATTCAGAGAGATTCACCTGCCTTTGCTTCCTGAGTGGAGTGCTGGGATTAAAGGTGTGCATCACAGCATCCAGCCTCCTCCTCCTCCCTCTCTCTCTCCTAATTCTGGAATGGATCCTTGGTCTTGAGTGTGCTGGACAAAGGTTCTCACCAGTTTCAACAATTTCTATTTGACAATCACCATCACACAAAATCTTTCCTCACAAGGAATTCCTGTGTCCCATCCTGACAAACGCCTAAGCTACCCTGCACCCTCCTGCCTTCCCCGGAGTCATTCCCCGTGAAACATTCATGGTAACCCACTGTGTAGGGCCTGCTCATGTGGCTGTCCTGATAGAAGGGGCAAGTCAGTGGAGGCTGGACTTTAGCGCAGGCTCCAGCTACTTCCCTCCCAGAAGCCAGCCCTCATTCTCCGGAGAGGGGGCCTGGAGGTTCAGCTCCAGATACCCATGGAGGAAGTTCCTGAGAAGGGAGGTGATGAAAGCAGCCCAGGGTGGGGGAGTGGCTTAATGGCTATCTGCAAGGGAGACGCCATTGGTAGTTGAGGGTCTACCTAAAAGACAGGACAAAATGAACCAAGTGACAAAACACCGAGGTTTGTGCTGAGTGTGAGGAAGGGCAGAGCCTAAGTCTGTGATGTCTGAAATTTCTCATTAACTTGAGCTGGGGAGCCTGAGAGAGAGCTGTATGAGCAGGCAGTTCGATGGGGGATATGGGGTTGGAGATAGGCCGAATGCACGAAGCCTGGGGAAGAGGTCAGTGACCCGGCCTTTCATCAGAGCAGTGGAGTGGGTGGATAGGGATGAGGGTCTGCTGTGTGCTCACTGCCTTGTAACTCACAGGCCTTCTCCTAACACAGCTGGGGTGGCCCTGGCCCCCAGTTATGTCAAAGAAGGGATCCAGAAGAATATCGCCCAGAATTAAGAGACTTAGTGTGATGTCAGGACCTTTGGGTTAGCCCAGCCACTTCCTACCTACGTAACCCGGAAGGTCACTGTATGTCTGTGGGGACTCCAGAGGCTGCTTTCTTGCAAAACAGTCAGCAGCCGAGGGCCTTATCTAAGATCAAGGACAAGTTCCTATGTGCCCACGGTGCCTAGCCTCTCTCCCAACCTCATTTACTCAGGCAGGTGTGCGGCCGACTAAGGCCTGGACCCTAAGGACCCAGCAGGACCGAGAAGGGCAGATGTGGCGATCTGCATGTGGAAGCGCCACCTGTTTGTCTTAGGGACCGGTGTGCAAGTCCTTATACCTCTGTCGTCTAAGCCAACCTTGCAGTCACTCCCAGGCCAGAGGGAGAGGCTGAGTCTGAGCTGCATGGGGTTGGAAAGACTAGAAACACCAAGGATAGAGATTTGGCATCCAGGGATTCTGGTCTTCCCTCAAGGCCAACACTCACCTTCGCCTTTCCCCAGTGCCTTGAGTAAGCGGGAGAACACCGAAGGCACCAGAGTGGAAGGGTCAGGAGTCCCTGAGAAAAGCGTGCTTCATGGCCAGGCACATAGGCCATCTTATGATGCTGTAGAGGTTGGGACGGGAGGGGGGACAAAGCCCAGGGTTGGTTGTGCTTGAGGCTGCCAAGCTCAGCTCAAGTTCAGTTCAAAACTCACTGGGTGTCAAACTGCTGGAGGGAAGGGTGTGTGAGGGAGGGGAAGGGGGTGAGGCAAGGTCTCTCTACCTTCCTGTTGCCACACTGACCTGTGGCTGTCACATAGCATGGTCTGGGCAGCTCCTGCATCAGCACCGGGTCCTTACCCTGTCTTCCGTCTGTCTGAGTCACCAAGGGCTCACAGGGGAGACAGGAGCTAAGAAGGAAGAGCTGAGAGTCTCAGGGACATTCATCCTTTTGTACTTCCTTTTCCCTTTGTCAGCGTCTTTTTCGTAGGCACTTGGGGTGGCCTGCGACTCACTGTGTGCCCAAGATGGCCTCCAACTTGACCAACTTGAGATCCTTTTGTTTTGTTTGTTTGTTTGTTTGTTTTTCAAGGCAGGGTTTCTCTGTAGCTTTGGAGCCTAGCTCTGTAGACCAGGCTGGCCTCACACTCACCCGACCTGAGATCTTACTGGCTCAGCAGCTTGGGCTCTGGAGTTGCAGGTGTACATTATGCCTGACATCTTTCATCTTTCTGCACCTTAGTTTTCGGGTTTAGAAAGGGAACAGTTTGGATAGGGTTGTATGTCAGTCAGTAGCTGTCTGTCCAGCATCTGTGAAGCCAGGAGACTGATTCCCAGCATTGCATGCAACAAAACATGGCAGCACAGGGTTTCTCTGTGTAGCTCTGGAGCCTGTCCTGACACTCGTTAGACCAGCCTGGCCTCAAACTCACAGAGATCCGCCTGCCTCTGCCTCCCAAGTGCTGGGATCAAAAACGGGTGCCACCACCACCCAGCTGGCATAAAGCTATTAACCCCAGCACCTGGGAGATGGGGGAGGGAGGATCATAACTCCAAGGCTATCCTAGGCTAACTAGTGACTCTGAGATCACCTGTGCTAACAAGCCAGCATCAGAGAGGGATCAGTGAGACGGCTCAGCAGTAAAGGTGCTTGTCACCAAGCCTGGGGACCAGTGTTCGCTTCCAGGCCCCACGTGGCAGAAGGGAGAACCAATTCCTACAAGTTGTCCTCTGACTTCTACACATGAGCCATTTGTCCCTGTGCACACATGAAATAAATAAGTGCAAATGAAATTTAGAGTTCCATTGTGGGTTGGCTTTTTTTGTTTTTTTGGTTCCCCCCCCCCCCCAGCACTAGAAACTTCTTTCCCTGAGGTAAACCTAAATGGGAAAAGTACTTTGTGAACTGGTCCTAAATGTCTACCTTGATGTGTACTCTTTGGTTACAGCGGTGGCAAAAGAAGACAAGACTGAGCCTTGCCATCCAGGGGCATCCTTGGGTACCAAAGGAGAAGGTGAATCCAAGATGAGAAGCCAAGTCCCCAGCTTTCCTCAGAGCACCTGGGGTAGAGGAAATGCTCCCACAGTCCCAGAGCAGCCTCTGCCTCCCCTTGTACCGACCACTCACACCTGGGTATTATCCCAACCAGAAACTTCCACTTGGAACAAAGCTCCCAGGAATGAAACAAACCCGAGCTGCCAAGAAGAGGCTCCTTAGCTGGGAAGTGGCTGGAAAGGGAGAGAGATCTTGCAAAACCCTCAAAGCCCCAGGGAGGCCATGAGACCCTGAAGACAAATGACCAGGCAGCCACGCTGCCCCTGCCTCCTGCAGAACCAAGGTTGGAACTGAGCCGGTGGGGAATAAAGCCGGCTTCTAGGGCAGAGTAATTGGTGCACCTGTGGCCATGGCCAATATCCCCCAGGAGGCCTTCAGGGTTGGCCTGCAGTCACTCAAGCTGTCCCCTCCCTCCCGGATTCCCACCCCTTCCCTTCCCAGCTGCTTCCACTTACTATAATGGGCTGCTGTAGTCAGCAGGGAAGGGCCTGCTGGGAACTCAGGGTCCTGCAGAAGGACAGCAGGGAAGAGAGCAAAGGGAAGTATCCAGAGCCTCCGTTTACCAAGCAGCCCATAAGTGCTGGGCACGCGGCTCACATCTGTGGTCCTTACGATAGTCCCGCCTCGCTTTCTGATGGGGAAACTAAGTCTCAGAGCAGTGAGACAGTTGGCCTCTCGTAATGGCTGAGCTGGCAGCTTAGTTCCGGGCTTTTTCAGCACAGAGGACTAATGTTCTCTCTGCTGTGCTGCCCTCCTGCCCTAGAGCCCTGGTTAACAGCAGCTTAAGGGCGATCTTCCTTTTAAACTGCGGTGACAAACAAAGTGCTCACTCCCTCCCTTGGACCCTGGCCTTGTGCCACTTGTTTTACCTGATGGGACTCAGTCTCTGCGTGTGTAAAGTGGGACTCACCACAGATAGTGGAGTGCCAGGAGGAGGGACATACCGTGTAGAGCAGCGCTCACCAGTGCCCTTACTCTCAAATGCCTATGTAAGGTGTGAAGAGTTCCTCTTGCCCTTTTCTTAGTAGTCCAGAGCCCTGGGGGGCGGGGAGGGACCTCCAGTGGGCCGAGTGGATCAGGCTCAGCCCCCTCCATGCCACCTGCAAAGACAGCAGCGAGACTTCCCACGGTTGGGCCACTGACTCTCGCCAGATACTGTGCTTAGCTGGGCATTGGTTGCCCTGGCATATCTCTGAAGGCTGAATGGGCTTCCCAGTCTCTCTAGGAGGATCCTTGGAATTAAGCCAAGCATGGGTGGGACAAAAGAGACTCAGGCTCCTGCAGAGTGGCCTTTGGATTCTTTGTTTCTTGGTTTGGTTTGATTTTTCTGAGACAGGGTTTCTCTCTGTAGCTCTGGCTGTCCTAGAATTCACTCTGTAGAACAGGCTGGTCTCCAAACCAGAGATCTACCCATCTCTGCTCTAGTTCTAGGACCAAAGGCATGTGCCACCACCACCCAGCAACTATGGACTCTTAACAAGGAGTCGTGGCCAGGAACTTCCGATGCTGCGGGCTCTCTAGCCTCTCTCCAGCATCTACCCAAGCTCAGGAAGCCTGGAATGACAGAAGCCTGCCTCTACTCAGCAGGAAGAAAGAATACTGTTGGTCTTTGCTCGGTTCCTCAGTATCTCAAATATCTCCTCCAGCCTCTGGCCTTCACGCAGAGATGCGTTTGCATTTGCCACCATACCCAGTACCATCTCCTCCATATTTTAAGGACTGGATGTGGCTGCTGCCATCTGTGACTTGGGGCTTGGGTTAAAGAGCTCAGGATATCCCAATATGACATTGTCATCTACACTGATAATGTCTGAGAAACCCATAATACACACATACTCATAACGTTGAAGTAAGTTTGGGATTTTATGTTGGGTGCCACTCCTAGCTCTCCCTGGCTGCATGTCACCCACAAACCACAGATTGGACATAGATCTGGTTTCTTGGATCTGACACCCACTTCTGGTCTCTTCAGAGTCTAGGCTTGAAGACTAGAAACACATTCAGACAAAGTACCCATACATATGAAATAAAAGTAAACAAAAATTTTACAGCTTTCAAAAAATGAGGAAAGGGAACTGATTTCTTCTTGGGCCAAAGTCTCCGGTGGCCAGGACAATGTTTTCTGTCCCAGAAGTCAGGCTCATGCTGCAATCATCCTACTCAAAACCAAACACCGTGAAGCCACCTGCGGCTCAGTGCTCGGCATGGCTCACTCTGACCCCAGCGGAAAAGTCAAATCCCTCAGCAGGCACAGCACTGTAAGAATCTTCCAGACTGACCTTCCACTCGAAGAAGGAAAGAAAGGGATCTGGAGAGATGGCCCACTAGTGAAGAACATGTGTTGTTCATGTAGAGGACCCGAGTTCAGTTCCCAGCACCCACATCCGGCAGCTCACAAGTGCCTGTAACCCCAGCTCTAGGGGATGGCCCTAACCTCAGGTACATGCACAGACACAGACATACACACATGTGGATACATAAAAAGAATTCTTTAAAAACCTTTAGTTAGTGTGTGCGCGTGCGTGCGTGCGTGCGTGCGTGTGTGTGTGTGTGTGTGTGTGTGTGTGTGTGTGTGTGTGTATGCAGGCCAACTTTCAGAGTTCCTTCTTTCCTATCAGGTTGACGGCAGCTTGTCGGGCGGGGTCAGTAGCGGTGTCTACCTTCTGAGCCGCTTCCCTGATCTGACCTCCTCTCGCTTCTGTGGAAAGTCCTAGCACTTCAGATATGTTCCCCGTCTTCCACACTCCATGCTTTTCCCATGTGTTCCCTTTCCTCATGCCTCTGCCTCCGTGAATTCCTGTCTGCACTCTTTGGGGCCTCATTGTCCCCCAGGCAGTTAGAACATTCCCTTCTAACATCCACTTGTACTTCTTCTCCTAGACCCCAGTTCTTCAGACAGCCTTGGAGTTGGGTAGCTGCTCCTACGTTTTCCTGAATGAATTCAGTCCCATCTGGGGGGGCTCGGTGCTTGGCCTCAGCGCTGTGGGGCCTGGAAGAGGGCGGCAAACATGATCTGCAGAGACCTCATACAGTCCTCAGTTTTGTGTTTAGAGGTAGTTTTAGAGCAGATGGCAACAAGAGCTGCCATTTCCTTCTTTAATATGCAAATTGTAGACTGGGCAGTGATACATTATGATTTACTGAAGCTTGCTTGAGGATTCAGAAAGCCAAGACAGCCACAGTATAGAGGTCAGTTAATACACACTGTTAATCCCAGCAGCCATACTAGCTAGCCAGGCAGTGGTGGCACACACTATTAATCCCTGGACTCGGGAGACAGGAAGATGGATCTCTAGGAGTTCAAGGCCACCCTGGCCTACACAAGAATGAAGAGTAAAAAAAAAAAAAAAAAAAAAGCCAAATGGCCTAGGCTAAGAATTAAAGGACAATTTAAAAACAACAAAACATGGGGGTGGAGAGATGGCTTGGAGGTTAGGAACACTGGCTGTTCTTTTAGAGGACCTGAGTTCAATTCCCAGCAACCACATAGTGGCTCATAACCATCTATAATAGGATCTGGTGCCCTCTTCTGGTGTGTAGACACGCATGCAACCAAAACACTATACATAATAAGTAAATCTTTATGGTTTGTTTGTTTTTGTTTTCGAGACAGGGTTTCTCTGTATTGCTTTGGAGCCTGTCCTGGAACTAGCCAGGATCCCAGCCTATCTTTGGTTACCCATCAGCTCTGTAACCTTGCAAGGGGTTAACCTTCCACGGGTGTGGGTAAGAACAGAGAGTCAGGAGGAGGGGAAGGTCCGGGTAGCATTCACAGCTTCAGAATCTGCCACCACAGCAATGAGGCTTCTGAGCCACCATTTTCTGGGATCGCATATGTAGTTGCAGGGGCACAAGGTTGGGAGAGGCCACCAAAGGCAGAGAGATCATCCTTCTCTTCTGTATGGGAGACCAAAAGTAGATTAGTGCTAGTGTGGTTCCTCCTGGAGTGTGAAGTCATGTGGGTCCAGAAACTCTCAGTTTCAGAAAAAAAGAGCCCCTCCCCCTGGGCCCCCCTGGGCCTCCCTGGGCTTCCCTGGGCCCCCCTTGACCTCCCTGGGTCCCCCTAGGCCTCCCTGGGCCTCCTTGGACCTCCTGGGCCTCCCTGGGCCCCCCTGGGCCTCTCTGGGCCTCCCTGGGCCCTCCTGGGCCCCCCTGGGCCTCCCTGGGCCTCTGTGGGCCCAGTGCATACTTCTGTATTAGGTGTGGTTTCACTACCTGATGCTTAAATGCAAACTTCTTAGTCAAAAATCAGCTTATTCTCCTCCAGTTGAGATGACGTCTCACACTGTATTTTGAGCAGTTCTGGAACTTAGTAAGTAGCTCAGGTTGGCCTTAAACTCACAGCAAGCCATCTTCCTGCTTCAGCCTTCCAGGGACTAAGATTATAGGTGGGAGCCATCAGACCTGGCTGAAAGTTATCTTCTTGAGAAAATGGGAGGAAAGAAAACATCACTAACTTAACCTCTTCATGTACACCCACCAGCTGCTATTCCCCTGCCTGCTGAGCACCAGGGGAGACTTAGCTTCTGTTAATGAGCGAAAGAATGGATGGGTAAGGGAAACTATGGTGAGGTCTGGGGATGCAGCTCAGTTGGTAGAGTTCTTGGCCAGCATGCATGAAGCCTTGGGTGCAGTTCCCAGCACAGCACAAAACTGGGATGGTGGCAAACAAATAATCCCAACACTCAGGAGGCAGAGGCAAGAATACCACAGTTCAAGGTTGCTCATAAGTTCCTGTCTCAAAAAAACAAATCACAGCAAAACACTAAGGGGCATGGAGGGGACCCCAAGGTGATTAGGCAATTTCAGAAGCTCATGACAAAAGGACAGGCACATTAAAAAGTAGAGCACCGGGCTGGGGCTGGGGGGGGGAAGGGGTGGCTCCGGTGGCCCAGCACTTGTCCTGCCGGCACAAGTCCGGTTTCAAGATCCTACAGAAAGATTTGGTGGCACACCCTTTAATCCCAGCACTCTGGAGGCAGAGGCAGGTGGATCTATGTGAGTTGGAGACCAGCCTGGTCTATAAGAGCTAGTTCCAGGACAGACTCCAAACCCTATCTCAAAAAAAAAAAAAAAAAAAAAGACCAAATGGCTTGGGGGGATTTAGGAGCAGAGGAGGTGAAGGACCAGTGGCTTGGGCATTATTGTGGGGGCTTCTGGGGTATTTTAAGGGGCTTGAGCTGTAAAGGCAGATAGCATAGAGCTTACCATCTCTGGCTGCAGTAGCCACACAGTCTGACAGAGCCCCCAAACCATCACCACTATCTAACCCTGTAGCTTTTATCCCCCTTAGAGCTCCCCTCACCGATGAGCAGTGCCCTCCTCCCTCTCCCTTCCTTAGTCCCCAGGTCTTATTATGTGTTTCTGAGGTTCACCTGTACCGCAGCAGGAATCAGTACTTTGGATGCTAATGTTTTCATCTAGCCTTTGGATCTCAGCTATTGTGCTGCGGGCCATTCTCATGGGGCCAAGGACATAGTAAGAGGCAGGGACCACAGACCACTGCTCTAACTGGAGAGGCCATTCTGTTGCTACAGGGGGAAAAAGTAGGCTGGGGACTGAGGCAAAGAAGGTCCTGTGTATGTGATTCTGGGCTTTCTAGTTCCCACTTTTATTGGCTTTGAGGCCTTGGCTTCTGGATACTAGTTACAGATGAATATTAGTAGTCTAATCTAATGCTGGCTTCTTAGGAACAGACTGCTTAATTCTGGAATGGGCCAGGGGAAATGTGACCAGCAGGCCTTGAGTGGTCTTGAGTGTTTCTCCCGTGTCTACAAAATAAGCATGGCGACAATGAGGAATCCCAAAGCTGTTTGATTTTAACACACTTCAAAGAGTCTTCCAGTATCTTCTGGATTGTTCTACTGAACAATCTTAACGCTAAGATCCGCTTAGAGCAGGCTGGACCTTGTGAAATGGCTCCGTGCTGTGTGTGGTTTAAGCACTCAGTGAACAGGTAGTTAGTGAGCTAAGCAGTTGGACCAGAATAGTTTGGGCGTCTGTCACACGTGTTAGTGGTGTGAGGGCAAGGATGAATGAATGGTGTGGCCGCTTCTAGAGATCCATGACCACTTACCTCGTTTCTCCTGAGGGGCTGGGTTCCCAGGCCCAAGGATCCTTTAAAGAAAATGTTCTTTTTTTTTTTTTTCTTGTTAAGTGCTGTCTCACCTACATTCCAACACAATTCTTATATATGTGGAACACCGTGTGCACCCCCAAAGGGAGCAAGGAATACGGAGCCTAGCATGGAAGTCTTTCCTCTTGGGGACCAGCACAGCAATCTGCCCAGAGCTTTGGAGCCTCACTCCGACCCAGGCAATCAGAAACAGTTTTGCATTGCCTGCCACCAGAGCACATGCCAGCAGCAGGGCGTGTGGGTTGGCAGAACCAGGGAGCCTGTCCTCAAGGGAAAAGCCAGGAGGGCAGGGCATGGGCTGGCTGGAAGCCGCAGAGGGGTAATTTCCAAATGACCATTTCAAAGGAAGGTTCAATTTCTCCAAGATAAGCGGGAGAGCAGAGAGCAGGCCTCTATCTCTAACCCCCTAGCTCCGGGCCGTGATAACAGCTGTGGGCTTGGAAACCTAATGCTGATGAAGGAGTTAAAGGGTGGCTGCCGCAGCTATCGGTGACACCGCTCCACACTGAGCATGCTCCAGGAGCGGCTGGGGACTGGGGTTACTCCATGAATAGAGGCCACTCTCAGGGAGTTTTTCCAGGAACAGAATGGGGTCAGGGAGCCGCTTGGGGAACAATGGTTACCACCGACTAGCTGAATTTCTTACAATCACACACCATACCCCCTGATCAAATAGCTCCTTTGTCCGGCTCATATAAAAACATGTCATACAATGATGATTTGGAAGAATGACATGGGTTTGCCTTTCACAGAGATCAGAAGGCCTTGTTGTGCAGCAGGGGGAAAAAACATCAGAGTCAAGGAAAACCTGGAGAATAAAAGGAGCAAATGGAAATAGCAACAATGCTGGAAAGGCGGCGGGCCTGGTTACCAGCAGAGACTCAGCCACCAGCCGGTGCGGGCTGGAGAGCCCGGGGCTGCACAGCGCCCCCTCGGAAGCTCCGCTTTACAGAAAGGCAAACTGCAGGCCGGAGACTGCTGCTGAGTGCCTGCCGAGTACACAGACCAGAGGCAAAGAAGGATCTGAGAGACTGTGCTCCCCAAGCTGCGGTGCTCGCCCTCCTCCTCCTCTTTCGTTTCCTCCCCTTTCTTCCCCTCCTCTGTTTCTTCCGAGACAGGGTCTTGGTGGTCAGGGAACTTACTATGAAAACCAGGCTGTCCTGGAATTTGTGGCAATCCTCCTGTCTGTGATTCCCAAGCGCTGAGATTTTGCAAGTGGGTGCCACTGTGCCCACCCAAGTCATTGTTCTTAATGGATGGAGATGCTGAAGCCTGGTGCAGGGCAGTGGTTTGATGGTCTGCTGGTTTTATTGACTCGGGTGGTGTTAATGACTGCTCTCCCTTTAACGCTGGAGTTGAGGTGCCCCCCCCCCAGCATCCTGTTCACAAGAGCAAAGATGCTTTTTAGAGATTCAGCTGGGGTACCTGCCTGACTCGGGGACTCCTTCTGTGTGCCTCTCTTCCCCAACCCCTAAAGTGGGTTGGAAAGCACCATCCTTAGGACAGACAGACAGCCACTCATGAGTTTTAAAACACGTTCAGTGGGTCCCACCCTGGGGAACGACTGGTCAGAGTGAGGCCTAGCTGCTCTAACAGGCACAGTCACTGGACGCAGACAGGCAAACACTGTCGCCCAACTAGGCCACGAGATTCCGGGCCCGGATGATAACTGAGTCCCTTCGTCAAGATGGGTGGATTCTTTTTCTGTTTCAGGCAAGTCAGATGGAGACTTTGCTGTTCAAAGAAAGAAAGCTCATATAGCCAGATTCCTGCAGCCCCCAGCCATCAAGCAGGGTTACAAAGAAAATGACAATCGTAGTCATTGACATTCACCTTCAGTGCCGCCACTGTAAGTGGATCTGATGTCTTTGTATTGCATTTCCCTACAACTATGTAGGGTTAGAAAGTGGGGGTATTTTGTGTTAATATATTCTCTTTCATCCTCAGACCCTGAAATCCTTTACCAATGGACAGGCAGCTCTCAGTGCTGCCCCTGTGGGGGACATGGCAAGTGCCACTGCCCCCACCCCTGCCCCAGCTGGGAGGCCTGAACCACAGAAGGGCCCTGCAGTGGGGGTGGACATCAAGACTGTCACCTTGTTCTTTACTACTCTGGCTTTGAAACTAAAGACCAAGAATCTGGAAAGTGGCCTTGGAGAATCCACCCCTATGGCGGCCCAGCTTTCTGCAGTATAAGAAAGCAGAGTTCTTAGCGTCTCAGCTTTTACTCACTTTGTTACATTTGTTTGTTTGTTTAACGTACATGGACATGCCAGGGTCCTGATGCAAGTGTGGGGTCAGTTCTCTCCTCTCCCTGACTCTGTCACTCTTTGGGACACTGTCTCCTTATGTAGCTCTGGCTGTCCTGGAACTCGCTCTGTAGACCAGACTGGCTGGGGACTCACAGAGATCCCCCTGCCTCTGCCTCCTGAGTGCTGGGATTAAAGGTGTATGCCACCATGCCCAGGTTTTTCTTTTACATATTTATTTCATATGTGTGAGTGTTCTGCCTGTATGTACACCAGCTGTGTGCCTGGTATCTGTATAGATGGGAAGAGGCATCAGACGCCCTGGAGGGTGCAGTTATAAACAGTTGTGAGCTGCCTTGCCAGTTCTAGGAATGGAACCTGGGTTCTCTGCAAGAACGAGGCTCTCAACTGCTGAGCCTTCTCTCCAGCTCCATGTCTCCCCTTCTGCCATGTGGGCCTCGGGGATCAAACTTGGGTCATCAGGCTTGACAGCAATCCCTCGTCTTCTGTGTCATCCCACTTGTCTTAATAGATAGTGTATGTGGTATCCCCCCCCCACTCCCTTTGTTCTGGGAGTGGAACCCACAGGGCCTCATGTAAGCTAAGTATGTGCTCTGCCACTGAGCAATAAACTCTATCCCACTGGGGCCTGGAGTGATGGCTCGGCAGTTAAGGGCACTGACTAGGGCCCAAGATCGACTCCTAGCACTCACATGGCAGCTAATATCAGTGTGTGGTTTCAGTTCTAGGGGTCTCTAATGGCCTCTTCTGGCCTCTAAGGGCACACACACACACACACACACACACACACACACACACACACACACACACACACACTATAAAAATAAATATGAGGGCTGGGGAGATGGCTGAGTGGTTAAGAGCACTGGCTGCTCTTCCAGAGGACCCAAGTTGAATTCCCAGTACTTACATGGCAGCCCACAACTATCTATAACTGTAGTGTCAGGGGATCTGACACCCTCATTCAGACATACATGCAGGCAAACAAAATCAATGCACATGAAATAAAAATAGTTAAAAAATAGATATAAAAAACAAATTTGACCTCAAGTACCCAGGTGAGTACGAAGAGCAATAGTGTACTCTGTAGTCCCTGTGCTGGGGACGGAGGCCTAGGAGGGTCCCTCAGGCTTTCTGGCCAGCCAAATTGCTCACTTCCTGTTCACTAAGGGACTGTCTCAAAACAAGAGGAGAAGAGGGACTGAGGGGGATACTTGATACTGACTTCTGCCCTTGACACACACAAACACACACCAGTACACATGGACACACACACACACACACACACACACAGAGCACAAAAAGAGTCAGCTGTGTCTGAACAGTGGTGGGGCACACCTTTAATCCCAGCACTCGGGAGGCAGAGACAGGTGGATCTCCATTAGTTCCAGGTCTACAAGATCTAGTTCCAGGACAGCCTCAAAGCCACAGAGAAACTCTGTCTAGAAAAACAAAACAAAACAAAAAACCCCCAAAGTAACATGGAGGTGAATGACAGTAATTACAGCACCCAGAAGGCCAAGGCAGTACACTCATGAGTTTGAATCCAGTCTGGGCTCCATATCCCTGTCTCAAAGAGAAAAGTTGGTTCTTTTCTTCAAGGTCCGTCACAAAAGCAGCTGGAGCAAATCTGCACAAAGCAGCAGAAGCCGTGTGGCACGCCAGTCCTCAGCCCTGCCCTGTTTCCCTTGGCCAAAATGCATGGAGCCAGCCCTAAGGTTGACACATTCAATAAGCAATGACAAGGCAGAGCCGCTAGAAATGGGCACTCGATTTCCAGGATAAATATGGTATTAGAAAGCGGAAGAGTTTTCTCTATCGCTGTATGGACACACAGCAACACAAACTGCAGTAGAATAGAACCTGGGCTCTGATGGCAGAACCACCCCAGAGGAAAGCAGACGCTGATGGTCCTGCCAGCTGGTATCATAGTTAATGAATTGTTTCAAAGCCATGCCAAGTAAAAGCATATGTATTCATTAAAATATGGCATATTGAAAATAAAGTACCTTCAAAATGCTTTTCAAAAGAAAGAAAGAAATCTGGGTGTGGTGGCACACATCTTTAGTCTCAGCACTTGGGAGGCAGAGGTAGGTGAAGCTCTATGAATTCCAGGCCAGCTTGGTCTTGTCTACTTAGCAGTTCCAGACAGCCAGGACTACCTAGAGAGACACTGTCAAACAAACAAATAAACAAACAAACCAAAAGGACACAGGACAAGTTTTCTCTCAACACCTGTCCCTACACATACCATTGCATACCCCAGAGAAAGCTGGTAATCACATCTTAAAAGCTAGCCTGTATATTTGCAAGCACAAGCGTGTAATATTCCTGCAGCTTACATATAAAATGCAGGCACACATTCTGTAATTTCTGCACATACAGAGGATTTTAGAAAGATGAATATGTGGCAAATGAGGACTCTGGTTTGGGAGAGCCCTCTGGAGCCACAGGTCCTGGGGAACCAGCCAACACCCCTGACCCAATTGAGCTCCTAGCTTCTGTGTTTGTTTAGAGAAAGCGTTTCACCTCGAAGCCCAGGCTGGCTTCTGACTTGTGACTCAGTTTCCAAGTGTTAGGATTATAGTCCTGTCCCACAGCATCTAGCCTAAACTGCTGGCTTTCTATACGTAGCTGTGGAGAAAGTTGTGCATGACACCTGGAACATGGTGTAGAAACTTCCACGGAGATCACCTCCATATGAAGGGTTTGTGGCCTCACGGCCACTTCTCTTTCTAAAAAGATTTAACTGTTTGCATGGTGTATCTGCATGTGTGCATACAACAGGAGCCTGTGGAAGATAGAAATGGGTATCAGACACCCAGGAGCCGGAGCTATGGGCAGTTGTATGACACCTAATGTGGCTGTTTGGAACTGAACTACAAAATCAGTATTCACTCTTGAGTGCTGAGGCAACTTTTGAGCCCCTTAAAAGTCACGTTTCAACTTAAAAAATAGGAGATCAAGTGTGGTGGTGTGAGCATGTGATCCCAGAACTTATGAGGCATTGGTGGGATGATGAGGCATTTGAGAAGAGCCTGCAATATATAGCAAGTTTCAAGCTAGCCTGTCTACACAGCAAGAACTTCTATCCTAATTCAAATAAATTGCTGGGCATGATGGCCCATGCCTTTAATCCCAGCCTCCAGGAGAGGGTCTCTGTGAGTTCAAGGCCAGCCTGGTCTACAAAGGGAGTCCAGGCCAGTTAGGGCTGTTACACAGAGAAACCCTATCTTGAAAAGCAAAGCAAAGCAAAACAAAACAGAAACATTAACAAGAAAAAAATACAGATTACTGAGTGTGATGGCACATGTCTGTAATTCTAGCATTCAGGAGGTAGAGACAGGAGGATCAGGAATTCAAGGCCATCGTTGATCAAATTGAGTTTGAGGCCAGCCTATGCTATATCAGACCTTGTCTCATAAAAACCACACACACACACACACACACACACACACACACACACTGAGGCTGAAGGGGGTGCAGAGAACATAGCCAGAGTTCAAATTAGAGGATGGATATCCCAGACCAGAGTCTTGTCCTTTGAAGATGGCCTGTGAGACCTAAGAGCCTTTGGATATCTGTTCAGACACCCGGTGTGGGCTTCAAAGCTGTCATTTCTAGTGCTTGTTGTGCTGTGTATTAGGCTCTCAAATTATGCTGACTGTTTTTCTATATGACTTCCTCCAGTCCTCATGGCTGGTGCCTTCCCTGGGTCTCTGAGGACACTGAGCCTTAAATAATAACCAGGCAAACCAGACCATGGTGACAAATGCTCTTAATCCCAACACTCAGGAGGCAGAGGCAGGTGGATCTCTGTGAGTTCAAGGCTAGCCTGGTATAGCAAGAGTTACAGAACAGCCAGGGCTACACAGAGACACCCTGTCTCAAAAAAACAAAAGAAAACAATAAACAAACAAAGAAAGAAATAACTAAATAGTAAGCCTGTGATCTAGCTCCGAGGTCTGTGCTCTCCCTCTGCTCTCACTCATCAGAGGACCCCCCCCCATCCCCACCACTGTCCAAGTGTTGGATCCAAAGTCCTCAGCCTAGGCTCTAAGGCCCCGCGCTTTCTGTGCTTCCTGCTCCTCCCCAGGTCCCTCACTGTCACTGGCCCTCATACCCTCAGGCCTTGTGTAAGCCACTCTCTCCCTGGGGGAACTCCCTCCCCACTTCCCTCTGCCTGGCAAACTGCCAATGTAATTTCCCCCAAACTCAACCTGGCTGTGGCTTTGCGGTTTACATCTGTTTCCTCACCATCTAATGTGAGCAAGACAGAGTTTCTTCACTTCAAACAGGAGGTCTCCGGGCTCTGGGTCCTGCTGAGTCCAGCATGGGTGAAGTGCTGGACCCCATCTTTGGGACCCCTTCTTCGGAACTGAACAAATTGGCTGTGGCTTATGCACCACACCTCCCAAGCGTGTCTGGCAATTGGGAGGTGGAGGCAAGAGACCATCCTGTGCACATGAGACCCTGTCTCAGAGAGGAGTCAGGGGCAAATAATAGATGGGCGAGCTAGGATTCAGAGCCCCTGAGCGGGCCTCCTCCGAGGCCTAACCTCATGGCCGTCCTTTTCGCCAGCTGCTACCTGATAGTCTTGTAATTACTCCATTATTTGGAAGCTCTGTGATGAGACTCGGTCTCCTCCAGTGTAATGTGAGAAGGCAGGAGCACCGGATCCCTTCTAGATCAAATGATACATGAACTCACACTGTCTGCAAAGGTGAAGGAATTTTCCAGGCACCTTGTGCTTCTGTTGGGAGACCTCCTCGTCAATAGCGCTGGCCTTGAAAGGGCCTTAAGACACTCCCGCTTAATTCCCTTGGAGTTTGGCGAACTGTGGCCAGAGAGCCTAATTCTACCTGCCACTTGGTTTTTGTAAAGACCACAGCTAGGGAGGGCATGGCCATTTTAAATGATTAAGAAGAATGTTTCATGGTGTAAAAAGAAATGTATGCAGGTTGAGGATGTAGCTCAGTCAGGACAGTGCTCACAAAACATGCTCAAGGACCTAGGTTTTGATCCCTAATACTACATAAACAAGTGTGGGCGCACAAGCCTGAGGTCCCAGCACTAGAGGTGGGCAAGCAGAATGTTCAAGATCATCTTCACATATATAATAAGTTAGAGGTTCATCTGGGCTGCATGAGACCCTGCCACAGAGGGCCTCGGTGTGTGTGTGTGTGTGTGTGTGTGTGTGTGTCTGAGTATATGCACGCGTGTGTTTCAAATCCCAGTGCCCATCATGAAGTTGTGCTCACTGTTTATGTGTGTCTATATCTGTTTATTTGATATCTCAGCAGAGTCCTCCCAACAGAGATAATGTGGAGCTTGACCCTGCAGTATTTACCATTGGACAGTTTCTTCTTTTATGTGTCATGCTGGGGAGTGAAGGAGACAAGCGCTCTGCGGCTAAGCTATATTCCCAGCTGCAGCATGACTTCGTTGCATTTTTATTGTATTTATCTTCGTGCATGCGTGACTGTACATGTAGCGGCATGCCTTGCTAATAGGTTCCTCCATGCCTGTTGGGCTTGTCCTTTCCTCCTCACTCGCCACTCTCTCTCTCTCTCATTGTCACTCTTCCCGTGCTCTCTCCTCATTGTCACTCTTCCCGTGCCTGGGCTTTGTTTCCTC
>JANBXA010000007.1:141255000-141637500 GCA_030556225.1 Cricetiscus sungorus | reverse complement strand
CCTAAGCTATAGGCCCAGCTTTCATAATTAATAAGTCTCCATGACATCATTTGGGAGCTGGCTCATTACAACCCTGTCTCCAGGGATACCAAGAGCCAGACCATCAAGAGAGTGTCCCTGGAGAGAAGAGCTTCCCTGGGAGTTAGCAAGCCTGCCTCCACAGCCACTGGTGCTAAGACTGACCATCTGTAGGGCACAGGCTAGATGCCAGGCAGTGGAGAGATGTTATTTCAATCAGTTCTCATGATAACTGTACAGGATGGTGATGGGATATACCCAAGCCAGAGCTGCTCAGTTCAAGTTCACCCTGTGTGATGCCAAAGGTGCTAGTGTTTCCATTGCCTGTAGCTTTTCTGTAAAAATGTAATTATGTGCCCAGAGCGGGACTGTTATGGGTCAGGTATGTTGCTGGGCTGCTCAAACACACTTTATCTCACTGGATTTGTGCACCAATCCTTTCTGCATCTCGCTTTTCTATTTTATTTCTTTTGTTTTTCTTTCCTTTATTTTCTTCTTTTGTTTTGTTTGTTTGTTTGTTTTTTGATTCCCCCCCCACCCCCATTTCAGTGTTTTAAGACAGGGTTTCTCTGTAACAGCCCCGGCTATTTTGGAACTCACTTTGTAGACCTGCCTGGCCACAAACTTACAGAGATCTACCTGCCTCTGCTTCCCAAGTCCTGGGACTAAAGTCATGGGCCAATGCTGCCTGGCTTTTCTGCAGGATCTCGAGTCCACTTTTATGAATGAAGAAGCTGAATTTCAAAAAAGTTTAGTAGTTAAACAAGATGACATAGATCACAGAAGTAGAGGGGGTGGGTGTAGGTCAGAGATCGAGGGCTTGACTATAGGTGTGAAGTGCAGCCCTTGTTCCCCAGCATCCCACACACACACACACACACACACACACACACACACACACTCACACACACTCTCTCTCACACACACACACACACTCACACACTCACATACAAACACTCACACACAGATACACACAGACACACAGAGACAAACACACACATACACTCACACACACAGACACACACAGAAACACAAACACACACACACAGACACACACTCACACACACACTCACACTCACACACACTCTCTCTCTCTCACACACACACACACTCACACACTCACATACACTCACACACAGATACACACAGACACACAGAGACAAACACACACACAGACACACACTCACACACACACTCTCTCACACACTCACATACAAACACTCACACACAGATACACACAGACACACACAGAGACAAACACACACATACACTCACACACACAGACACACACAGAAACACAAACACACACAAACACAGACAGACACACACACACAGACACACACAAACACACACACAGACACACACAAACACACACACACAGACACAAACACACATACACACACACACAAACATACACACACAGACATAAACACACACATACATATAGACACACATACACACACAAACAATCAGGCACACAAACACACACATGAAGCCACGTTCTTTCACACTGACACTTCACTCATGAATTCATTTTGTTTATTTGGTTTGGTTTGGTGTTTCAGCATCAGCAGGTCTTTTAAAGAGTGGTTCATGGACCCCTGTGCATCCCTGTAGTATAGTCTGCAAAGTCGAAAAGATCTTCATAATGTGGGCTGGAGAGATGGCTCCAGGGTTTAGAGCACTGGCTGCTCTTCCGAAGGACCCACCACCCATACAGTAGCACACAAACATCTGTAACTCCAGTTCCAAGGGATCCTATTCCTTCTTTGGTCTCTTCAGATTACAGGTGTGTGTGGCCAGACATACATGCAGACAAAACACCTACATAAAATAAAAATCTTCATGATACTAACATAAGGTGGACATGGTACTGCAAGCCTGTAAACCTTCATCTTTGGAAGGCAAAGGCAGAGGTGTTGCTGAGAATACCAAGCAAGCCTGGGCTACATAGTGAATTTCAGACCAGCCTAGGCAGGAGGAAAGACCCTGTCTCCAACCAGACCAAGCCAACACCTGCCAAAGAAAACTAAGTCACTACTAGCCTTGTTTGCTCTCATTTGTTCTCTCAAAAGCACATGGTGCAATTTTTCAGAAACTATAGAGTAAGTGATCTTAGAACAGATGGAACAAAGCATTGAATATGAGAAGTGTGCATAGGAAGTCATAAATTTCACAGATGCAAAAATGTATACCAATGGTACGCTTCTCACTTTTTGGGGGGAAAATTCATGCTTAATAAGAATGTTATATAGCCAGATATGCTGGCTATGCCTATAATCACAGCATTCAGGAGGCGGAAGCAGGGAGATTTTAACTTCAGTGCCAGCCTGGGCTACACAGCAAATTCCATGCTAGTCTGGATCACAGTAGGACCCAGGCTCAAAACAAGCGACAAAAATCAGTCAGGTTATTGATGTCATATAGCAGGTTGCTGTTTTGAAAACAAATTAACTGTCTGTAAAAGTTCTCAGTTTTCCTTCCTAATTGTGAATATCGATGGATATTACCCAAACAGACCTTTCAAAAGTATGAAAGGGGCCCTGAGACTAAAAGCTGAGGCCTGGGACGGAGCCCAGTGGTAGAGCACATGTTTAGCATTTGTGAGGTCCTGGGTTTAATCCGGAGCGCCCACAAGGCCCTGCAGAGGACCACTGCTTTGTGTCATCACTCACAGCACGCTGACACTGCAGCCAGCCGAGGCGAGCAGTGCAAAAGAATGTCTAGAACCACAGGCCTGACTAATGGAGTTTCCAGTGAGAAGACCCAGTAGCTCTTCCCCAGGACCCAGAGGCAACGGTCGGAGAATCTGAAAGCTGAGTTCTGATGGCCCCATGGTACCAAACAGAGCAGAGGAGCTGCCTGCGTGGGAATCATTAGGGGTGGGAATTTCAGCCTTCCTGTAAAAGTTTTGTTCTTTTTCTTTCTTTCTTTAAACATGTATTTGTTTGCTGTGTGTTTGTATGTGCACACATGGGTGTCACAGTGTGCACGGGGACAAGTGTGGGAGTCGGTTCTCTCCTTCTACCGTGTGAGTTTGGGGGATCAAACCCAGGTCATCAAATTTGGCAACAAGTGTCCTTAGGTGATGAGCCATCTTGCCAGCCCTAAACAGAGGGTTTTCTTTTTGTTTGTTTATTTTAGGCAATGTCTATTTATGCATCCATGGCTGGTCTGGAACTTGCTTTGCAGACCAGGCTGCCCTTGAACTCACAGAGAGACACCTGCCTCTGCCACCCAGATGCTGAGATTAAAGGCGTGCGCCATCACGCCTTTAATGTGTGAGGGTTGTTTCTCAATTACACATATGTGTCTGTGTGTACCCTTCTGTCACACAGCTCATGTGGTGGTCAGAGGACATCTTGAAAAGGGATTGGGTCTCCTTCTACCACACGGGTTCTAGGGACCCATCTCAGGTCTTCCGGGCTCAGTGGTAAATGCCTGGGCCTGATGAGCCATGCTGGGCTGACTTTTAACATTCTTTATTCTCAACTTTACTGATATTTATTTGAAGTGCACTACTTTGTACATAATTTCAAGTATTCATTTTGATCAGTTATAAATCTGTTTGTAAACCTCCCTACCCCCTGCTCCATCCCCAGGCAACCACCAAAAGGCTAATTGGCACTGTTTTATATATATATATATATATATATGTATGTATGTATGTATGTATGTATATATATATATATATATATATATATGGGATAGAGTACAGTGGGTTCTCTCTGTCTCTGTCTGGTTCCTTTGCTCTCCATAATAATTTTGATATTCATATGTGTTACTGTATTGAGGTTAACACTAGAAGTCGCGTTCAGCCACGTATTAACTGGGTAACTTTGGGAAGATCACCTTCCTTAGAGAGAAAACAAACAATTTCTACCTTGCACAGTTAAGAAGATAAAAATGAACCTATGAGAATGAACAGGAAGCAGAGTCCAGTTCCTGGTACTCACTGGGCACTTGATAAATACAAGTTATTTTTGAGTATATGTTTGGGGCGGGCACGGAGGAGGCCAGCTTGCCAGGCATGCAATGGGGGAGAACTTGTTTAGATGAATCTGATTCATGGCTCAATTTAACTGCTTATTAAAACATCTCACTTGTGCACCTCAGGTCCCCACACATGCCAGCCTCACCAGGAAAGTTTTCTTCAGCGAGCACCGGGGACATGGAAGTTTGTAGCTGTGAGAGCTCTGCCAATTTGTGGAAAAAACCAAAATCCCACTCTGCTGCTTTGAAGATAGAGAAGGTGTATTCCTCCTCCGTTACCCTCACTGACTTCCAGCCCTGGCTTGGAAAGAACGCCCCTGGCCTGGGGATGAAGAGGACTCTAGGCGTTTCTTAGCCCAAAAAAGCCAGAGGATGATGTTTCTGCGCAACTTGTCCCAGAGCGGCCTGTGTTGGGATGCTGGCAGTCAAGCTGAGGAGTTTCTCAGAGAAGCAGAGAAGAAACCAGGCTGCTCAGCCCTTCCCAGGGCCATGACAGACCTGCAAGGGCCCACTGCAGTTGGCTTCGAAACATAGGGCTGCAACTTCTCTGTCTTCATGCCGGGTCTTCATGCGGCTGGCTAGTAACTGAAAAAAAAAAAAAAAAAAAAAAGAACCCACAAAGAGGACTGGAAAGAAAAGGGGGGATGGGGCGGCGAGAGGGGGCTGGCCGGCTGTTCAGGTCTGGCTGGGAAACACAATGAGGTGGAAACCCTTCTTGCTGTGTGCTGCTCTTCTCTCCCCTCTCCCCTCCCCTCCCCAGGGTTTGAGGTGAGGACGGAGGGAAGGGAAGAAAACAGGAAGAGGACAACTGCCATGCCTGGGGCAGAAACTGCATGGTCAGAGCCTGTGGGTTTGGGGGAGTTGCCTGACCGTTCTGAGGGCCTCCTTGGATCACGCTCTTACTTTCTCATGAGGCTGTGGCCAAGGGTGATGCTGCTAATCCTGCCCTCAGCCTTCAAGGTAGAAGGGATGGTGCTGGCACAGTACAAAGCCGGCACTGGAGCCTGCCCATCCCTACACTAGGAGAAAAGGCATTATATAGTTTTTACTCCTTGGACCAGGTGACGTCAGCCTTACTTTCCTCACTGCAAAGTCGGCTTTTCAAAAAAAAAAAAAAAAAAAAAAGTGTCTTGGTATCAGATACTGTCCAAGGTTGACATGCTTTATCACTTGATTTAACCCCAAAGACTCTGTGAGGAACCAGTGCTATTGTTTTTCCCATTTTACAGATCAACAAATCAAGGCTTGGGGCTGGAAAGAGGGCTTAGCAGCTAAGAGCACTTACTGCTCGTCAGGAGGACGGGAGTTCGGTTCCCAGCACCCGTATCTCGTGGCTTACAAGTGCCTGTAATTCCACTCCAAGATATCTGACATCCTCTTTTGGTTTCTGAAGACACACATTCTCATGCACACAATACACTTATGAATAAAAATAAAAGCAAATCTAAGGGGGAAAAAGTTAGCCAGGCTGTGGTGGCACACAGCTTAATCCCAGCACTTGGGAGGCAGAGGCAGGCGGATTTCTGAGTTTGAGGCCAGCCTGGTCTACCCAGAGAGTTCCAGGACAGCCAGGACTCTTTGTGACACAGAGAAACCCTGTCTCAGAAACAAAAACAAAAGTTAAGAAAGGTTAAGGCTTAGGAAGGTTAAGTAATTGGGCATGACGTAGACACCTTGGTCCCAATTTCAAGAGGCTGATGCAGGAGGATTGTACACTGCAGGCCAGCGGAGCTGTTGCCAAGTCTCTGTCTAAAGAAAAATGATGGCAGATCCCAAATTTTGTATGATTGGCCATCTTTTGCTCTAGGTTAGCAAGTGGGCTAAGGTTTAAAGCCAAGCTCCACAGCCTGAGCTTCTTAACCTTTAACAAAGCCATATACAAGGCCTGGCAAGATAGTCCAGCAGTTAAAGGCGCTGGCCACCAAAGCTGATGAGCTGACTTCAGTCCCCAGGGTCCATGTGGTGGAGGGAGGGAATTGACTTTTGTATGCTGTTGTCCTCTGTCCTCCACTCATGCCACTGCTAACTCAAAGCCAGCCCTGGGCCAGCTGCTGTCTCCCGAGTCTGCAATTACAGACTTGTATCCGCCGTATCCAATATAGAAAGAAATTCTGACCCAGGAGTCACAGTGCAATGGTCTGAGGCTTTTCCTCATCTTTCCACATCTGTGCCCCCTTCCCACTCGCCTTTGTTTCTGGGATAGGGTCCTCTGCCCCCCCCCCCCCCCGAGCTTGGGATCAAAGGGGTGCGCCACCACAGCTACCTCTGCTTCCTCTCTCCTGCGTGTTTCCCCATGGGTCTCCTGGTCCCTGAAGCTGCACATTGTCATCCCAGCATCTGCTTCTGGGATGAACCGACTTCCACTGGCTGAGTCAGCTTGCCAGCCAAGAACGGAGTGTTACAAGGCAGGCGATGTACCTGATGTCACTTGTCAGAGCATGCAGGCATTTCCTTTAGATCTGGCTGTCACTGTTTCAGGCAGCCGGCAACTCCTCTCCTGTCCACAGCACCCGTACCCTGCTTTTCTCTCTCCTAGGCTCCCTTTTGGTTCCCACATCACTTAGCACACTGACATTGGCATTTTTGTTGTTATTGCTATCCCGTCCTCTTCTTCTCTGAAAGAGGATGATTTGAAGACAGCAGCCCTGTCCTGTTGACACTTGTGTCCCCAGAACCTGGAAGAGTGTCGGTGTTTAGTGATCATGCCATTAAACGGACACTGGGTCATCTTTCAGGCATATTTATGTTTAAGCAGACATCATATTCGGATAGCTGTTTGCCCTGGCATGTCACCGGTCCTCATGGGTAACTTTGAGGGAGGTGACTCCTCTCTCCTCAGGATCTGCTCATACTTGCTGTCCTTGGTCTGGAAGGAGTGCTATAGCTCTTTCTCTATCACTCTGTCCTCTGCTACGTCAGCATAGTCTACACAGACACGTCTGTACACATATGTATGGTCTTGCTCTAGTTTTGGAGTAAGCACTGATATTTTCTATTCCATTCAAATTATGGAAGCCTTGGCCTTCTGTCTACCAAGTGTGCCCAACCTGCCAGAGGAGCTACAGACCACGTGCACCCCAGGATAGCCGTGAGCGCAGCACATAGCATTTATAAATGGCAATGGCATCAAAAGGTCCGTTACTCCCATAGAGAACTTCTTAAGAAGCCCAAAGGCAAAACTAGCAGCAGAGCGTGCTGGATTTTGGTAACTGGAAATAAACGCATCTGTAGCCTTCTGCACCACAGTCCAGGACAAGGCTGCTATTACCATTTGCAGAGATGTCTTTCAGTTCACCCACACACGTCAGCTCTTCCTGGAGGCTCCAAAGCCAAGGGCTTAGCTCTAATGGGTGGCACATTTAGGCTTTCTGGAATCCTCATCCACATGGCATCAAATTTAACATATGGACAAAAGCACACGGCATATTAAATGATTTACTGGGGTCAAAGATAAATGGCGGACCTTCCCTGAGCCTGCCACCCATCCTCAGAGTCTATGCAGCCAAGATGCAGGTAGCTTCAGCTAAACTGGGCCCAGCAGCCTGTGCCTGGTCAGCGTCAGCCAGTTAATCTACAATGACACCTTCTTTTCCTACCAGAGGGAGGTTTTGACTTGAACTCCCAGGAGGCCCGCCTTCTTGGAATCCACATTTCTTTGCTTCAGACTCTAATTTAGCTGGTGTTGGATGCAGAAGCCTAGAAAAAGCTGAAACTTGTTTATTTGTTCTTTTATTCCTGGGTTTATAGTCTAACCTAATATACTGTATGTCTGTACATGTGTTGACCTCAGAAAATGTTGCGTGTGCCTGCTCTGGCCATGTTGGCAAGCAGCTGCTAAAGCCATCAGTAATGTTTGCTTCCAGTTACAAAAGAAAACACTCTCTATTTGGGGCCGTGTTGTTAGCTTTCTTCTTCTTCTTTCTTTTCTTTCCTGATTTAAAAGGGGAAATATGGTTCCCAGTAGAGATGGGGGGCTGCCCCATCCCCTTCTAGAGCTCAGGGCAGCTAAGGAGACATCTCGACACACCTGCCTCATCCTTTTCCTAATATCTCTCCTCTTTCTCTCCCTCTGGAAGCATTCTTAGGGGCTTTGGCCCAAATTATTTGAGCACTGGGGCAGGTTTCTCTCTCTTCCCCGGGGATGCTGGTTTATGGCCCAACGTCTCTCTCCACCTCTGGAGTGTTTTTAGCTAAGGCAGGTCATGTCCCTTCATCAGGTGCACCAGCGAAATGACTGCTGATGGGAACAAGAAAACACGAGGAAGTCTAACTTCTGACCAGAGCCTCTGAAGGAAAGCGTGACCTTGACCTTACTCCCATGCTTTGGAGAGACCTTTGGGGAAAACTTCATTTCCCCAAATACATATGAATTTGAGAGTCCCTCTGGCTGGGATGGAGGGAAGGCCATATGGCAAATGTGGGGCTCACAAACATTTGCTTCTGAGAAAATGCTTTGAACACGAGTCGTCTGTGGTACGTATAGCTTAGAGGGCGGACCTGTGAGCTGGGAGGAACAAGGAATGAAGGAGGAGGCAGAAGAGAACAGGGCAGCTGGAAACAGGCCGAACGGCCCGTCAGGTGGCAGAGGCCTCAGAAGGTGCTGGAAGATGGAGGTGCTTTGGAATTGAGGAGCAAAAGCCTTGTGAAAGAAGGCATTCATCTAAAAATGACAACAGAGGCCAGGTAGTGGTGGCACATGCCTTTAAGCCTAGGGCTTGGGAGGCAGAGGCAGGTGGATGATCTCTGTGAATGTCAGGACAGCCAGGCCTCCCCGGTCTCGAAAAACCCAACAAAGCCAAAATAAAATAAAATAAAAAAAGACAACAAACACCCTGAGAGAAAGACCCTGCCAAACGGAAGACACCAGGAGAGAAAAGACTAAGAACTGAGGGACAAGAGCCTCTGGCAGCACTCTTCACTTTTGGTGCAATTATTTGTGTATACAAGGCACACTCACACACTTGCTCACATGCCTGCACATGCCATGGCACACACGTGGTGATCAGACACTTACATATAGGAGCTGTTTTCTCCTTTCTGCATGTGGCGCCCAGGCATGAGATCAGGTTGCCAGGGTTACCTGCTGAGCCATCTGACTCACACAAAGCATGGCTTTGGCATAAAGTTGTGGCTCAGGTCTGAGCTATGCCTTGGGAAGGGTTCTGGCTAAGGGGCAGCGTTCAGTTGAAGTTGCTAAGCTGCAAGCTGAGGTGTTCTACCCTAAGGACTGTGGCAGAGTGCTGGGGCGTGGCTCCCAGTGCGGGGTGGAGGTTACAGGGACATCATTTCAAGTCCCCGTTGTTCATTACTGCTGCCCAGGAAAGCGATGGACTCTGGAGCCCGGACCTTGTAGAATGGAGATTGCCTGCCTCTGCCTCCCGCGTGCTGGGATCAAAGGCGTGAGCGAGCCACCCCCTCCGCCTTCAATTTCTTTTTCTTTCTTTCACAGTTGTTATGCGTTTTAAAATACTGTATGTGTATTTTGTTAGATTTACACCTAAGTATTTTTCTTTTCTTTTTTGGTGCTGTTGCAAAAGGTATTTAAAAAAAAAAATGAAATTCTACGTGCTCATTTTCGTCTTAGGAAAGAATAAGACAAAGAAAGGACTTGTATTAGCTGCCATTATGAGCTTGTTCCAGTCGAACTGAAAGCTAGGGCAGGATGGGTCAGTAGTCACAGCAGTCTCCACCCCATCCCCCACTGTCTCCACCCCATCCCCCACTGTCTCCACCCCATCCCCCCACTGTCTCCACCCCATCCCCCACTGTCTCCACCCCATCCCCCACTGTCTCCACCCCATCCCCCCACTGTCTCCACCCCATCCCCCACTGTCTCCTACTCACTCTGTAAATGTTTGTTTATTTAGTTTGACAGGATTGATTTTATGCTAAAGGAGAGTGAGGTAGAGGGGGAGCTGTGGAGAAATAAGGGAATGCTGAAATCTCAAGGCTAAGGTATTTGGAGGAGAGACACTTGTTTGAGATGCTGTGTGTGCAGAAGTTAGCAACAAGGGCTGGAAGGTTTCGGGCAGGGGGTAAGTTAGAGTCCTGAGAAGACCAAGGCCGGTTCTGTGTGGGTTACACCTAGCAGTCCACCAGAAGATCATGCAAATTAAGATCAGCTCCCTTTGGGGCCCGGAATTAAATCCCTGCTGTCCCACTGTCATTCTAACACAAGAACAACAGGGTTGAAAACGTGTTTGGGAAACATGGCCTTGGCTGCGGTGTTCGCTGATTTTGAGGGGTCAGATTCTGTGGCCAACCCTTCACTCTATAGTGCCTGGCAGGCTTCCTGGGAAATAGTGCTCAATAAATGTACATAGTATTGAAGAATCTGCAAGCTATTTCACAAGGGAGGTTCTCAGTGCCCAAGTGCCAGAGCTGGGGGTCAGGGAAGGCCCACACTTTGGACACATGAGCTCAGTGGTCCAGATAGCTGGAAGGCATGGATCAGCTTTGGGTGTGGGTGAACTGTGCAGGCTCAGTCCTGCAGCCGAGCTGGCAGGTGAGCCGGGGGACTGAGCCCCGACAGGGTGTGCTTGGGATCTGTTCCTACGGGTTCTTCTGTATACATACTCCAAGATGCCCATGAGCTATGGTGAGAGTTGTGTCCTTTGTTAGAAGTACCGGAGGGCAGTTGCAGGGGACAGACAGTCTCTGAGCCTTGACAGACGGCAGAAGTTCCCTGACAGGTAACACACACAGAAGTTTCCCGACAGGTAACAAATACAGAGGTTCTCTGATGGGTAACACACACACACAAGGACCCAATGGTAGGAGGGCAGCAACCAGCTAAGAAATAAGGGAAAAATCGGGGCGGGGGCGGGCGTGGCGTGGCGTGGCGGGGGCGTGGCGTGGCGGGGGCGGGGGCGGTGTGGTGGCTCATACCTTTAGTTCCAGTACTGGAGACCTCTGTGAATCCGAGGCCAGCCTGGTCTACAAAGTGAGTTCCAGGACAACCAGGACTACCACACAGAGAAACACTGTCTGGGGGTGCAGTGGGGTGGGGTGGGGTGGGGTGGGGTGGGGTGGGGTGGAGTGGGGTGGGGGATATCATTCTACCAAAGGCCAGATTTCTATCTGGGCCCCAAGCAAATACTTTATAGAAGTTTCTCACCTGGAAAAGTGACATGCTGTGTATATTTCTCTACAGTTCAAGAAAAACATCCCCCCTCTCCTTCCTCCTTCCCTCCTTCCCTCCCTTCCTCCCTTTCTTCTTCTCACTCCCTCTCTTTCTCTCTCTTTCCCTTTAAAGGGTTTGCTTGCCCTATTTTACAGAAGAGAAAACCCACACCCAGCAAGATTAACCACTTGTCAAAGGACACCTAATAAAGTGATCACAAATGTACGTTGTCTAGCTCTAAGTTCTGAAGTCTTCCCACAATGCTTTGCTTGTTTAGGATGCAGGACAATATAGTTTGGATGGAATGGTAGCTTTCCTGTGGAGCAATAGGGATGGAAGTAAGGGACATTGGAATTTTGAGGCAAAGGGTGTAGACTGATCAGGAGGTTAAAAGTCTCTGAGAAAGGAGAACGACTCTAGTCTGTCCTGAATTCTCAAGTCTAAGGCTTTGTGGAGGACACAGGTCATCAATGGTGAAAGACAGATTGCTAGAGGACTAACAGACAGGAGGACTAACAGACAAACACTACTCCACATTAGGAGCTGGGATTTCTTGGCAGATTAGACAGCAGCTTGTTGGGGGGTGGGGCGGGTCCTAAGTGTAATGTCAGGATCATCCCTTTCGTCCTCTCAGCCATATTGTTTACCCTTGAGACAAGGTTCTATATGTCTCAGGTTAGCCTTGAACCTGTGGCTTACGATGACTTTGAGCTTCCCGTTCTCCTGCCTTCACCCGAGTGCACCTTTGTTCCATCACGCCTGGTTTCTGCTGTTTTGGAGACTGAACCCAGGGTCTTGAGCACGCTGGGCAAGTGCTCTGTTACCCGGTGATATCCTCGCCCCAGAGCAGGCCATTTTTAGTTTGCTCTGTGTTTTGAGACAGAGTCTCACTCGTAGCCAAGGCTTGTGTTGAATTCACAATCCTGCCTTCGCTTTCTGAATGCTGAGATGATAGGTGTGCTCCAGATCTGGTTCCTGAGTTCCATTTTAGAAAGTTTAGAAAATATTTTTAAAAAGTATTTTGGCCTAGGTGGTGGTGTACACCTTTAATCACACAGCACTTGGGAGGCAGAGGCAGGCAGATCTCTTGTTAGTTTGAGGCCAGTCTGGCCCGAAGAGAGAGTTCCAGGACAGCCAGGGCTACACAGAGAAATCTGTCTTGAAAACAAAAACCTATGTGCACCACATATATGCAGGTGTCCAAGGAGGCCAGAAGAGGGGCTGGATTCCCTAGAGCTAGAGTTCCAGACGGTTGGGAGCTTGAGGCCTGTGATGTAGAGCGAGTTCAAAGCCAAGCTGGGCTGCAGAATGGCCGCCTGACTCAGAAACAAATACATAAGCAGGAAGGAAGGCAGGAAGGAAGGAAGAAGGAAGGAAAGACGTAAGGGAAAAAGGGGGTGGGACCTGGTTTAGAAGAATTTGTACTGATGTAGTTGACAAAGCAATTTTCATAAAAATAGAAAAAAATGCCCTAAATATCACATGAAACTACACAGACTATAAAGATTATGAGGAGCTGAAATAAAGTTTTTTTTTCTTTTTAAATTTTTAAATTTTTTATCCTTATTTTTTGGTGCTGGGAGGTCCACTCCAGGGCTTTGTATGTTCAAGGCAAGCATTGGACAAAAAGAACAGAGGTATATACCTTATTCTACAAGGTTTCAAAAGTCTACCACAGAGCCGTAGTAATCAAACGGTATCTGACCATGTGGATCACTGGAACAGGGCAGGAGCCCAAAAGTAAATCCACATTTGCAGAGAGTTCACTTTTGACAAAGATGCTAAGAACACATGACAGAGAAAAGACAGTCTCTTCAATAAGCAATGCTGAGAACACTGGCTATACATGCAGAAGAACCGAGTTAGACCCTCATCTTACGCCATATGCAAAAATCAAACCAAATGCACTGAAGACTCAAGACTCTGAACTCTGGAAGTGTCATACGGGATGGCAGGACAGAAACTCCAGGACACTGGTCTGGACCATGGTGGTTTTTATATAATTCAAAAAGCATAGGCCCAACAGTGAGATGGACAAGTGGCTTACATCAAAGCCAAGAGCTTCAGAGTATGGAAAACACAGCAGGAAAGCAAAGCAGGGGGGTGGGGGAGGGGTGGGGGAGGGGGGAGGGGTGGGGGGTGTTACAGGCAGCAAAGGGACTGGCCAGAGGGGAAGAGGAAAAATGAGAGCAGGTGGAAAAGTAACAAAGTATAACGGTATATGTGTATGAAAACGTCACAGTAACACTTTTCTTTCTAAGCTAACTGAAACCAAAACCCCTAGAAACAAAACTAAAAACTTAAAAAAAAGCGGTGGTATAAATCTATAATCGCAGAATTTGGAGATGGCTGCAGGAGGACCAGGAGTTCGAGGACCTCCCCAGCTATATAATGAGTATGCACCTAACTTGGGCCATCTTAAAGAACAAAAGATAAACTTGGAAAGGACAGTTTCTTCAGTGGTGCAGCCACTTGTAAGTGGTCCCTGAGCCTATAAATAGTCCCTCACAATGGTCCTGTAGGTAACCATAGTTAGCAAACAAACAAAAATCAATCAAATAAACAAAAAAAGTAGCCATGATTAACTCATTATTTCACACACATATATATATAACATTCACACATACCACATACTCCCACACATACTCATATACACATTCACTCACACAGACACACACACACACACACACACACACACACACACACACACACGTACATACACTCGTGACAGAGAATAGAAGGGAAACTAGCTGAAAATAGGAAGGAGACCCTGTGGGAGTGGGAGGAGGGAGGGAAAGGGAGGTCAACAGCGTGAATATGATCAGAATACATTATCCACATGTCTGAAAATATTTTTAAAATCCATTGTTATGTATAATTAATATATGCTAATACAGAACTGGTGTGGAACATTAGTTGAAGATGTGTTTTATCCACTTATGCTGCGGAATATTTGTGTAATGATATAAAGATGATCGCATTCTTTTATGTTGCATTTGTTTCAACTCTGTGAAGCTGAGTTACTTTGTCTGTCTAAAACACCTGATTGGTCTAATAAAGGCATGAATTGGCCAATAGCAAGGCAGGAGAGAGAAATAGGTGGGGCTGCCAGACAGGGAGAATAAATAGAAGAGAGAAGGGGAGAATTGAGAAAAGGAGGAGGCTAGGAGAATGCCAGGGGCCACCCAGCCACCCAGCCACCCAGCCACCCACCCAGCCACCCAGCCAGCCACCCAGCCAGCCACCCAGCCAGCCACCCAGCCACCCAGTCAGCCACCCAGTCAGCCACCCAGCCAGCCACCCAGCCACCCAGCCAGCCACTCAGCCAGCCACCCAGCCAGCCACTCAGCCAGCCACCCACCCACTCAGCCAGCCACCCAGCCAGCCAGGCACAGAGTAAGAAGGAGAGAAAAAAGTATATAGAATAAAGAAAGGTAAAAGCCCAGAGGGAAAAGATAGCAGAATTTAAGAAACACTGGCTAGAAACAAGCCAAGACAAGGCTTGGCATTCATAAGTAAGAATAAGTCTCCGTGTATTTATTTGGGAGCTGGGTGTAGGGTCCCCAAACTAAGAGTGAAAAAACAAGAACAAACAACAAACAAACAAAAAAAAACCCCACAACACAAAATGGTAAAAATACTTGGTAATAAACAAAGTCAAAGTAAAAACTAAACAAACGAAAAAAGTAAAACGCTTAACAGAGCAAAAGAAACTATCAACAGGTGAGGCAACCTATGAAGTGGGAGAAAATATTTGAAAACCATACATTCAACAAGGGGCTAATCTCCAAAATATGTAAGGAACTCAGCTTTCCCAACAGCGAGGAAACAAATAGCCTGGTTAAAATGTAGGCAGAAGAAATGGGGTACACATTTGTCAAATCAGCCAGCAGCATGCTAGACACTGAGGACCAAAGAAATACAAGCTAAACTGTAAGGAGAAACCAACTCATACCTATCAGAATGGCCATTATCAAAAAAGCAAGCAAGATTTGGATAAGGGAACCCTTAAATACCCTTGGGAGGCTTGTAAACTTGCAAAAACTTAAAATAGAACTGCCAAATGATCTAGAAAGCTAACTGCTGGGCCTGTCTCCAAAAGATATGAAATCAGTGTGTTTAGAAGAAGATATCTGGCCCCCATTTCATCTCTCATTCCCGAAATCCAGATGTGGAGTCAACATAAATGTCCGTCAGAGGATAACCAGAAAAAGAAAATATGAAACGTATGTACATATATACTACCACACACACACACACACACACACACACACACACACACACACACACACACACACACACTGAAATACTATTCGTCCATTAAAGCATTAGGCCAGGCAGTGGTGGTGCACACCTTTAATCCCAGCACTCTGGAGGCAGAGGCAGGCCAATCTCTGAGTTCAAGGTCAGCCTGGTCTACAGAACAAGATCCATAACAGTTAGGGCTAAACAGAGAAACCCTGTCTCAAAAAACACCAAAGGGGAAAAAACTAAAAACCCCATAGTCTGTGATGTGTGTGTACCTGGAAGATATTACACTGAGTGAAATAAACCAGTGGCAAAAAGGCAAATATTGCATGGTCTCTCAGTTACATGTGAAATCTCAGCTCTGATGGGGCACTAAGGTGATGCTGGTCAAATGACATGAAATTACAGTTAGACAGAGTGAGTATAATCACAGTGGTGACTATTATTGTATACAGAAAAACTGCTAAGAGAGTAAATTCCAAAAAATTTCACCACAAAAAGTACAAAACAGTGAAGTGATACATATGTTAAAGTTTGCTAACGCACTACAGTATATACTGTAATACAGTGTATGCCATAAATACACACAAGTTATACTTGTCAACTACAACAAATGCATAGAGGCAAACAGACAAAGACTTTACTGAAGGCTGTGGTGGCTTGGTTGTCAAGGTGACTACAGCTGGAATGAACTAAAACCCGAGCAACGGGGCACACTTGTGAGGGGTTTTTCTTAGTTACATCATTTGAAGTGGGAAGACCCACCTTTAACCCAGACCTTTTGAGATGCGGAGCCTGCTTCTTCAGGATTCCAGTGCATTCTGAAGACCAGCTGAGACATCCAGCCCCAGGGACTGAACAACTACTGGATTCTTGGACTTTCCATTGGTAGACAGCCATTGTTGGACTGGCTGGACCACGAAGCCTGTAACCCAGTCTAATAAACCCCTCTCTACTTACTTACGTATAGATTCATTCTTTCAGTTCTGTTCCTCTATTGAGCCCCAACTAATACAAAGGCCATGGTGCTTTTTAAATTTCATTTAATTATGTGTGTCTTTTTTTTTTTTTTTTTGAAGGACTCTCTGTACCTCAGGCTAGCCCTTTAACTCATGGCAAACTGTTTCAGTTCCTGGGTGCTGGATTACAGGTGTAATTTTTTTTTTTTTTGAAGGACTCTCTGTACCTCAGGCTAGCCCTTTAACTCATGGCAAACTGTTTCAGTTCCTGGGTGCTGGATTACAGGTGTAATTTTTTTTTTTTTTTTTGAAGGACTCTCTGTACCTCAGGCTAGCCCTTTAACTCACGGCAAACTGTTTCAGTTCCTGGGTGCTGGATTACAGGTGTAATTTTTTTTTTTTTTTTTTTTTGACATTGTCTCATGTAGTTCAGGCTGGCCTCGAACTCTTTATGTAACTAAGGAGGGCTTTGAAAATCTGCCTCTGCCTCTTCAGTGTTGGGATCACAGGCATGCATTGTCATGGGTTGCTGAGGGTTAAACCCAGCTGGGGACTGAACCCACAACTTAGAGCATACTGAGCAAACATTCCACCACCTGAATGACACCCCTAACCCATTTGTTTGCTTTTTTAAAAATATCACCAAAAGTTGTTATTAGCATCCAGGTGTAGTGGCACATGTGTCTTTGATCCCAGAACATCAGCAACTCAGGCAGAATTTTAAGTTTGAAGCCAGTCTGGGACACTTAGAGAAATCCTAACCCCAAACAATCCAGTGTTTTCAGTCGTGGGATATTTGTATACTGTGTGAAGATGTATTTGTTGTGATTGGTTTAATAAAAAGATGAACGGCCAATAGCTAAGCAGGAGGTATAGGCAGGGTTTCCGGGAAGAATAAGGAAGAGGAGGCGTCCAGGTTCAAGGGAGATGCTGGAAGACACAGAGGAAACAGTAGGTATAAGGTGGCAGAGAGGTAACGCCACATGATAGAACATAGATGAGTATAAATGGGTTAATTTAAGTTATAAGAGCTGGTTAGGAACAAGCCTAAGCTAAGCCTAAGCCTGAGCTTTATAATTAATAATAGTCTCTGTGTCAGTATTTGGGGGCTGGCTGTTAGGACAAAGAAAGACTCTACAATTTTCAGTTATATAATGTACTGTCTTAGCCAGCCTGGCAGCCCACTGGGTAGAGCGTAGGACCCTTATGCATGTTCTCCTGTAAAAGTAAATATTATACATAATATATAAATCCCTGACATGGTCTCCCATAAGCCTGTATGTCCCTATACATTATTTGTTTAGATTTAAAGCTACTAAAATTACATAGCATTTGATGTTGACCCTAAGGCTTCACTACGTTACTGGTCCACTAGATTTCATGCCCAAACAGGACTGACTTGAACAGAACATTTTTTTTTTTTCTGGTGCTCTATTTTTAACTTCCTATTTGGCTCAACACTATTTCTGAAACATGTTCTCATGTTACCCTATTAGTAGTGATATATTATTTGTGATTTAGTAAAAGCTTAACTGAGGATTCAGAAAGCAAAGTCAGCCACAAACCATAGAAACCAGTCACACACCTTTAATCCCAGCAGCCAGAAGCTTGGAGGTGGTGGTGCACACCTCTAATCCTAGAACTCAGGGCTAAGAGACAGATGGATCTCTGTGAGTTCAAGGCAATGCAACAGTGAATGAATCTAAAAGAGAATTATAGCTCACACCTTTAATCCCACACCTTTAATAGGGACGTCTATAAGACAGAAGCGAGGGCTCAGAGAGGCATTTGCTCTCCAGCCACGCTGAGAGGCAGCAGTCTGAGCCTTGGTGAAGAGCTCGTGTGTGGATCAGCACCTTCAGCCTGAGCCAGAGGTGAGAGCTAGGGGCCAGCTGCTTGCTTTTCCCATACATATTCAGCTTGCAGTTTGAGCCCATTGTCAGTCTCTGGGTCTTTTATTAATTCGTGTTACACTGTTCTTGGCTGAAGTCCCTGCTTTTGTTACTGACTTCTCTGAAATCATTACATAGTAATACACAGACAGATACAGCTCACTATCTAGTTAAATCCCCACTGATTTTTTCTTTAGAGGTAATGGTGCACTGCCTCATTCACAGCTATGATTTATATTTTTTTATAATATATAATATAGAGGGCTGGAGAGATGGCTCAGTTGTTAAGAGCACTGGCTGCTCTGCCACAGGACCAGGGTTCAATTCCCAGCACACCCATGACAGCTCATAACTGTCTGTAACATAACACCAGCTTCCAAGGATCTGACACCCTCACAGATACACATGAAAGCAAAGCACCAATGTCCTTAAAACAAATGGATTAATTTAAAATACATAATGAAAAGATAGTGTCTTTAACCCCTAAGGCTTCTTTCCGGGTCCTGGAAAGAAAGGATTTGTTTTAACCGAGTTTGAACATTGGCAGACTTGTAGACATTAGTGCCTGTGTGTATTCCTCCAGCCTGAGGTGGTCCAGGGCAGACTGTCTCAGAGCTACTGATGCAGGAACGGAATGACAGCGCGAGCCCCACATACACTTTTATTTGTTTGTTTGCTTTTCCTCACAGAATTCACAACAGTGTGTTTATATGAACTCCTCAGCTCCCAGGACCAACAACTGCTGTAGGGCACTCCCTCTTCAACCTCACGTAAAGGATAAAGGACCTGGGGAGACCCTAACCCTGAGTGATGAGACCTAAGACATCCAATTCCTTCATCCCTTCCCTAGAACGCTGAGAATTTGATCCTTTGGACCTGTGGCGGCTGTTAGCTCCTGTCAGCACCCGATTTTCAGCTTTTACCCACGAGTTTAGGATGCCAGAGATGGAATCAAGGGAGGGGACGAATCGGCAAATTCCCAGCTCCTTGCGCTTGGGGCCGCGTCATCCTTAACCAAAGGCGCAACTGAGTGTAAAATAAGTAAAGTTCTTGCGCTTGCTAAAACGACTCACCGCACAAAGACTCTCCGGCGAGAAGAAGAAAAGCAAAACGCAGAAGAGAAAGAAAAACACTCCCCTCCCTCCAGTCTCTAATCTCATCTCTGAAAAGGAACTGTACTTTACTGTCCACAAAACAGTCTGTTTTCAAAGTGAGAGCAGGAGGGCGCTGGGAGGAGAGGGGCGCCCTGGGCCCACGGCAGCCTGCGAATTCCTGCTTGTTTATAGAAGGCAGTGGCCGAGGACAGACACTTTGAAACCACCTGTGAACGAATTAAAGACCGAGGGGGGCAAAACCCCCATCACAAACAGAATCTCACTGCTCAAGTGTGAAAGAAAAGGAAGAAAGAAAAAGCCAAGTAGATCTTTGCCGGCGACCACTAGATGGACGTAGAATTCAAAAACATTCTTTGGGGAGATCAAGGATGGCAGGCTTTGAAGCCTGGAGGGCCGGCGAGGCTCAGAGCGCCCGGCCGCGAGCCCCGCAGCCGAGCGAGCGGCCGCACTCTTGCACTTGCTGGGGAAAGCATTTAAATGGGAACAATGTCAAATTTCACAGCTATCTTATGTCCAGTGACCTTACGGGACCCCGAGGGAAAGACAGATCGAAAATAATTGTTCTCGACAAGTTCCTCAAAGCGAAGAAGTCAAATATGCAAACCTTCAGAAACGTCTGCGGAATGGGGGGGGGGGGAACTCATAAAAGTGTTGTTGCGCGCGCTGCCCAAGAGCCTGCTTGCCTGCCCGCCCTCACGCTTATTTATTTATTTATCTTTCATTCATTCATTCATACCTGCTCTGCACAGGACTTGCGGAGTGGCTCCTTCTTTATCTAATACACACAGAAATCAAGTCCCATCCCAACAGCCCAGGGACTTTATTGTGGGGGAAGAAAAAGGAGGTAACAACTATTCTGAAATATTTAATCAATTTGAAACAGTTTTTCCTGATGTTGAAAGAAAACGAGACAGAGTCTGGGCAAAAAAAAAAAAAAAAAAAAAAGTCTATATGCTAATTGAAAGAACAATAGAGGACAATTTAAGAGAACAAAGGTGAGCTCTTGAACCTCTGTCTGTATTTTAGACAAGAATTTCAATGACACTTCATGTCCTCCAACTTTGCTTTAAGTGAACCATCTTAGCTTAATGGCTCCCCCTCCTTAGGAGAAAAGAAACATTAGGGGAGGGACTGAAGCCCCTTTCATCACTACCCGGGATCACATCCCTTTCCCAGGACTAGCTGCTACCATGAGTGTGATAGCGTACATATAACCCTAGTCTATATTTTTTTCTGTACTTTTATTTGCACACATGGTCCTTAAAGAACTATGATAGCTTTGTGGTGACAAATGACATCGTGCTGTATATATGGCTCCAAACCTATTTTGCTTCTGTCACTCAGTATTATGATTTTGACACTTATCCACACACACACACACACACACACACACACACACACACACAATAGTTTTAAGAGAGGAAAAAGAAATTTATTCACAGGAAAGTCATATGTATACTTATTTACGTATTTCTTCCTGTCTGACTGGGAACACTTCATTAGAGAAGCAAGTAACTGATTAGGGTTTTCAAAAACATTGACAAAACACAGTCAGAGTGAGAAGGGATGGCACAGGGCATTCCAGAGATAGCCCCTTAAAATGACCTGCTAAACGGAGAGTTGCAAGGGTAAGTTGGTTGGTTGGGAGGCCTGCAATGCTGAGACCTTGCACTTCAGAGGCAAGCTACCGACCACTGTGCTGTATCCGCAGTCCGCTCCCTGTGGCTTTTAATATTTGTCTAGTAGGGTGGTGGCGCACAACTTCAATCCCAGCACTTGGGAGGCAGAGGCAGTTGGATCTCTGTGAGTTCAAGGCCAGCCTGGTCTACAAAGCCTGAGCCATCCAGAGCGGTTACACAGAGAAACCTTGTCTCAAAAACAACAAACAAACAAACAAACAAACAAAGGGATGCTAAACTAATTGAGGCAAGATTTACTAAAACACAGCTTCCTTGGAATCTATAAAGTACCTTACATTTAAACCCAACTGGCAGACAGAGACACAGTAAAATGAAAGAGACTTTGCTTGGGGAGTTGTTGCTGTGTGCAGAATGAAATATTCCCAGAATGGATCTGAGGGGCAAGGTGACTATGGTGGTCACTTGATGAACGCTGCTTCCAGCAGTTTCGATGCTACCACGTCAGGGCTCCTGTGCACAAACTTTTGAACGCAGGGCTTTCATTTGTTCAGGGTCCCTCATGGAGGGGCCACCGAGCACGATTTGAAAAAAATGGATAAGATATTCTACCCAAAATTCAACATGGCCTCTAATCTTGCCCTCTCCTCCTTTAATCCCTAGGTAATGTTTTGTCCTTCTTTTGCAGAAAAGCAATTTTGTTAATCACTTTAGCACCGATTCTTGCATCCCTGGCAATACTCAGGACTGCCTCGAGATCAAGTCTTTGATGTGGGAAAGAAACACACACACACACTCTTTCACATGTAATCTGAAAACAATTCACCTCTTGCCAATGAATGCACAGCACTCGACTTTAATAGAGAGCAAGTTCTCTGGAGGCTCCTAATCCTCTCTGCCAAAGACAGAAGAGAATCACTCAGGTAGTCCAACGTCTGTCTGTCATTCAGGAGTTAAAAATCACTTGAAATGTTTGGTGGTGTGTTTGGGGCTTCTTAAAAAACAAAAACCAAACCAAAACAAAAACAAAAACACTTGTGAAGATTATTGCTGAGACAGCACAAGAAAAAAGAGAGAGAGAGAGAGAGAGAGAAAAGAGAAAGATTCCCCATCCCCAACTCAAACAGGATATTCTTCTCAACTCAGATAGCTCTTGATCTAGGCATACTACAAAAAACAAAACAAAACCCCAGTCTTAATCCCTCAAAGCTGGGCTGTTACAGAGAAGCAGCAGTAACTGAGGTGGCTTAAATTCCAGAAATGTACAAAAGATTTAGTAGGAAAGAAAGTAAGAAAGAAAAGGAAACTCAGCTGGGATTGCTGTGACATAAGGAGGTAAATTTAGAGCAGTAAAAATGCAAAGTTTGGCTCCTGAGAAAGAAAGCTGAGGGTTCCGAGCTATCTTCATGGTCTTGTAGGCCTCTAACGGGATGTGTGGGGCTGTGTTTGGAAGGGTGGGTATGTGCCAACACTTGCAAAACATTGAAACTGGCTTCTCCTCGGATGCATGGATGCATTTTATTTGGTGCTTCACTGGGTTGCTCCAGCATTCTGAAGCTTTGGGACACAAACAACTCTCCTTTTTTAACTTTCGGTTGAGCTCAGTAATTTCCCCTAGCTTAGTGGTTTTTCCTTATGCGTTAGTGCTTATTTAAAACCCAGTGGGAAGATTCTATTCTCTCTTCTTCTATCCACTGTTATTGTATCTTCACCATCCACGATTTTAGGCTACCTTCAGATAGTTCAGTTAACGCACTGCACATCTCCTTTGCTTACTATTGCAAAGTAACCCTAACAATTTCCCCATTCTGTCTTCTTAACGTATTCAAATATGTCCACAAATTGCCCTTTCACAATTCAGAATTCTCCCTTAGAGATTTTGTTGTTTTGTTTTGAGAGAGGGCCTCACTATGTGGCCTTCAATAGACTCGAACTCACTATAGTTTAAGAACTTACAGAGCGCTGTCTGCCTCTGCTTCCTCCGTGTTAAGAGTAAAGACCCGAGTCATGATCTGTGGTGCTAAGAGTTATTTTTGATGACTAATAAATATAGTTAATAGGTAAAAATTCAAAAGATATCAAACGGGGCAGGTGAGACGGCTCTTTGAGCTAAGGAACTTGTCATCAAACCTGATTTCCTGAGTTCAATCCCTAAGACCCACATGGTGGAAGGAGAGAGCTGAAGTCTCCCAAGTATACATACACACACACACACACACACACACACACACACACACACACACACACACACACACACACACACACACACACACACACACACACACAGAGAGAGAGAGAGAGAGAGAGAGAGAGAGAGAGAGAGAGAGAGAGAGAGATTTTTAGTGTAGCCCTGGCTGTCTTGGAACTCGCTCTGTAGACCAGGCTGGCTTCAAACTCACAGAGATCTGCCTCTGCCACCACCCGGCTTTAAATAAGTTTTATCAAAGTTCTATGATGCCAAATTACTTCTGATAAGTTTTGAATCCCCGCTTATCAGATATCTGCCACTGTTGATGTAATAAACAAGTCAAACCGAATTAATAAATCCAGGTTTAATGAACAGAGCAAAGCACTCCTGGGTGCCAATCATGTGGCAAATATGGTGGCCAGATCTTAAGCAACCAAAGACGTGGTCTTGAGCAGCCCTGGGGAGGGCCTTAACTCTTGGCAGGCTTTCTGAAGGCAGTATGGTCTGGGGAGAGAGAGAGAGGTGGGGCTTCCACCTAATAAGGTTTCTATGTATAACAACCCTGGAACTAGCTCTGTGGACCAGGCTGGCCTCGAACTCACAAAGATCCACCTCTCTGCCTCCCGAGTGCTGGGATCAAAGACCACCATTGCCCAGCTGCCTGTTGTTTTTAATGAGTTAGACAACTGTGAGGTCTTATCTTTCTAACTGTTCTCCTATTGCTGCATGGCAAATGAGCTGGAGGGAGATGTTGACAGATATGGGTAAAAGAAATCTCCCAAGTTGTGACACACATCCACACCAAGTTTACCTGAGTGCATGAACACCAGGGTCAGTGCCCTCTCCTATTCCTGGTGATTCTGAGCATGTGGTGGCTCACCCCTCCCGGAGCACTGTGTGGTCACTGATTCTAGTGGCAGGAAGATTCCGATCAGCCTTTCGCGTGTCCATTCAGCTCGTGTCTATAAGCTCCTTTTGCAGGTGTGAAGTTCAGCATTCTGGGCTCATTCTAGCTGGAAGGCTCATTTCTGCTAGAAGTCTAGCAGAAAGTGTGCTATTGGCTGGTTGCAGGAAGCAAGAGTTAACTGTCAATGGCTGTTGTCCTTTGGGGGGAACCAGTGGTCTTGCTAAGCTTTCTGTGCTTAGAAAGGGCTCATGTGACTAAAGGGAAAGGTGCTTAGCTGGCTCCTCCTGGCCAGGTCAGTCTACTGGCACTGGGAACATACCCTGGGGCTACCTTGAATTTCCCATAGTGCTCTTTATTCAGCATGTGTGTACATGTATGCATGTGTGAAGTTGTATGCATGTGCGTATATATATGTACATGTCCGCATGTGTGTATGTTTTAGTAAGGTAAAGCTGGGGGCTGGTGAGATGTCTCAGTGGGTAATGGAGTCTACTGCCAGACCTGATGACTTGAGAGCTATTCTGGGAACCCACATGGGAGAAGAGAATGGATTCCTGCAAGTTGCCCTTGCCCTCCATGTATGTGCCGTGGCATCTGACACCTCCCCCTGACCAGTAAATAAATAAAAACAAAGAAAACAAAACAGCCCGTTACATTTTCCCCGTATTTTAAACAGGAACTGAATGAAACCTAACAGATGACAAATAAATGGTAACTGGAGGCTCAGTTCACTGTTATGAGCGTCTTAAGTTAGGCGTTATTAAGTGATAGTCATAATAATTGTAGAACTAGGAATAAGAATTTTATTTGAAGTTTTAAAATTTGTTTCATTTTGATAGGGGTCTCACTATGTAACCCTGGCTGGTATGGAACTCTTTATGTGGATCACGCTGGCCTGTAATCCAAGACATACATCTGCTTCTGCTTCCCAAGTGCTGGGACTAAAGGTGTGCTCCATTATGCCTAGGTTATTTATTTATTGAGACAGCCTCACACTGTGGCCCAGGCTGGCCCGAAGCTTGCAGCATTCTTCTTGGCCTGGATTCCCATGTACTGGGATAACAGAACTGAGCCTCCATGCCCAGCTTAAGAATTTTCTATTTGAGCTAGCTTTTTCTTCTAGAAGAGTTCAAGATACTTAAAAAGAGAAAACTTTTGCAGTACCTTCTTACTCACTTCTTGGGAAGGAGCTCCTGAGGTCATATTTGTGCTTATCATTAGCAATTGTCTGATTTTATTGATCCTTTTCAAATGCAAAATCTGGAAGAATGGTAAGAAATCCCCAGACGCTATGGAACTTCCACAAGGCTGTACAGCTTTCTGTCTCTTGAGGTTTTATATCTTCCTTTGTTGTCGTCAAGTAAGTTGGCCCCCGACTGGCAAAGATTAGAAAATCCATAAAATCCAACGCTACACTGTAGTGTAGGAATTTGTTTAAAGCCTCATTTTGATAGTTCCATATTTATTTCTGTAAGTTTTCTCTAGCTAAACATGACCCTGTACTATGCTGGCAATACCTGGTGACAAACGGGAGGCCACCAGAAACTGACTCATCGGTGTGACTTAGCTGGCCAATTTCCCGAAAGTATCGAAGCTTTCTTTCCTTCTTCACACAGTTGCATTTCCCGTTGTCCCTCTTCTGCCAATTACAGGCACTGCATTTACACACACATTTAAATACATACATATGCATATAATTTATATAAAATTAGTGATTGAAAATGTGTTTTCTCACAGCTGCAGAGTCAGAATTATATCTTGAAATAGTGCCCAGTTTTCTTTCCTTTCTCCCTCCATTTTTCTTTTTTTGGAGGGGGGTTGGTATTTTTTTGAGACAGGGTCTCTCTGTATAGCCCTGGAACTGTCTGTTCTGGAATTCCCTCTGTAGAACAGGCTGTCCTCAAACTCACAGAGGTCTTCCTGCCTTTGCCTTCAGAGTGCTGGCTTTAAAGGCATGCACCATCTCCGATGATGACTCTTGCTTGATTTCTCAAGAGAAGGTCTCTCAGAGTTCGGCTTGGCTTCACACTCACTGTATCTGAGGGGGACCTTGGACTTCCACTTTCCCAGTGCTGTATGTAATTATAGGCATTACATCAAGATGTTTGGTTTATGTGATGTTGGGGATGGAACACAGGGCTTCGTGAATACTAGGAAAGCAGTCTACCAACTAATGTACATCCCTAACCTTGGAAAGGTGTTTTTAGATCCTTGGACAACTAATGCTTGTAATCTAACTGGTTTTTGTTTGTTTGTTTTCTGACTAGGGTTTCTGTGAGTAACAGCCATGCCTGTAATCCAACTGTTAATCCAGACCATGAGAAATCTTTATTTTCCTCTTCATTTCCCCAGTGATGCTATGGACTTAACCCAGGGCCTCTTACATGTTAAACAAGTGTTCTAACACTCCCAGTTCTAGCTGACTAGAAATCTTAAATTTACATCCGTGGCTCTCTGCCTTAGCCTCCTGAGTGCTGGGATTATTGGCATGCATCACTACGGCTGGCCAAATTTCTGTAGTTTTCAGCACACATCTTTGTCCTTCAGAATCCTATCTGGAATATCATACTGTATTATTGCAGCACGTCTCTTCTGGTCCCTGTTGGCTGGGACAGTCTCTGAGCCTTCCCTAGTTTTTTTTATAATCTTAACATTTTTGAGGGGATACTGCTTAGGCATTTTGTAGCATGCTCTGAAGTTGGGAGCTGTACAATGTTTCATCATTATTAGATAGGAATGCTAGAGAGGAAGACTACAGAGGCACCTTCAGTCTCTTTTCCCTTTATTTCTACAGTGCTGACATTTGAGCCTGGGCCTTATGTTTAGGCAAACACTCTACCACTGAGCTCTACTGCAACTCTTCCCTGCCTGACGTTGCCCATGGTAATCTGACTAGAATTCACCTCTTGGCTGAAGCAAGCTTGATGGGCTTCTCCACAGTACAGCTGCTCCTGGCCTTCCCATACTGTATTCCCTGGAGGGAAGTCAGCATGTAGGTTAGCCCAGGAGTGGGGAGGTAGGTGTGCTCTGTCTCTTAGAGGGCTAAGGATCTGTAAAGTCATTTAGAATTCCTCTGCATGGGAGAACAGTAAAATAAACTTCTAAACATTACAATGAACTCAGAGTTTAATCTCCAGGACACACAAACAAACAAAAACCAATTTAACTGTTATTTTATATTTAGGTATAAGTACCTCTTGGGCCTTTTTTCTTAAGACATGACTATCAAGTTAGCACATGCTCACTGCAGAAGGTTGAGAAAACACAGCACGGTGCAAAGCAGAGATGAGCAGAAGAGACACAAGTCCACACCTCACAGGCAGTCATTTCTACAGTTGTGACAGTTTCTTCCAGGCTTTGTTGGATGAAGTCAACTATTTCAAGTCAGCACTTGTGAGCTGGGTGTGGTGGGCCACACCTTTAATCCCAGCACTAAGGAGGCAGAGGCAGGAGGATCTCTGGTCTACAAATCGAGTTCCAGGATAGCCAGGACTGTTAGACAGAGAAACCCTGTCTCGAAAAATCAAACCAAACAAACAAAAAATTAAAACAAACCAAAACCAAATCAACACTTTCTTGAAATTGCTTCATATGAAAGAAAAACATTTTCTCTGAATATGGCAGATGGTGGATCCATACAGCAATGGCTTTCCTAACTAGAGTTCTGAACATAAGCTACCACTCATGACTTCTGAAAACACGTTTTAGACATTTCCTCTACTTACAAGAAGCTTGTTTACAAAAGCATTCACTGTGAGGCCTCTTGTTTCTCTTTCTTCCTTTTTCTTTTTTTCACATCGGAAACTTAATTTTATGTGTATGAGTGTTTTGCCTGCTTGTATGTTTGTGCACCACCTGTGTGCATGGTGCCAGGTCAAATGAGGGTGACAGATGTTCTGGAAATGGAGTTACAGACTGTTGTAGGCTGTCATGTGGGTGCTGGGAACTTAACCTGGGTCCTCTGCCAGAGCAACAAGAACCATTAAACCCACCTGTCCTGTCCCTCTCCTTTCTAATCTTCAAATCTGTTATCTTATTCTTTCATGATATATGTATGTACTTATGTATGAGATGAAATCCGTGGAGTCTCCCAGGCTGGTCTCAAATTGACTATGCAGTCAAGGACGACCTTGAACTTCTGTTCCTCCTGTTCTACCTTCCTGGTGCTGGAAGACATTTGGGTGGCTGGTTAAAAATTTTGTCAATAGTTGAGCAGGGAGATGAGCTTCAAGTCTGAGCTACATGATGAAGTCCTGTCTCAAAAACAAATAAAAACCCTACAAGCCTGGAAGATAACTCTGTGGGTAAATGTTTGCCTTATTAGCACGAGGACCTGAGATCAGTGCCCAACACCCATGTAAGAGTTGGGTGTGCATATGTAAGCAGAGATAGGTGGATCCCTGGAGTTCACTGATTAGCAAATCTTGCCAATTAGTGAACTCCAGGTTTACTCAGAGATTTTGTCTCAAAAAAGCAAAGTGGAGAGAAACTAGGAAAATACCTGTTGTCTACCTCTGGCCTCTACACACACAAGCACACATGTACACACAAACACTAATACAGACACATACATATGTACACACACACACACACACACACACACACAGAGGACACTAAAACAAAAGCAAGTGAACATGATAGCTATGGTGGCATATGCCTTTACACTGAGTGCGAGGAGGCACAGGCAGACAGGTCTGCATAGCAAGTTCCTGGCCAGCCGGTGAGGCACCATGAGACCTGCCTCAGAATAAAAAAAATAAAAACAACAACGATGACAAACAAACCCAAGTAAGCAAAGAAAGCCATTCTGGCATTGACTTAGCTTTCAGCTCTCCAAACTCCTTGCCACATGGTGTTCACGATGACATCATTTTTCTCGTTAAAAGAGTTTATTAATGTTCTTAAAGTTAATACATGCTTACAGAGGAAAAAAAAACACAAGGAATATAGAATAGTCTAAAATAAAAAATTTCTTTCACCAGGAAATAACCATAATTAGTATTTTCTCAAACACCCCCTTTTACATATATATATGTATATGTATATATATATATATAAAAGCTCATATAGAGTCTTGATATGACTCTGGGTAAAGGTGTCTGCCTTCAAGCATGATGGATGACTCAAGTTCAATCCCTGGGACCTATGGTAGGTGAGAACTGACTCCTGAAAATTTTCCTCTGACCTTCAAATATGTACTATACAATTCATAACCCCCGAACATACCAAATAAGTAAGTAAAAAGTTTATGTAATGTAATACATACTAAATTTATTAATGTTTAAGGTCATTTGTGTATGTGTGTGGGTGCATGTGACATGGCTTGTGTGTGGAGGTCAGAGGACAACCTGCAGGATTAATTATCTTTACTGTGTGGGTCTCTGGCATCCAATTCAGGTCATCAGGATTGGAGGTAGAAGGTAGGCATCTTTATCCACTAAGCCATCTGTCTCATCAGCCCATATTGTTACTAAATTTAGGGAAGAAAATGAATTGGAAACACAATGAAGAGTTGCCAAACTTTAGTTAAATGTTCTTTGGCAAGAACATATTAGTCCCTATAGATTTCTTTAAAGTGTTGCACAAAGACTATGACAAACATTAAGGTTAAGGGTCTGCCTTCACAATTAGCTCTTTAAAAGTCAAGACAGCACCTGCCCTTAATCCTAATACTTGGGAAGCAAAGGCAGGCAGATGTTTGTGAGTTCCAGGCCAACCAGGTTACAGTGAGAGACAGAGATGTGGAGGTTAAAAAGCTGAGGGAAGGATAAAAAGTAGAAGATAGCTTGGGGCGGGGAGAACATGTATTTCTCAGAAAATGGCCTTATGTAGTCCTGTGTAATGCAAAACATCATTGTAAGTAACCAAGACAAGAATAGAGGCAGCTTTTATTTAAATACTAGAACTGCTTCATGGTCAGAAGTGAAATACAGTATTTGTGTGTCTTTATTAATTGTAAGAGGTTTCTGAGGACCCTGGATATAATGCTTTACCCCTTTTTTTGCTGTGTATGGGGAAGGTTCTCATTAGAATACAAGCTCTGAGAACAGACCGCCTAGATTTGATACCTATGCTTAGAATGCTTAGGAATACTCAATCAAGCCCCCAGTTTCTCTCCTGAAAAAAAAAAAGTCATTGAGAGGAATATAGCCGGCAGTGATGGCATAAATTCTTAATCCCAGCACATAGGCAGAGGCAGGCAGATTTCTGTGAAATTGGGACAGCTAGGGCTACACTGAGAACTCTGTTCAAAAACCAGGGCGGGAAGGGAAGAGGAATATGCAGGCCAATATATGAATATATAGAAAGTTCCTTTGAGAGTGGCTGAGCAAGCGTTCAGTACATGTAAGTTATTATTATTATTACAGAGGAATAAGTACATGTGTGGAGGTCAGAGAACACCCTGGCAATCAGTCCTCCATGTGGTCCTTGGGGTGGCACTAAGCTGACCGGCTTCCAGGCACCTCTACCCACTGAGCTACCTTGCCAGTCCTGGACATCAATCCTAAGCTAAGCAGTTCATCTGATTTGCATATGCTATTTTGGTTAATTAATTAAGGGCTTAGGATATAGCACAGTAGCAGAATACCTGCTTATCATGTGTGGGGCCCTGAACTCAATCCCTGGCACTAAAATAAAACCAAACCCTCTTATTTATACTGAAAAGGTGGCCCACGCTGGATTCAGATTCTCCCAACCCAACTGCTTCCATTCCTAGAGTTCTGTGATTATAGGTGCTTAGTACCACACCTGGCTGGCAACCTGCTTTTTGTGTCTGTGTGCACATGCTCCTGTGTGTGTGTGTGTGTGTGTGTGTGCGCGCGCGCGCGTGTGTATACACAGGTGTGGAGGTCAGAGGTCAATGTCAGGTAGCTTCCTCAATTGTCGTCTATTCACTGCTAGGCGCCTGCTCTCTCATTGAACCTAAATCATGCAGATTTGGCCGATTATTGAGTCCCAGATATCCCGTTTCTGCTGATTAGTGCAGGGCTTACAGGGGTTGGGGAGTCAAACTCGGGTTTATGCACCCATCTCCCCAGCCTCTGCAAGTGCCTATTTTTAAATGGTAGTTAAGTTTGTCCATAAATGAAGGCAATATGGGTGAGATGTACTCATTTAACTGTACTTTAACCCTGCTGTTTTCTTGGGTTCGTTAGATTTTTTTTTTTTTTTAAATTGCCTCTAAGTCTTCTGCTAAATACTAGGGGCAATCAACACGGTGAACTATACTATATATGAACAGGTTAAAATTAATTTAAAAAGGGTTCTGAAACCATACATTATATTCATCTGTCTTCTTGTCGGAGTGGCTCCCAGCACACAAATGCAGCAAAACGTTGACCTAATGATACTATCACTTCAATTTGCAACGCCTCTACCTCAACAGTCTTCTAAGTGTCACACCTGAGACAAAACCAATTCAGTAAAATGATCTCCAAAGAGACAGTCTAAATTCTTTGGTTGTATTGAAATGTGTCCTTTACCATTTCATTTACATACCAGATATTAACATGCCCAAATCTTCTTTTAAACTCTGCCCTCGAGTTTGGAAATCGTCTTCTGCACAAAGCCTTTGTTGTATTTTTTTTAAAAGGGGATGTGTGCATGTGTGTGTTTTTTTGTAACAGGATTTGACCTGTAACTATCACTGAGAATTTTCTTAGAGGAGTTCAAAGCATTTTACAGGGATCATCTCATTTAGCCTTCGAAAGTAAAGCAGAGGCATTTATCTCCGCTACAGACTGAGAACACTAAAAGGCCAAGATAGGTGGGGTTTTTGTTGTTGTTTTGTTAAGATCAAAAAGTAATTCTAGGGCAAAGCCAGATTCGGGCCTGACCTTGTTACATGATGCTTCTGTGGCCTTGGAGCCCCTCGAAGGGCCTTCCTTGTTCTCCCCTTGGCTATGCTAGGCTTTGAATGATTTTCAGAATTAATGTCTCATCCATTCCTGCTCTTTGCGGATGGCTGTTAAGATGTCAGCACAAAAGAAAATTCTCCAGTCATTCTTTTATGGATGCTTGGGTTGTTTTCAAGACGGAGTCTTACTATGGACTCTTGGCTGGCGTGGAATTAACCACGGAGCCAGGCCAGCCTTAATTTTGTGACCTCACTGCCTCCCAAAGTGCTGGTATTACAGGTGTATACCACCACACCTTGTCTCTTACACAGATTTCAGGTAGATAGACACTTATCTTCCTTTGCTCATTCTTTTTATTTTGGGGGGGGGTGTTTCGGAATGTAGCCCTAGCTGGCCCAAGCTCACAGAGATCTGCCTGCCTCTGGCTCTGCAGTGCTGGGATTATAAGCATACTCTACCAAGCCTGGCTGAGAAATAACATGAACCACAAATATAAGTCAAATATAATTAACTACACCAAATATCCTGAATTCATTCCAGTATGTCCATATTACCAACAATTAATTTGTGATATAGAATTATGTAAAATATTTCATTCCTTTTCTTGTCTAGCTTTTCAAAACCAGCTGTGTATTTGACTTGTGCTTGTAGCATGCTTGAATCTGGAGAAAAGTACCTTCCACACACAGACACCACATGAGGTTAAAATGGACCGGCACAAACCATGTTGAATGCTTAGGGCCACACTTTTAAGATTGGTTCAGGTGAATCCAGTGGTGGTACGGGAAATGGATTCGACGTAATCTTGGAGAATCAACGTGCCATATGTCATGACTCCTGAAGAGCCCCAGACCAGCCATGTTGTTTTGCTTGGCTTGGTTTGGGGGGTAACAGACTCAGGATCTAGTACGTTGTTTTTACCTCCCTAGATACTGTCTAACTATACTGGTACACTGTCAGGATCTTGCTTCGTGTCCTTTATGAGACCAAGTACAACCGGGCTTTCCAAGTTTTGGATTGCAGTTTTTATAAGAATCTGGTTTGTGACTTGTGGAAAGAAGGCATCACCTGGGAAGAGGTACACTGCCAGAACCAGGAGGCAAGCAAGTGGGTGCCTCTTGAGGGCAGAGGTTCCACCTTGATGGTTCCTGAAGCCACAGGCTCATCCCGTGGTCTAGGATGGGGACTTCCTGCAAACTCTTCAACAACCTGTCTCCATTTTTCAAAAATTTGAACAGGATCTTTCCTGTGGGCCTTGAACTCACGGCCATCCTTCCGCCTTAGCCTCACACCGGGATTACATGGTTTCTCGCTGGAGTCTCGAAGACTCGGGGCTGCAGAAGCCGGGAGGGTCAGCACCCAAGTTGGGGTTGGCACCCCGAAGTGCAGGCGTGAGGGGCGGGCCCGCCTTGGGCCCGCGCCGCCCCATGTGACCCGGTCCGATATGGTGTCGCCTCCTCTCGAGGAGGCGGCGGCGTCTTCGGCTCCGCTGCGCGTCGGGCCGGCCCTGCGGCCGCTCATGGGCAGCCAGGGCCGCTCGGGTTCCCCGGGGAGCCGCGGGCCCAGGGAGGGCGAGGGCGGGGAGGCGAGGAAACTGCAGGAGGCGAGGGTCGCGCGGGGAAAGCGAGGGAAGGGGAGAGCGGGCACCGGGCGCGGCGGAAGAGGAAGCGGGGCGGAAGGGAAGCCGGGCCCGCGGCCGGCGAGGACGACAGCGGGGCCGGCGGCCGAGGCGGGCCCGGGGCGGCCAGGAGAGGAGGGCGGAGGCGTGGAGGAAGGGCCGAGAAGCCCCGGGAAGCGGGATGACGAGCGCGCAGGGCCCGGGCGGCGGGAGGACGGCGGCCCCGACAGAGCTCGGGAGCGAGGGTGTCGGGCGTGGGGCGGCCTCCCGGGGACCCGGGCGGCCATGGCGGCGGCCGCCGAGGAGGAGGAGCCGGCGGCGGCTGCGGAGCCCGCTACCCGCCCGGCCGCGGGGCCCGCGCTCTGGCGCCTGCCCGAGGAGCTGCTGCTGCTCATCTGCTCCTACCTCGACATGCGGGCCCTCGGCCGCCTGGCCCAGGTGTGCCGCTGGCTGCGGCGCTTCACCAGCTGCGACCTGCTCTGGCGCCGGATAGCCCGGGCCTCGCTCAACTCCGGCTTCACGCGGCTCGGCACCGACCTGTAAGCGCCCGCTCACCCGCCCGCTCCCCACCCCGGGCCGGCCTGCGTCCTGGGAAAGGGCGGGGCGCCGAGGCCTGGTCGGCTCGGGGCCGAGTGGCACCCGGAATACCGAAGCCCACACTCACGCCCCACACCCCCAGGTCCCCCCAGCACCCTCGGGGAACCCCGGTGTCACCCCTCTTCAAGATTTCCCTCCCGAGGAAGCCCCGGGAGAGCATCCCTCAGTCAACGCCCTCCCCCCTGGGCGGCTACTCACAATCAGCCACCCTAAAATATCTTCAGCCCTACTGAGTGTGGCTTTTCCTAAACGTTTGAGCCCCTGGGTCCCGCAGCCCAGAAGAACTAGGTGGGTCTGCGTCCTGTGTCAGGCTTGAAGGACGACGCCTGCTGGTCCTAGGACCCAGGCCCACTAGGCGGCCTTTCATCCTGCCCACTCTGAGGTGGTTAGGCTTCAGGGCTCAGATCCTTAAAAGCTTTCAGTCCCATTGTCAACATATTTTAGGGCTTGAGTCAGGCAGAAGGACCCACAAAATTTGTCCACTTGAGGCAACAAGTTGGATTTGGTGTAAGCTGTATCCAACCAAGATAACTGCAGTTTGACCTAGTGATGTCTGAGACCTGTGGATGCAAAACATTTCTGAAACACTTTGGTTGTAAAACGGGAACGGGAGAGAGAACGTGTACACAATTGGTGAGGATAAAGGTTTTCGGATTGCAGCCTGCCCTTGCTCAATTGCATGTAATACCGAAGAATAACAAAGTTTAAAACAAGACAAACCCAAACATAGAAGTCATCGTTTCTGTACAACTATTTCCATTTTTTAAGTTTTCAGTTTCACATCCCCTTAATTGTCCGACCTGCCTTTGCTCCCATAGCCCTCCCAACAGAAGAGTGCTTAGTAGCAATGTAATGGGTTTCAAGGTATATCACATGCCAGGCCATACATTTGTCTTGAATTAATTAGTTCCTTAGAATAAAAACCTCAAGATAGGCATTATTGGACAGAGGTTTTGGTATGCAAAGGTATTGGACCAAGTCACAGTATGCCAGCAAAGAAGGAGTGAGCCAGTTTGATGTGAGAATTTAAAACCTTTGCCATCTTAGTGTGTGAGAGTATGCCGAAGTTGTGTTATTGTGTGTCTCTCATCACTGGCCAGGATAAATATTTTGCCATGTGTCTGTTTCACCTGTGAGATTGTCTCTTCTACTCTTTGTTACTGGGGTCTTGGTGTTTTTGTTATAAATTTGGAATTTTCTGGGTCATAAATGTTTGACTCTCATCTATCATCCTGATAGAGATATGTTTTCCAGTCAATTTTTATTCTATTGTTTTTATTAGAATTTTTATACTTCATTAGAATCTGTGAGTCTCGTGATGTTTCTCTCCTCCCCTCTAACCTGAGAAATTTCTAATTCTTCCACAGACCTGACAAAATTTGATTGCCAACTGATTTTTCTGGTAACTTGATTTTGTTAAATGGCCTTTTCGGCAGTAACACTTGTTTTGGTTCAGGTAGAGAAATTCTCTTATTTTAATCTGAGTAGCTGCTCAGTTATTGCTACACCTTTTGTTAAGCTGTTTTCACTTTATTTGGGAGCTTACACTGCTGTGTATTAAGTGTGTGTGAATACACATATACACATGTTTGTATGTTCAATTTATATCTGAACTCACTTTTTTCTACTGGCACATCTTTCCATTTCTATAACGTTTTAAATACGTTGCTCCGTGACAGAGTATAGTGTCTGCCAGGGTTATGTTATGCTTGCTGTGTTGAAATGTCATACTGCTCCATGTCTACTCAGTTTATGACCAAAAACATTCTGTGCTTTCTCAGGATTCTTGTGCTCCTAACTATGAAGTTCTGACATAGTTTTATTTATCATTTAGTACTGATGTGTTCCTGTGTGTTTGTAGTTCATGTGTTTTGTGTTTATTGTGAAAGCACTTTTTTTCCCTATGTCTTCTAATGTAGTGTTAGACTTTAAGTTTTTACCCAGTTGTCTTATTTAATTCATTCTATTCTAGTACAATTTGTTGCTGATGATGGTTCCTTGGGATTTTAGGTGTGTGTGTAGTCTTATCACCTGTGAACATGAGTATTTCCCCCCTCTCTTTTTTTAATCTTCATAACTTTTTAAGCCAAAGGGAAAAGAATCAGAATTATATATATATTAGTCTCCAGTAATCTGTAGCAAACTTTACTTGTAAACATTTTATGTGTTTTTCTTCTTTCTCTTTCTTATTGACATGTTTGTTGTATAAAGTTCTGGATTTCAGAAATACATTTTCTTTCAGATCTATCATGTACTCTGACAGAGTAACTGTGAAGGAATATTGACCTTTAATAGTTGTCCAGAATGACTGTCATTTAAGCCGACCAAAGCAAAGTTTGGCTTTTGCTTACTGTGGAGAATGAATGAGTTAATGTTTATTTTTGTTTTCCTTCCTGATGTTCTAAAAGGGAGAAACTAAGAATGATAACACAATGAAAATGTATTTGTAGTAAAAAGTGCTTGGGGTCTGCCAAGTGATATTTATTATGGTGTCACTATTATTAGGTAAGTACATTTTGTTTTTGTATGTGTGTGTCCTAACGTGGAGCATTGTCCTTCCAGAGAGGATGTTTTGCTGTGGCACTTGATAAAGAGCAGGGTCACTGCTCTGTTTTTTGGGTTGAGAGGAGAAATTGTCTGTTGTAGCAGGTGGAGTGTGACCTGCTTCTGGACAGCTGCAGAGACCTAAGCCACCAAGAGAGGTAGTTGTAATCACTGAAGGGATAAGGCATGCACCCCGGTTCACTCAGAGCACCAGGGTTCTCCCTAAGTGCAGAACATAGCACCCTGCATAACGTGGGCTGTTGCTACTCATGCTTTGGACCACTTCACTGTAAAATGGATAAGCAAGCGTGTCTGCGAGCACAGTACAGAACTTTCTCAGAGGGCAAATAACCGCACTGCCTCTGAGCTTTATCTCCTTAAAGACCAGGAATAACCCTGCTCAGTAAAATGGAGCCTAACCAGCCATGGGCATCTTCCCTAAGCTGTGTTAAAAGAACTTTTTCGATGGCTTGCCTTCCTCTTTGTTCTGCATATGTCAGAAGTGGATGTGGTTTGACTTGGAAGGGCTGCCTAATGATAGGGAACACACACAAACACACACATAACATTCAGGTTCTCCAGCCTGTCCTGGATGTTTTCACAAACATGACAGCAGAAACCGTGGGCTTAGGGCCTGCACCAGCAGCTTAAGGGCCTTCTGAGACAGAAACACTAACTGCTAAGGTTTACTGACCTTCCGGCCCGGCAGGCCCTGTTCAGTTCAGCTGTTCCTAACTGATCATAGCTTTGTTGAGTAAGATGAACTGCTTGGGTTCCTTGTCATTTGTTAATGGTCTTATTCTTGTGCTTGAAGGCATTTGAGCCACTTAAAAACCACAAACAAATAATTTGCTTCCCTTTAGGCCCTCTTGCCCAGTGAATACTAAGAAGTATCCTAAGTGGGTTTCCCTCCCCCACCTTTTTTTAGGAAACAAAAAAGTAGTTTGAATTAGTTATCTGATTTCAAATTAGTTGTATTTGAAAGCTTTATGAATCCTAGGGAAATGGGAATATCGTGGTTACAATAGTAAAAATCAGGGCAGTATTTGATACAGAAATCTTTTGAGTAAAGAATGGGATGGGCACTAACCCAGTTGAGTGTGTAAAAACAAAGCAGTAGACTCCAGCTCTGTCCACGTATGATGCCTGCTATGTACAAGAGGCACATTGGTGGGGGAGAACAGAGGCACTGTGTAAGCTGTGATGTAGATAACTAGTGAGAGGGGAGGGGGAAATCTGCGCAGAAGCCTGTTTAAATAATGCTTGCAATTTCTATGCTGTCCATAAACTCTGATACAGATAACTAGTGAGAGGGGAGGAAAGGGGGGAAATCTTCATAGAAACTGTTTAAACAGTGCTTGCTATTTCTATGCTCAAGAAAGCTTCCTTGCCCCCTTCTTTATTTAGTGTTCATGTTTTCACGTGGGAATTTCCTTTTAAGTATCCTATGGACAGTTACTTGGGCGCTCTCACATCAGCCTGAGATCGATTTGCCTGGAATTAACAATAGGGGTTCCAGGAGCAGAGCTTCTGAGGTGTTTGCCCTGGCATGCAGGCTCATTCCTTTGCCGGTCCTGCAGCCTGGGAGCTCTTTGAGGCTGGAGGACGAGGGTATCTATTTCAGTGATGATTAACATCCAGAGTGGTGAGATAGACGCAGATAACAGAGTGTGCTTGTTTATTTTAAAATGATTGCACCTAAGAGCCCCCACCCCCAGGAAAAAAAGAAAAAAGAAGAAAAAGCATGGCTCTTCCTTCCCTAACTGAATGGAGAGGGCGTTGCTGACTGGTCTCTTTAAGGCCTAAACTGATTTTTCAGGAAACAATTAGCAACTCTAAAGTATCCTAGGCTTTTTTCTTATTCTTTGTGCCTTACCTGGGAGGAGTCACCCTTTCCTTAGCAGCTCAGAGGTTTCCTGTAGGGATATGTTATCTTAGTTGTTTTTGAAAGGACTCTTCTTTTTAATTATTTTATTTTAAAATATGGTGTGTGTGGGTGTGTGCACATGAATGTAGGTGCCTGGGGAGGTCAGAGACATTGGATCCGTGGTGCTGAGTCTGAAGTCAGGTCCCCTGCGAGAGCTGTATGTGCTCTTAACCACTGAGCCATCTCTCCAGCCCCAGGCCTATCTTTTTTTTTTTTTTTTTTTTTTTTTTAATGGTTTCTGAGTTAATAAAAGGAGGGTTCAGTTTACATGTTCACAGTAAATACACCTGCAGGAGCAGGAAATGGTCTGGCGCAGGCCCTACCCTCAGATGCAGACGGGAAGAAGGGAGCCTCCTGTAAGGCTGCTGGGATGAAGTAGTCTCTGCCTTTCCTAGTCACCCATTCCTTTGCACCATAGGGGTGGCTTGTCTGGCTTTTAAAGCAGAGTCACAGGGAAAACCAGACTCCACAGGCCGCAGTGGGAATTCATTTGGAAATTTAGATCCTTCATCCAAGTAAAATTTGGGTTGAGCTTCTGAAATAGAGGCTTTTAAATGATTATTTCTGAGTTCTTGACAGAAAAGAATCCCCTTTGTGTGACATCTGCCCTTAGCTCTGGTTGGCTTTGGCACTGGGTTAGTCTCTGGTCCTGACTGCTAACCGCGAACTGGGAGGAATTCAAGTTGACCTTTTTGAGGCCAGGTTCTGGTAAATTTTGAAAATTAACGTGAGACGGAATAAAGGGGAAAAGTGGACTATGAATTTCAGAGGAAAATTGACTCCCTATCCCTCTCCATAGAAACCGGTTGTTCAGGAAATCTCTGTCAGGTGAACGGAGCCAGGCTTTTGATCCTCGGTCCTGTTCCGGTCAGTGGCCGTTAGGTGGACCTCCGCAGAGGCTAGATGGCTATACTAGTTAAGAATGTACATATGAATCCTGGGAACTCATCTAAACCGAGAGTGAGGCTGTCTGGAAAAAGAATTGACCCCTTGTTGGAGGGTTGGCTGCCTTGTCTCAGCTCTGGGTCAGTTCTCCATTTTCTTCAGACGTCCACATTGCCCTCCCTGGAAGAATGGGCCACCCAATGGGCCCCTCTTTAGCCTACAATTAATTGCCTGCACATTCTTTCTTTTTCTCTCTTTTTTTGGTATTTGACATGAGCTCAAATTGCTGAGAAAGGTGACAACTGTGAAATGAAGACAGGGCTTGGAGACACCTTAAAAAATACATGTAAAGGCCATTAAATGACAAGAGCAGACTGCCAGGCTCTTTCAAAACATTGCCATGTCTGTTGACTTTCCATCCCTGTTCACAGCACAGAATTGGAGGTCAAAGAATCATAGGACTCAGAGATGGAAAAGACATTTGGGGTCAGCTAGTTCATCCCTCCACCTTTTCCTACCCTTATTCCAAATCATTCTGTATTATATTTTCTCCCACAGCTCTTGTGCAGTTTTCACGGTCTTCACTCAGCCCCAGCCATCACCTTTGGGGAATGATGTTGCAGGTTCTTTTCAGCTTCTCCTTGGCGAGGAGAGGTATTGCCTCTGCCCCCAGTTGACATTCATGAACTTTGTTGGTGGTCTGGGCTCACTGGATGCCTGTCTGTTGCTTGGTTTGGGGCTGTCCCTGATAGAGTTTGAAGAGCACTAGTGAGTGATGACACCAGTAAAGAGGGTCACTGCCGAATTCAGTCCTAGATGTTTGCTTTCTAAAATCTCTTGCCCTGAAGGGAATTAGATATATGGACTGGGGACAGATGGCCAGTAATATTGGGAGTATATTAAATTGGACTTTGACAAGAAATACAACATAGAAATTGGTCGATTTTCCAGCCACTGTGTTATACGCCTTTAATCCCAGCAGTTGGGAGACAGGGGCAGGTGGATCTTTGTGAGTTTGAGGCCAGGCTGGTCTACATGGTGAGTTCCAGGACAGCCAGAGATCTTGTCTCAAAAAGTAAAAAACAAAAACAAAAACACCAGTTGGTGGGTTGGGGCCAGTGAGATGACCCTGGGGCCAAACCTGATGGCCTGAGTTTGGTTCTCTGGGACCTCGTGGTTGTTCTTTGACCTCTACATGTATACCATGCCACATGTACAGCCACACGCATTCTGTTTTCCTCTCTGCCCCAGGCCAGTGCCCCCCCCCACAATGTAATGAAAAAGTTTTGGATTGAATAAGCATAAAAAATACTGGACCTGTCAAGTAGTAGGTGGCTGTTTAGGGAAACGTGGGTAGCGAAGGAGGAATGCTGTCTTGCTGAGGCAGGCTTCAGCTTTAAGCTAAATGGGAGCACATGGATTAAGGGCAGACATCTTGGGAAAGAAGCCCTGTTGCCTTTGGTTCCTGTGCTTGAACAGATTTTAGCATTACTTACCTGTGTGTGTGTGTGTGTGTGTGTGTGTGTGTGTGTGTGTGTGTGTGTGTGGTGTGCATGCCGTGGGTACGAGTGGAGTTCGGAGGACACTATGGGAATTGGGTTTCCTCCTCTGCCTGGGGTGTTCACGGGTTGCACTCAGGTGGTCAGGTTTGGTGGCAAGCACCCTTATTCGCTGAGCCACTTTGCCAGCCCTTCCCTTGGCTTTAAGGGGTCAGAGAGAGAGAAGTCATGTGCTCATTGGCTCCAGGGCTTGCAAAGGGAAGAGTCATTTTTAGAGGCAGCTTTAGAGGGCTATCCCTAACTCCCCCTTCTTGTTCCAGCAGCTGTTGGGAGCAGTCCGAAGGGGGTATTATGTTTCTTCTGGTAACTCTGCCAAGAACGAGAGGAAATCCACAATCTGTGGGGTTTGGGGGGTGGGGTGGGGATAGGGTGACAGGTGATGGGACAGGGAAATTAAATTGTTTTATAGTAAATATGTTGAGATACTTTTCCTGGAGAGCAGTTTTACTGAAAGGAACTTAATGAGTTCATGAACTTAATGAGTTCCTTTCTTTAGAAAAAAGGAAATAGTTTTTAGTACTTTTTCTTTCTCATAGTTCTAGCTTTGACCTCCTATTTCTGTGGATTTCCTTTAGAAAGTTTATGCTGAAAAGATGCATCAAGATTCAGACATGGGTGTTGTGTGCTCGAGGGCGCCCTGCCCAGAGAGCTGTAGGGAGAGCCGTTCCCTCATCCCTTATCTTGTCTGCAGTTTGATTTTCATCCTAGCAGCCTAGGAACTGCAGATGTGAAACCTAGCTGGCGGTGTGTGCTTCACGCTCTCCATCCCTTTGTCCAGGCTAGGGGGACACTAGGGACTTTAAAGTCTGGGTACTTTGAGTGATTAATATGGAACACAGTTTTAAGATTAAAAACAATAAAAAAGTAACCCTGGGAAGCAGAATGGTGTAATTATTCTACACATTTCAGATGGGGAGTCTAGGGAAAAGAAGGCAAGAGAACAAAGTATAACTCCAAGTCAGCCTGTGCCTAATTCATGATTGGGGGAGGCCTGTCCATGCACATGCGCGCACAACTGGCGGCGGCGTTTTTTAAACTGTTGTTTAGTCTCAGAAAGTGCTAGCTCAGCCTTTCTGAAAGTTGCATTGTAGGAGCCATGGAAAACTAATTCTGTAGTGAAATGAATGTGGGAATGCTGTGCACCGTATCCCCTCTTGGGGGTCACAATGCCCATTGGTAAATTAAAGCACTGAGAAATCCTATAACGGGGGAACCTGTTTAATTTTGTTTTATCCTTCATTGTCCAAAATATTTTGAGCATAAAACATTTTCCTGTTTGATATCAGTTACATTTTGCTGAGCATAACTCTGGCCAGGTGCCTTGCAAGTTCCAGAACCTGGTCAGTGACAGGAGACGGATGAGCATGGCTCACACCAAGCACACAGGGAAGGACAGGGTTAGGCCAGGGCTCCTGACACTGCTGCCATGGCTGTGACTTTAGCATAGACCTTGGATAGTTATGGTGCATTGTTTTTCTTTTCTTTCTTTCCTTTATTTATTTATTGGGGGGAAGCAGGGTTTCTCTGTGTAGCCCTGGCTGTCTTGGAACTCGCTCTTGTAGACCAGGCTGGCCTCAGATTCACAGAGATCCACCTGCGTCTGCCTCCTGAGTGCTGGGATTAAAGGTGTGCGCCGCCGCCACCACCACCACCACCACCAGGCCTTATATCGAATTCTTTAAAATGTGGTATATTACAGATATATTGCTAGGGAGAGCTTTACAGTGTTTTTAGACTTGTTTTTTATGTGTAAGAATGTTATGTTTGCATGTATATATGTATACCCAGTGCCCTAACCCTGGAGTTATAGACAGCTGTGAGTCACCATGTGGGTGCTGGGACCTGAACTTGTGTCCTCTGCAAGAGCAAGTGCTCTTAATTGCTGCTGTCCCCTCAGCCCCAGGAAGAGCTTTTGAACCTACAGTATTGTTGGAAGTGAGACTTTCCAAAGGGAGAACCATGCTTTTGAGAGTTCTTTAAATTAAAAAAAAAAATTCCTCCCTCCCTCCCTCCCTCCTTTTTCTTTCTTCCTTCCTTCTGTTTGAGATAGGGTCTTGCTATGTCTCTTAGGCTGGGGAGGAAGAGTAGGGCCGATCCCTGAGCTGGACAAGACTGACCAACTCAGGGAGCCCCAGGCCAGTGAGAGTTGGAAAGGCAAGATGGGCTGGGTGTGGGCACAAACTTAATTTTAGCATGGGAGGGTGGGGGTGGGTAAGGAGAGGCAGGTGGACCTCTGTGAGTTCAAGGCTAGCTTGGTTTGCCTACCTAGCCTGGAGGGGATGGCGGTGGTGAATTTGAAGAGAAGCAAGGACAGAGGGAGGCTGGCTGGCACTGCTGGTGCTGATGATATAGATAGGGGGGACCTTCTTAAGGGTTTTTCTACTCATGACCCCCTTTTGTCAGATAATATTTAACCCTGTGTATAAAGCTATATAAAATAGGTATATAAATAAAAAGTTCATGATATGAAGTCATAATGAAATATATGCTAAAACAATTCTTTGTAGTGTATGACTATCAATTATTGAAGATGAAATACATAATAATGGGTGTATTTTTTTTAGAAGGAATCATGTGGCTGAATATTTGATGCTATGGCATGTAGTGTTTTCTGAGCTGGGTGTCATGCTGAGACTCTGCTTTCTATCAGCTTGTAATACAAAATGGCAAAAGTATGTTTAGGACTGTTTTAGAAATTGTTGGATATTCTACCATAATCCCAAGTTAAAATTCACTTAATGATGGTGTGGATGTATTTGTGTGGATGTATATACATGCTTGTGTGAGTGCATTTTGTGTGTATGTGGATATATATGTGAGTGTGTGGGTATTTACATGTCATGTGGAGGCCAGAGTTGACATTGGGTATCTTATTTCACCTTGTTTTTTTGAGATAGGGTTTCTCTGTATTGTTTTGGAGCCTGTCGTGGAACTCGCTCTGAGAACAGGCTGGCCTTGAACTACAGAGATCCACCTGCCTCTGCCTCCCAAGTTCTGGGATTAATGGCATGAGCCACCAAGGCTTCACCTTGATTTTGAGAGAGGGTCTTTCACTGGGATCCACCTGTCTCTGCCCAACCAGTGTCAGGGTTTTATGTGGGCTCTGGGGAACCTGAACTTAGATTCTTGAGTTTGCACCACAAATAATTTACTTGCTGAACCATCCCCACCCTTGTGCTGGCATTATGGATATTTGACACCGTGCCTGGCTTTTTATAGGACTGGGGATCTGAACCCAGGTCCTCATGCTTGTGTGTCAAGAATTTACCAATTAAGCCATCATTTCCCTAGCCCAATCAATGATATTTTAAAAAATGAAACCTGCCAGGCAGTGGTGGCACACGCCTTTAATCCCAGCACTCAGTAGGTAGAAACAGGTGGATCTCTGAGTTCAAGGCCAACCTGGTCTGCATAATGAGTTCCAGGACCGCCAGGGATACACAGAGAAACCTTGTCTTGACAAATCAAAAGAAAAAAGAAACTCAAGTTGGCAACGCAAACAGCAGATTTACTGTAAAGTCAAGCATTCTAACACAGTGCAACCCTAAGATATACTTACATAATAAGGAATGACAGTAGAAAAGTATTTTGTTTTCCACAATTAAACCATTATGTTTTTGTAAGAGCAGAAAATACTGCAGTTCATAACATAATATTGTCTTCCGTTTGAGCCAAGATGCTCCAGGCAGCCATGGTTGGTGTTGCTGTTGTGGCATGAAGGCCTGCACAGAACAGATGTCACATGTGTTTTAGACCAGGGCTGCAGTGAAGTCACATAATGCAGCATGGAAGAACTCTCCGAACTACTTCTGATCATTATGCATTGATTCTGTATTAATTTCTGTTTCACATTTAGAAACTTTTCATGACTCCCACATTGATTTGCACACTGGCTTGCAGCACGAGGTTTAAGAAGCTGTGGTGTCAGGCATGGGTTCGGGTTAAGTGTAGAAGAGCAGCTTGCTGTAGTCTCAAAGTTTAGAACATGGATAAAGAGGGTTAACGTTAGGAGCCTCTCGTCAGCCCCGTGCTATCCTGTGCCTGGTCTTGTCCTCATGGTGACATGTCTCCTGCCATTTACCTCACCCTAGATGTCGGGTAAAGTAAATGTAACACAATTTAATAATACTTCCTTCATTGAGCTTTTCAGAACCTAATTATAGCCATTTGCTGTTGGATGCAAGTCTAGAGGAAGATTACAAGTTTCTCACTGAGCTGCTTGCACTCTTAGAATGGGCAGAACTGGTGGGCTCGGGCACTAAGGGGAAGATCTGCTTTCTGGAGAGGGAGAAAAATCTGAGAAAAGAAGAGGTAGTGGCTAAGGTAAAGGACCAGCAGGGAAAAATGCTCATAATGCCCAGGCCCTAAGCTGCATTTAAATAGCCTGTGCCTCTCATTGTCTGAGTGCCCGTGGCCGGCCTTGTTCCACACTTGTCCTTTCTTCCCAAGTTCAAAGGAGCAGTCTTGCCTGTTACTTCAGTAGGCAGTGCTTCAAGATGGGGTGGGGAGGAAAGAAAGTCTTCTGGGAGTTTTCTGATCCTGGAGATTCTGTAGACTTACAGTGTCACACATACACACACATTAATATACACGCACCACCCCCCAAGCACACAGACACAGACACACACACACACACAGACCCCCCCCTCCCTCTTCTTTAGGCCAGATTTGTTTATTTGCTTTTTGTTTTGGGGTGTGAGATTGGAGAGAGGAAATGAAAGATCATTCTAGATAATGTCCTAGGTCATTTCTGCCCCTCTGCATTCCCTTGCCAAGACTTTAAGGGGCCAGGTAGCTATCTATGGTGGGTGCTTGTTGTGTTGTTTTTGTTTAAAATAGTTCATGCACCCAGGAATGCAGTCAAACTCTAAAGGTGACTAAGTGCCTGAAAGCTGAGATGGAAGGGAGCAAGTGGAAAAATGAGCCCGAGGCTAGAGAAGGGGCTGGGAAAATGGCAGTTCAGCCAGGCCCCTGCCTTAGCAGCCATGGGGAGACTTATTTATAGGGCACTAACCATGTTCTTTACATCAGTAACTGGAGAAATGGTTAGTCAGTGGCCATTTCAAGGGTGAGGGTGAGGCCTCTGTTGATTTCCAAGGCACATCAGCCTCTGTCCCCAGGCTCTTCTGCCAGGTTCTACCCTTTCCCATTGAGAGCAGATTTTGGGGGGCCCTGATTTTTCAGGTTCTGAGGCCCATAAAAATTTAGATACAGTTTGACTACCAGCTGGGGAACTCCCAGAGATTGATGAAGGTGATGAATAAGCCATTAACATTTTAACAGTCAGGCCACGTGGGATGCTCTTAAAAGCTGAAGTTGAGTATTTGGTGATGGCGGTCACCTGAGAGGAAGGTGCCTGCATCTTCTGCTGTCTGGTCATGGTTTCTAAAGTTCAGCTTTGAAAGTGTCTCTTCCTGAGACTTCTCAGGGAAGTCTCAGACTCAGTAGGAAGTGGCAGTTACCAAGTTGCTGTTAAGTGATCAGGGAGATAGGACAGATGTTCTTGTCCTAAACTGTGTGGATCCCGTCCTTCTCCACTCTGCCTTCTGTGGTCCAGAATGTTTCATTTTTAGTCTACCTCTGCCTGTTAATTTAGATTTCATTTAGGAGGAGAGGTATAACTGTGAACTCTCTATCTCTGGCGTGGGGGAGGGGCGTTTGCAGGGAAGTGTTGGCCCAACAGTGTATGCTTTTCCAGTTCCGGGTCAGCTCTTGTCCTGTCCTCTGTTCTCTCCCTGTAAGGTGAAACCAGGGCCCACACCACCTGGGAGAAGAGTCCAGGAAAGGACTTCAGGGTTAAAATCCATGCTGTTCCTAACAGCCTCAGCCTAAAAGACAGAATGTTTGCTTTTAGAGGAATAACTTCTAAAAGTTATAACTAAATCGATTAGGAGAAAAAAAATTATTAGTTTAGGTTTAGTGGTGATATCCCTGGTACTCAGTATTAGCTAGTAGTAACATTTGCGTTTACAAGAAAGCAATGATCTGGGGCAGGGCTGGGCTGGGCTGGGCTGGGCTGGGCTGGGCTGGGCTGGGGCTGAGTTGGTAGAGTACTTGTCTAGCATGCACGAGGCTCCAGCTTCAATCTAGCACCATGTGTGATGAGGCATGCCTGTAATCCCAGCACTTGGGATATAGAGTAAGTTCTAGGCCAGCCTGGGCTAATAAGACCCAGACTCAAAAAAAGTAAAGAAAATAATGATGAATGATCACTTTACAAATTATAAATCTGCTTTAGGTGTCATCTTTAAAATACCACACTTGTGTGAATTATGTTTAAAACTACTTTATTATTGTTAAATTGTTTGTATATGTGTGTGCATGTGCCATGTGTCAAAGGACAGTTTTTGGGGGGTTGGTGTTCTCCCTTCATTGTGGATTCTGAGGATCATCTCAGGCATCAGACTTGCGTGGCAGGCCCTATGTGAAATGGCCTCACTTTGTAGGTGTAGGGAGAGACAGAAAGTTACCTGCAGTTACATGATGTACAGTGGAGGTGACCCCGGTGTCCTGAGTCTGCTTTCTGTGCTTCGCAGACTTCATTTAAAATAATTCATTTAGTTAAGAGTAAGGAGACATATTATCAACTACATGATATATTTAAAAATTTGTTCACTGCTGGGTGTAGTGGCACACACCTTTAATCCAAGCACTTCAGAGGCAGGGGCAGAGGCAGAGGCAGGTGGATCTCTGTGAGTTTGAGACCAGCCTGGTCTACAAGAGCTAGTTCCAGGGCAGCCTCCAAAGCCAGAGAAACCCTGTATCAAAAACAAAAACAAACAAAAAACAAATCAAACCAAACCAAACAAACTTGTTCACATCCCAACATCATAAATACATCTTCTGATCTGTTATTTATAGAAATCTTTTTATGTGGTAATTTTTACTTAGTCTTACAATTATCATTTTTACTGTACAACAGCTAGTTCCATGTTTTAATTCCTCACGTTTTCATTTTTTAGTGATTTTACATGGTCTGTTTAGCTTACGGGAGAACATTGGGGCTGTTTCCAGCTCATACATTGTATAATGTGTTTTTGGTTTGACTTATTTGTAACACAGTGCTCCTCCTGGGAATTTGAGATTAGAACACAGTACCAACAATGTAACCAAACCCAAGTGCTTATAAAGTCAAAGGCTTGTCAGGTTTTCCCACTTAATAGATGTAAGGCAGCATTTAATAATTGTTTTAGGCTCATTTCTGTGCCTTAAACCAGTATTCAGGAATGTTTTTCTCAGTGTTTCTTTGTGTGACTCCCACGTGACTGTTCATAGGCTCTGTTGGACATGGATGGCTGCATACTAGAGACTAGTGTTGTTTTCATAGATTTTTATCAGCTCCCTAAAAGTTGTAGAGATGAAACTTGTATTTACAATGTTAGTTTCTCTAACTCTGTTGCTTTCCTTTGAATTTCTTTTTCCCACCTTTTTTAGCATTTCAAACTTAATTGAATCAACTTACACACTTTATAATTCATATATTTTGTTTCTGCCTTTCTTTGGAGTATATATATATTTCATTCTCCCTAAACTATCTTAAATTAATGTTTGTTTTATTTTTTTGAGATGAAACAATTTAAAGGAAAATTTTCTCTTTATTAAATGTTACATTGTAGAAGAATTGAGAAATATAAAAGCACAAATATCTCAAGATTAAATAAGATATTAAATTAGAGGAAGCTGAGTGAAAGGCAAATGGAAAATATGAGATCTTGATGAAGTTTAGGAGGACTCATTTTCATATTGTTAACCTTCCGTGCTATATATCTCTGTGTCTTTAAAATTAAGTCCTATACATCCATGACTTCACAGACCAAAAGAATTATTCTATGTATATATGTAAGGCATAGCTTGAAACGGATTACATATCTCTCTGCCTGCCCAAGCCATCTTTCTAAATGTGTGTGCATTAGACTCTTGAAATGAAGACTTTTGTTTGCTGTTTCTAGTGATGGGCGATGCATAGGAAGGTGTAAGTAGAGATGAAGAGAAATGTGTACATGTCCCTCCTTGTCAGTGAATTTCTAAGCAGGTCTGTAGTTATCACTGTGTGTCCCACGCAGTGCACCTTGTGCAGTCAAGTGTATGAACCCATGGAGACACAGCGATAGGCAGACACTGTCTTTCACAAAGGAAACTTTGAGATTCTTACCCATGATTTCAAAGTTCTGTCTAAAGATGTGCGCCCAAGAGGCCTTTGAACTGACCCGTGTCGTCACATTCCACACGGTGCCATTCTTCCTGAAGGTGTGTACCCATCTCTTACTGGTCTTCCCCTTCATCCAGACATCCATGACTCAGTCAGCATCTTTTTAAAGAAAGTTTAAAACATGGAAAAGAATTGTACAGTGAGCATTCATATTCTCACCATCTAGATCTCATAATTATTTGGCCATATTTGCTTAACCATGCATTTCAAAGTAAGTTACAGATACTAATCCACTCCACACTTGAGCTTGTATGTATGTCAAAGATTGTATTAGTTTATGGGTTTTTTGTTTGTTTGTTTGCTTGCTTGCTTGTTTTTCAAGACAGGGTTTCTCTGTGAACTGGAACTTGCTGTGTCGATCAGGCTGGCCTGGAATTCACATAGATCCGCCTGCCTCTGCCTCCCAAGTGCATCATGCATGCATGATGTATGGATGTCAGAGGACAATTTCTGGGAGTCAGTTATCCTTCTCCACCCCGGGTATCGAACTCGCGTTGTAAGGCTTTTGTGGCAAGTGCTTTTTACCCATCGAGTGGTCTCACTGGCTCTAGCACTATATGGCGTGTTTTCACTGTTTTGTTTTGACATCACTGTAGACACTTGGAGTAGTTCAAAGGATTGCTTTGGTTTCTTGACCAGTAAGTATGGAGATAGGAGTTACTACTTTTGATCCCATAATCCCTTTAACCCGTATCTGGATGTTGCCAGGTCCCGATCAAGTAAGTCATAGAATTTTCTTGTATTGGCAATGAGTTGTAGTGACTGATTTCTTTGTTGTGTTTGGTCCTAGGATGAGCAGCATTCCAGTAAAGGACCGAGTGAAGGTGTCTCAGAACTGGAGACTCGGGCGCTGCCGAGAGGGCATTCTGCTGAAGTGGAGATGTAGGCAAGTAGCTTCTTGATTTTTTTTTAAAAGACTTGTTTGTTTTAGTTTTATGTGTGTAAGTCTTGTTTGTCGTGTTCCTGCCCCATCAACTCCTGCACATGCTTGTTGTTTTCATTTTTGTTTTGTTTTGAGATGGGGATATCACTATGTGGCTATGGCTGTCTTGAACTTACTGTGTAGACTGGGCTATTCTCAAACTCATAGAAATCTGTCTGTCTCTAGCTCCAAAACTCTGGGATTAAAAGCAATGCATCACTCACTATGCCTGGCTTGTGTATAATTATTTTGTCGGTTTGTATATCAATGCACCATGTGTATGTCTGGTACTTGAGGAAGTTCCAAAAGGACTTCAGATCCCCTGGAACTGGAAATACAGATAGTTGTAAGCCACCATATGGTGCTGGGAATCAAACCTGGATCCTTTGAAAGAGTAGCAAGTGCCTCTACGCCATCTGCTAGGCTTCTTGATTCTTTTAAGGCTTCCCAAGACAGAAGAGCATAAGAGAAAATATGAAATTAAAGCCAGGTGGTGGTGGTGCACGCTTTTAATCCCAGCACTCGGGAGGCAGAGGCAGGTGGACCTCTGTGAGTTTGGGGCCAGTCTGGTCTACAGAGTGAGTTCCAGGACAGCCAGGGCTACACAGAAAATTCTATCTCGAAAATAATAATAATAATAATAATAATAATAATAATAATAATAATAATAAATACATAAATAAATAGATGAAATTAGAGTGTAGTGGCTATCTCTGGTAGGGTGACTACTGGTGTGGTGACAGACACCACAAAGAGTCCAGCAGAAATATGACTTGCTAATATAGTTCAAAGAAAGATTGTAACAAATGAATTCTGGGCTGTACAGTGTGAGGTAGGAGAATCTCGATTTCAAAGCTGGCCTGGGCTAAAGAGCCAGCCTGAGTAACTTAGGTGGATCTGGCTGTCCTGGAACTCACTCTGTAGACCCAGCTGGTCAGGAACTCACAGACATCCCCCTGCCTCTGCCTCCTAAGTGCTGGGATTAAATGCATGCTCCACCACTGCGTAGTTGGAAATGTAATTTTTTAAAAAAGGCAAAATGGGATATTAGAGATATGTAAAGTAGGACTTAGAAAGAGTGCCAGTGTGTATGTGTGGTGTATGTCCACTTGTGTGGGTATACGAAGCAGTACTTGGAGGCCAAGAGAGGACGTTAGGGGACCTGCTCTATGACTCTCCGTCATATTCCCTTGAGATAGGATCTCTGAATCTGGAGCTAGGCTAGTAACCATCACATCTCAGTGATCCTCCTGTGTCTACTCTTCACCTCACAGTGCTGTGGTTACGGGCACTTGTGTCGAGTCTGACGCGTCCGTTACACAGGTTCTGGGAACTTGAAATCAATCCTTCATACTTGAACAGCAAGTGCTTTCTCCCTGAGCTATGGCCTATGCCCAGCGCTGTGCACTTTTGATGATTGCTATAGCAATGCTTATGCCTTATCAATATCCAATCCTTCACAATTGTTATGTGGCACCTTACCCAAAAGTGCTTCTTACTGGTTGATTTCCGTGGATTGGGAGCTTTGTTCCTTTTCATTCTGGCTGACCATCCTTGTGCTGATACATAAGGTACACTTCTGTCTTTAGTGACTGTCTTAGTGGCTGTTCTACTGCCTCGAAGAGACACCATGACTAAAGCAACTCTTATAAAAGACAGCTTGTTTAGAGGGTTAGTCCACTATCATCATGGCAGGAAAAACACGCACGGCACTGGATCAGTAGCTGAGAGCTTTACGTGCTCATCCACAGTTGGAGGGGGGGACTAGGTCTAAGATAGGCTTTTGAACCCTCAAAGCCCATTCATTCTCAGTGACACACTTCTTCCAGCAGGACCAAAGGCTATTCCAAAAGGCCACACCTCCTAACCCTGCTATCCTTCTCAAACAGTGTCCCCCCCCCCCCCCCCCCCCGTGACTGAACTGTCTAACGTGTGAGCCGATGGGGAGCCATTCTCACTCAAGCCACCACTGTGGCCCTTGGTCTTGTTTGTGCTGTTTCTACTGGTTTGGCTGATGTCGTTCTCTGAATTATAAGGTGGTGTATTAAAGAAGGGAGGAAAGAGAAATATGGATGTTTTTATCATGAAAGGCTTTACCTTCAGATTTCCATTTTTACCTGGTTGTGGTTTTCTTAAAAAGCAGAATCTTCCATCCTTGTGCTTAGCCTCCTTAGTGCTAGGATTACAGTGCCACCATACTCTGCTACTTGTGCCGTTAACATCAAAGAGCAATTTCCCTATCAGCTTTTTGCTTCTGTTGTTGTCTTTTAGGGCCTTAGTTTAAGGCAGCCTGGCAAATAAACACAGAGCGGATACCAGGTTGCCCCAGGATTCTGCACTGTTCACCTGGCATGAGCCGGGTTTCTTGTCCTGGGTAAATGTCTGTTTACCACATGGTTGTAAGGACATGAATTCCAGCCCGCTTTGTTTGCTGCCCATTTGAATGTCCTACATAATTGTGAAAAAGATGAATACAGACATATATACACAGGCTTTACACATGTTCTATATAACACATATGTATATATACACACACACTTGTAAAAACTGTATGAACAGAAATTCAGTTACTACACAGTCCAAGTTGCATTTAATGGCCCTCCAAGTCAATTTGCAGAACTTTACCACATTCCCATGACGCTTGTTTTAAGGAGGCTGGGGAAGAAACAGCCCAGTTTGCTCAGACAGACTTGGCCGTGGGAGATGGTGTCTGTCCATGGGGATGAGTCAGCTTTCCCTTTGATTTCTTGAGACCGGGCAGCTCCAGGACTGTTTAGTAGGATAGGTACAGGTGCCATGTCTGTCTCGGGAAGGGGCTTAGTTGTCTAGTAGAGTTGCCCGTCCCTTTCCTCTTCCCTCCTCTCCCCGTCTCTTCTCTTTTTTCACACCCCTCTTGTTTATTGAGATAGCCTATGATGGCCTTGCCCTACATATGCATCTAAAGGTGGCCTGTCCCTCCTGCTTTAGCACTCAGGAGAGTTCTGGAATTACAGCTGTATGCCACTATTTGCCAAAGTGTTTTGTTTTTTGTTTTCTTAAAGCTTTAGTTCCATGATATAGGATTGGCCAGTGGCTTTTAAACTTTCTTTCTTTTGGAGATTGGAGAGGCTGTAGAACCTTCTCTGGATGTCTCTTATCAGTTGCTGTGAGGGCTGAGTACTTTGTAGCCCCTGAACTGCAGCACACTACTTTGGAGTTATTTGGAGTTATGTCACTACACGTCCCCTCCACTACAGACATGTCAACATCCCTAGGAGAATCAAGGCATCTCTTGAGCAGGTTTGCGTACTGTCCTAAACGGCTGGATTCTTTTCACTTATAAATGAGGTTTCTTAAAACTTACCTTTTCTCTCTCACACCTTAAGTGATCCTGTTGAGCAAGGAGTATATGTCAGAGTCTTGGAACCCTGAAATTTACCAGTGGGATTTAGCTATAATGCAGAAGCCACTTTACCTGACTGGAAATGTCATTTTGACGTCCCCTACTCCACAACATAATTTTTTAAAGTCCTGTTTATCTATGAGAAGTGCAGGCAGCACTTTTACATTTTTATTTTATTTTATTTTACTTTGGTCCCTCTCTGTAGTCAGATGCCCTGGATGCAGCTGGAGGATGCTTCTCTCTACATATCTCAGGCGAATTTCATCCTGGCCTACCAGTTCCGCCCAGATGGTGCCAGCCTGCACCGTCGGCCCTTCAGAGTCTTTGCTGGGCATGATGAGGACGTTTGCCACTTTGTGCTGGCAAATTCACATATCATCAGTGCAGGAGGGTAAGTGCGGGTCTTCCTGTGTCTGCCTCGGACAACAACAAAGGGATAAGGAAGGAAATTTTTTAAAAGGTAGGCTTTGTTTTTTTTTTTTTAAAAATCACTTAAAGCAGTGACTTACCAAAAGCTGTTACTAGGGTTAGCCAGAGGAGAAATCAGGGAGAGTCTTTAATGCAAAGTGGATCAGGGTAGATACTCTCCAGGGGAGGTTTATTTCCTCTCTCAGCTCTGTTTAGCCCCAAGTGTGCTAAGAAGTGAGAGTGTATAATACTCAGCACCTTGTGGGCCAAACTGCACAATGCTTGGTGCATCTGGACATCTCTGGACACTTGGGCTGCTGCCGTGGTCTGGTCCTCTTGATACAGAGAGTAATTAACTCCTGGTGGGGCTCTCCTGTTGTCTTGTAGAGATGGGAAGATTGGTGTTCACAAGCTCCACAGCACCTTCACGGTCAAGTACTCGGCTCACGAGCAGGAGGTGAACTGTGTGGACTGCAAAGGGGGCATCATTGTGAGCGGCTCCAGGGACAGGACAGCCAAGGTGAGGCGTTCTCCCCCTTACCTACCCTTATTTCCTCCCGACTTACAGGGACTGGGGTGGGAGAGGGTGGATGGAGCCTTGAGTCCCAGGATTGGCTGAGAGCGTTGGGTGAGGGCAGGGGAGGAGTGACACAATGAAGAACTTACTTATGTGCCTTTGGCATGCAGTTTGCTGTGCCAGGCTGTGTTCCTGCCAGCTGGACTGGGAGAGGAGTGGGCAGTGGCTGGGATGCTTGCCACTCTCTTGAAATGTGGTGTGGACGCAAAAACAGAGGGCCTGGTCAGCTTTTCCTCCCTGAGCTGAGTTTCCTCAAGTTGGTGGGTTGGGTTCTAACCCTACTATTTTGTTTTAAAATCTCCCTCCTTTTGCTTGCTCTCTGTTTAGAGAAGTTAATTTTTCACCACCTTGTTTATAAGCAATCAGGCTGATAATTAAAACGTGTTTCTACTGATTTGCTGGAGAGTGATGTGGTCAGTAGGCAGTGGAGACAACAGGAAGGATGTTGTTGGTTACATCATTGCCAGATTGCCTGGTCCACAGACATCCACTGAGACAAAAACTAGAACTGATAAATAGTTGCCGCCCTTGCTTTGTGGATCCAACGCTTCCAGTCTGTGTGGAGCACTGCTGCTTATAAGACACAGAAGAGGTGCTCCAGGCTTGGGGGCAGCAGCCCCAGCTGGAATACGGGCTTTGGGGCTTCAGCGGGAACTCTACTGACAGTTCACTTGTGATGCAGAAGACCCCAGAGGTCTTGATTATCTGCTTTCCAGAATCTAGAGGCCTCCCATTGTAGCAAAATGCTTATTGAGATCAGCAAATGGGCCTCTAAGCCACATGGAGGGAGAGGGAAGTTACAGCTTTTATCCATGCACCCTCTAATAATTGCCTTTTCATGTCGCTGATTTACATAAAGACTGGGGCTAAATAGGTTACCTCCGATTTGGGAACATTTCTTTTCCTTTTGGAATTTTCTGCCTTACATTTTGTTTTTAGAGAGAATGCATGCCAGCATAGGAACCCTAAGAAAGGTCAGCAGTTTGCCTTTGCTTTTGCTTTTTGAGAGATGGTGTCATGTAGCCAAAGATGATCCTTGTGTCTTCATTTTCAAGTGCTGAGAGTATAGGCTAAAGGCATATGCTGCTATACTTGGTTTTAGTGGGGTTTTTTTTTTGGGGGGGGTGTGAGACAGGCTTTTTCTGCGTAGCCCTGGCTGCCCTGGAACTCACTCTGTAGACCAGGTTGGCACAGAGGTCCACCCGCCTCTGCCTTCTGAGTGCTGGGACTAAAGGCATGCGCCACCACTGCCCAGCACTATGGAGTATTTTGAACCTTTATGGAAAGCACATTTCTTACCACCCGTTTCTTCCTCTTCCCCACCTCATATTCACTTCTGATTTTCACGTCATCAATGACTTTGTAGCATCCCTTGCAAAGATTCTGACTTTAACTTGCCAAACTGCTCATAAGTATATCTGGGGCCAGAGAGATGGCCCAGTCAAGTGCTTACTAGCTGCACATGAAGATCTGGGTTTAGGTAGTCAGTACTTAACATCTGGGGACAGTGGGGAAACGCAGACAGGTGAATCCTTAGCGCTTTAAAAAAAATTGTTCTTTGTTAATTTCATGCATGTTTGTAATGCATTCTGGTTACCCCTTCTTCCTTACAAATATCTTTTTTCTTGTTTTATGTATATTAATGTATGTATATTAAGATTTATTAATTTATGTATATGAGTTCTCCGTCTTCCTATACATCTTCATGATAAAAAATGACATCAGATCCCATATAATTGTTGTGAGCCACCATGTGGGTGCTGGGAATTGAACTTAGGTCCTCTGGAAGAGCAGTCAATGCTCTTAACCACTGTTCCATCTCTCCAGCCCCCTTACAAATATACTAACTATATTTAGTAGCTTTTGTTTTTATTAGTGTCCTATAGAGTTTAATTAGGACTATATTTATATTTATATTTATAACAGGATTCTATGCCTCTTTCTGTCCCAGAGTCATTTAGTTGTCAATAGATGCAGCACTAAATGCCCATAAAACCCTTTTTTCATAGCTCAGTGTTGGGGGGCTTAGTGTCAGTAGCCACAGTTACTGTGAACTCATGACTATCACGGCATATTGTGTGTAGAAGATAGCATTTTGCAGACTGTGTTCCCCAAATCTGAGGAGGGTGGTTCGGTGCCTTGGTTAGGGCTGAGAAGCCCTAGAATGAGCACCTGGGGAGCTGTAGGTCCTTGTGTTCATTTCTGTTCACTGCGAGGACAGGCTTCTCTTGCAGCAGCCGAGAGCAGCCTTTGTGGGTATGAGAAGGCATTCTCAAGGTGGTTTGGTGCTATGATTCAGCTAAGCGGTAGCCTTAGGTTCTTCTCTAAAACCTCAGATCTATGTCTTTCTCTTTAGAGACAGTGTCTGGTTATATGTGGCACAGGCTAACCTTGAACTTGAAATTTTTCTGTCTCTTGAGATTATATATATGTTACAGCCACCACATGCCTGCTGAATTCATTTCCTAACAATGAAGACTGTAACCGGGCACTGCTAAGCACCCCATTCATTTATCTTTTTGGGTAATTATCTTCCCCTGCATAATTGTAGTGTGTTTTAGATATACAGTATACCCTGTGGTATCTACTCTACACAAGTGTGTGTGTGTGTGTGTACATATATGTATATACTTTATATTGTGTATAAACATATGTACATATATATATTTATTTTTGAGATAACTTCTGATCTTGCTTCCACCTGTTGAATGCTAGGATTCCATGTCTGTGTAGTGCTAGAGATCAAACCCAATGCTAGGCAGACACTATTAATTGAGCTATATATCCAGCCCTCATGTTATCTTCAATGGCTTCCAAGGGAGCCTATCATTATTTATTTAAAATCCTCTCTAGTATGTAGATGATTCTGTCTACTTTCTTCCTGGGTATAAGAACCTGGAAATAAGAACTCTTTCTGCAGGTCCTGATTTCTATTAATTCTGTACACCATGCTATTTTAGCACTCTACTTATCTTCCCTTTTCTACAGCATGCTCCCGAGACATAGGCATTTCTCCCCATTCGGTGAGATGAAACTGAGACCGAGAATTAGGGAGCATCTCTAGGAGCTAAAACAATGAGTCACAGGTAGGGGCCAGACCTGGTTAGACTCCAGGGACCATGTGCTTGATCTGTAACAGCAGGCTGCAGGAATTAGTGTATTTTTCATTTTGGTTTTTCTTTGCTTTAGGGTTTTTTTTTTTTTTTTTTTTTTTTTAGGATGAATTCTCAGCCTTAGAATTCCTGAGTCAAACAAAAATTATTGTAGGAGCCTTCCCACCTCCAGTCTGCCTTCTAAAAGGACTGTGCAAATGTATACTTTCATTGAGTATTTTCCAGGTGGGTCTGTTTTGTGTTGATAGCAAAGATCTGACCAGATCATTATTGTGCCAACTCCTGTCCCTCAGGTGCCAGGATACTCTTGTTGCCAGAGGATGCTGTGCTGTGGGACAGGCTGGCCACTTTCCTGAACGATTGGCAATGCATTTCCTGAGTCATTCCCGCAGATCTGTAGCCTTGTGCCCTGGTTTGTGGGCTCTCAGAGTCTACTAGCTGTCTTTGTGGAAGCTAGGACTAAACTCAGGTTTAGTCTGTCCCCAGAGATTTTTGTAAATCAGGAGTCTGCATTTCACCCTGCAAGCAAGGACCTGCCTACAAGGGGGTTCAGATAAGAAAAAGGCAAAGGTCTCTTCCAAGCTGGGCAGCCTAAAGGAAGAGACCAGAAGGGCATCTAGTTATTACCAAAGGCTTTGACTGTCAGAGTACAAAGCAGATGCCAGCATGCCAGCCTTACAGGGAATATTGAGGGTTTGTCTTTGTTGTGTTTTGTGTCCCCTTCTCATCCAGAATATTCTTGTTAAATTTCTTTTGTTAGTTTTGGGAAAAGTTGCTCCTATTATCCCATCCCCCACTCCACCATACTCAGAAACTCTAAGAAAACACTTTCTCCTTTTATAGGGAAGAGATACCATGTGACCCTAAGAAGGCAAGACCACCCCCATTCCATCACCTGCCCCTTACACTGAAGGAATGTTTTCTTAAGTTTTTCCATCTAAGGTCCTGCCTGAGTTTGGTGTGTTCCCCTTATAGCTCTGCGGGGACCTTGAGAGGTCATTGATCCATCTAGCTGCCGTGGGATCCCTCTGTGGCTGCTCTGGGGAGAGCCCTGTACATTTGAGGTTTCCTTTCTGTTTGGTTAGAGGCTTATGTCCCTGCATGTGTCATCTGGGGTAGGGCGAGGTGAGGGGAGCCCTGTGCTTAATGGGAGATTTCTAAATGCACGGACTGCTGAGAGGCTCTGGGAGTGTTGATTAGAGTTAAGCCCCGAGTGGCTGCTAATGTACATTCCTGACTGATAGGGACCAGATAGTGTGCTCCAAGCAATATTTTTAACCTGTGGAGATATGGAAGCTTAAAGGAGTTAAGCTTTTCTGCTACTTTTGGTGACACTAGGTGCTAAATTCCCTGCTGACATGAATAGCTTTGGGTCCTGGGTATTATGAACAAACAAACAACAACACACCACCTTCTCACTTTGAAGTCTCTTTTCCATTCTTTCCTTACTTTGCAGCTTTCTTTTTACTTCTCTGACAGTATACATGTCTCCCCGGATTGTGCCTTGATCTTCCTGTCTCTCCCTCTATGCCTAAAGTAAAGCTTTGGTGAAAGATAGCAGAAAGGAAGATCCACAAACACAAGGAAGTTTCCGAGACAGACAGGCTACTGCCATCTACCCTTTCTTAGTTAGATCTCTCACAGCCTATGTGGAACTTCACATTGTCTGCTAGAAAGTTGGCCAGCAATTTAGGGCTCTCAGCTGGAAGTAAAGGTGGGTGGTTAGGGCTGTCAGTGGCAGGTGAGCTGGGAGCTGGAGTGGCTTCTCTACTGATACCCTGAGCTCTGTCTTCAGGACAGAGAGGATTCTCTATCCCCTACCTCCCTAATCACACTCATTCCACCTGGCGTGTATTTCTTCCTCCTGATCACAGGCAGTGCCAACAAGAGCATTTCCTCTCCTGTTTCCAGGTATGGCCTTTGGCCTCGGGCCAGCTGGGGCAGTGCTTACACACCATCCAGACTGAAGACCGAGTCTGGTCCATTGCCATCAGCCCACTACTCAGGTAAGGGAGACGTGTTTGGGTTTTTATCTCACACAAGAATGTTTTCATTTTATTAGGTCAGATAAGCTAGAGAAATTCTCACTAGTGTACTCTAGGTTGCTATGAACCACTCTCCAGGAAATTTAAACATTCCCCAGACTTGAGAGCTTTAGGTCTTTTCACATACTTGTGGAATTGAGATAACCTTTCCTAAGCATCTGATGAGAAATGTTAAGGCAGAGATACCATCCTGGAATGTAACTGAGGGGTCAGGGTTCCCTTTCTGGAGCAGATGTCCTTTGGGGTTGCTCCAAAGCAGAGGCTTCTCAGTATACCTGAGAGCTAACAGCCCCAGCTAGCCTGCTGTTGGGACTCATCTCTGCTTTGTTCCCTGACGATGTCTCCTGGAGTATCTCTTACAGGCTGTGGGTATCAGGAGAGGAGGAGAGGTTTGGAGCCTGCCAACTGTGTATGCAGAGCAGCAGAAACAGCCACAATTGTAGTAACAGAGTGCAACTCTGCTTCATTATTTTATGTACTTGGTAGTTTGGCCTGTGCAACACTTGTGTGTCTGGGACTGGAGTTAAAGATCATTGTGAGCCACCATGTTCTCGGGAGCCAGGAATCAAACCCAGGTCCTCTGGAAGAGCAGCCTTCGCTCTTAACTGCTGAGCTATCACTTCAGTCCGGCAGCTCTTAAAAACAAAAACAAGCAAACAAAACAAAACAAAACCTACCAAGTCTTGCTATATAGCTGAGGCTGGTTTAGAACTCACTACATAGCTCAGACTGGCCAAGAGCTAGTTAGTGATCTTCCTGCCTCAGCTTTTCTCAATGGCTGGGATCCCAAGTGCATGACACTAATTGAAGCTGTTTCTTGCTTTAGCAGCCAGGGCTGTTGGCTCTCAGGCAGGAACGTCACCCACGGGCTTGAGGCCAGCTTGGGCTATAAGGGGAGTTTGAGACCAGCATAGGCCACAGACTTAGACCCTGTCTCAAAAACAAAATAAAAAACAAAACAAAATATATGAAAGCAAAATAAAAAGCTAAAACTGGAGAAATGTGAGCAAGTGAGCTTTGCACCCTGACTTCTGGGTTTTTTGTTTTTGTTATTATTAAAAACATTTTATTGACTTATGTTTATTACACATAATATTGATTTTCATGTAGACAATTTCTTTTAGATATATCACGTGCTTTTATCTCCGCTTTAAAAAAATCTATTATTTTGTGTGTATGGGTGATTTGCTTGTGTGTTTCTCTGTGCATAACATATATACAGTGCCCTCAGGTGAGAAGAGGGTGTTGATCCCCGGCAACAGATGGCTGTGAGCCACAGTGTGGGTGCTGAGGATCAAACCCAGGTCCTCTGGAAGAGCAGTCGGGGCCCTTAGCTGATGCGTCATCGCTCTAGCACCTATCTAGGCTATCTTGACCAAGGCTGGCCTCTCTCCTCCCCCATGGGCGTTAGACCCTTTCCTATACTTGAGCTATAATAGCAGTCGGCAGGGCTGTCTGTGTGTATTTCCTGATGCCTCTCATCCCACCTGAATGGACTTGGGAAAGCTCTAGGGCTACCTACCTCCACACCTGATTAAGTCAATCACTGTTTATATAAGCAAGGTGGTGCCCTTTGCTCAGCCCCCTCAGCTGCTTTCTCCTCACCTCATGGAGTATGCACCTCCTCTTGGTCTCTTCCACAACCCCCTTTCAGTCTTTTCCTTCCTAGAGTCAGAGCCCATTAGCCACGTCATTAATTCTTCAATTTGACGGCTGATATAGCAGGACCTGAAACACATTGCTGACCCAGAGAATGGAGACCCCGTTCCTTAGCATATTGACGATGGGAGAAGTTAATTAAAATTCCACAGAGCAGAGGTGTCGGCTAACCTATAAACCTGTCGTTTTTCAGAACAAATCATTCCAGCATCTGAGGAAAGAGGACAGGGAAGATCCGCGGGGAGAGGGGACGCTAAGTGTGGGGGTCCGGGTGGAAGAGAGGAGCTGGCCAGTTTCATCTCCTTTGCAGTGTCTTCCTAATGCACACTTCTGAGCACTTGTTAGCCAGGCTGTGTCTGTAGGGTGGATGTGTGGGAGGTGACAAGTGTGCTGGTGGCTTTGTCTTAGTCACTGCTTCTGGGCTCTGGCTGGCTTCAGGGGGCTGGAGTAGGCTTGCTGGCAGAAGGGACTGTGTGGCTCGACATCTCCATGCACTTGATACTTGTTTATTGAGGCCAAAGAGTATGGATGGGCTATCCCCCTACACCCCAACCTTATAGTTATGTGCTCTAGCTACATTCTCTAGAGAATGTTGGGTTACTTAACAACAACAAAAAAGACCACATAACGCCTATTACAGATGATATTAATAAGGGAAGTTGAGAATGGAATTTACCTTCCTCAGTAAGAGGCATTTGAGGTCATAGTAAACTGAGTTTGAGATTTTTGGACATAACTTGGAGACTGATCATGGGCAAGCACGTGACTTTGTAATGTTAGTATTACTGTGGTATGTACATCACACATCTGGCAGGTAGTCAGCTAGACAGCTGTCCTTATGCACAAACTTTCTGCTAAGTCCTTTTGGGTCTCTTTGTGATTTTTTTCCACATTCTTCTTCAATTTTCTTGGTGTATTTTCTTAATTCTGAATGATTCTTTTACCCATCATTGACTGGCTGTTTAGTGTTGAGTGTAAAATTATTTGATATGACTTTTTTCATAATTTCACAGATGATGTCTTGAACTTCTTTTGTTTTGTTTTTTGAGACAAAGTCTTACTATGTAGTGCTGTGTGGTCTGGAGCTCATAGAGCTTGCCTACATGTGCCTCCCCAGGTCTGGATTACAGATGTGTACCACCATGCCTGGCAGACTTTTGTCTTTAAATATATATGTGTGTATATGTGTATGTATATATATATATATATTTTCATTTATTTATTTGTATTAGAATGTCGGTGTATGCGTACATGTGTGTGTATGTGTGTGTATGTGTGTGCATGTGTGTGTGCACGTGCGTATGCTATGCGTGTGTATGTGTGTGTGCACGTGTGTATGCTATGCGTGTGCATGTGTGTATGTGTGTGTGTGCATGTGTATGCTGTGTGTGCCTGTGTGCACGTGTGTATGCTATGCGTGTGTATGTGTGTGCATGTGTGTGCGCGCGTGTGTATGCTGTGTGTGTGCATGCGTGTGCATGTGTGTGTATGTGTGTGCGTGTGTATGCTGTGTGTGTGCATGTGTGTGTATGTGTGTGCATGTGTGTGCGCATGTGTATGCTGTGTGTGTGCATGCGTGTGCATGTGTGTGTATGTGTGTGCGTGTGTATGCTGTGTGTGTGCGTGTGTGTATGTGTGTGCATGTGTGTGCGCATGTGTATGCTGTGTGTGTGCATGTGTGTGCATGTGTGTGTATGTGTGTGTATGCGCTCCAGTGTATTTGGGCCATGGTGCACATGTGGAAGTCAGAGGACAACTTAGCAATTATTTCTGCCCTTCCACTAGTAGATCCCAGGGATAGAACGCTGGTTGGACTCTCTGGAAATTTGTTTTGGGGATTCTGACTTCATACTAGACATCCAGGACATGTGCTGGGGTTTTATTGTGCCCCTTTTTATTGTATTCAAAGGATATACTGTGCTGTCCTAGAACTCCCTCTGTAGACCAGGCTGACCCCAAACTCACTGAGATCTGCCTGCCTCTCTCTGCCTCCCGAGTAAAGGGACTGAAGGCCTGCACCACCACCTTTATTCCCAGCAGTCTGGAGGCAGAGGCAGGTGGATTGCTGTGAATTCTAGGACAGCCAGCACTACATAGTAATACCCTGTCTCAAAACAAAACAAACAAACAACTCATGTATTCTTTTAACCCAGGGAGGTACTGACTTTCAGCTTCAAGGCCTGGTCTTCAGAGATGCGGTCTCCTTTGCCTGCTGCTAGTGGGCGGCTGTAGGCAACTCATTCCCCTTTCTGTACTTCTTTACAGAACTAGATACGGTGAAAATGTCTTGAAAGAGTATATACACATAAGCTGGGCTGTGGTGGCACACCTTTAATCCCAGCACTTGAGAGGCAGAGGCAGGTGTATCTTTGTGAGTTCAAGGCCTTCCTGATCTATAAAGGGAGTTCTAGGATAGCCAGAGATGTTACAAAGAGAAACTGTTTAAAAAAAGAAAAGTGTATAAAGACTGAACAGCTGTAAATCCTATAATAGTATGTCAACTCCCTCACTATTTTACCTAATCTAGCATTTGCTTAAGGCTATTTGCTTTCAAGCCTATTGCCTAGGCTGCCCTGGGCTTCTGCCTCTTTTGTAGTCTTCCTGAGGTAGAGTCTCCATGGGAATCTCTCTTCCCTTTTCTTTTTCTTTTGAAGTGATCCTCAATGGCTGCCTTCTGTCACCTCCCTGCTACTATTCTTGTTGAATGGTTTGTCAATCACCAGGGACATGGCCCAGTACCCCTAGGAACAGCATTAAGGGCTATGAGTAGCTGCTGTCCTCGGAGGACAAGTATTCCAGTTTCCCTTGCTGCTTCCTTGAGAAGTTGAAAGGAATCTGGACAGCGAAGAGACCTTGCACTGGTCTTTCCTCAATTACTGTCATTTTTCCTGCTAAAAATAATTAATCCTGTGCACTTTATTGATGATGATCTTTGCTTTCTTCCCTCATCTTTTCACATATTTGTACTCAGGCACTCTCGGGATGAAATGTGGACCTCAAATTTCAGGCTTAACATGAGGTACTTTTGACCAAGAGAAAGCAGGAATTCTGACCTGTGTCTGTCTAGGTATCACTTTTCCTTCTTTCTGTGACTTTGAATTTTTAATCTGTAAACAGCGGTAGAAGGTGATATTTAATACCAATCATGTGCTCAAAGCTATGCATATTTATTTGTTTGTTTGTTTCTTTTGGAGACTCAGTTTCTCTGTGTAGTCCTGGGTATCTTGGAGCTTGCTCTGTAGACCAGGATGACCTTGAACTCAGAGATCTGCCTGCCTCTGCCTCGAGTGCTAGGATTAAAGGCATGGGCCACCACCACCCAGCTCAAAGCTATATTTACTCAAAAAAAAAAAAAAAAAAAAAAAGAGAGAGAGAGAGAGAGAGAGAGAGAGAGAGAAGAAAGAAAGAAAAGAAAAAGAATAAAAGAAAAAGAGAACAAAATTTAAAAGAAATAGTAGGCTTCAAAGGATGGTGGCAGGCAAGGATGTTTTCCTTTGATTCCCACCTACTTTTCTTACCCTGTTGTCAAGATTCAGGACTTATGGACTGAGGCCCTATTTCATAGAGGAGGTTCCTACCTGTTTGAACCCAGCAGTCTGCTGACCCACAGGACCTGGATCTGTTGGGTGAACAAGAGGAGGTAAAGAAGGCACACACTGTTGCTAAACAGAACGCTCTGTGTCTTCCACAGTTGGGTGGCATTATCTGTGGTCTCAGATGTAGCTCCTAAGTCACCTGCCTGTGAGGTTCACGCTGACTTTCCCAGCTCTGAGGTCATCAGTGATTTCAGATTCACCCATGTAATTGTGCTTCGTCATCACAGTTAGGAGCGAACAATGGCTCTGGAGCAGGCCCTGATGAGGACCTGGTGTTCTCCTGTCTTCTCAGCACTGTTGATGTCCTTGAGAGCATCAGCCAGGACATGCGTGCGCATCACGGTGGCTGCAAGGGAAGGTGGCACAAAGAGGCTCTGAGCGCTTTCTCCTCTCTTCTAAGGTTTCTCTTTAGTAATTTATTATTTCTTTTATTATTTTATGTGTACTAATGTTTTGCCAGCATGTGTTGTCACACAGACAGCTGAGAAATGAACCCTGGGTCCTCTGGAAGAGCAGTCAGTGCCCTTAACTGCTGAGCCAGCTCTCCTGCCTCCCTGGATACTTTTCTGTGAGTTAATACAGATTAATATATTTTATTACTACTTAGAAGTTATTTCTACCTGATTGAAGTTAGTAAATACTCAAGAACAATACAAAACACTTTTTCTTAAAAAAAAATTATTTTTGGTGTTTTCAAGATGGGGTCTCACTATGTAGTTCTAGCTGGCTTCAAACTCACAGAGATCTATCTGCTTCTGTCTCCCAAGTGCTGGGATTAAAGGTGTGTACACTACACCCAGATGTACAAAACTTTTTATAAGACTTCATTCATCATTAGAAGTGGGGTGGAGAGATAGCTTAGTGGTTAGGAGCACTGGCGGCTCTTCCAGAGGACCCAGGTCTGAGTTCAGCACCCCCGCGGCAGCTCAGAGCCATCTGTAACTACAGTCCCAGGCCCCTTGAAAGCCTCTGTGGAACTCGGAAACACTCCTTGACATAGAGGATGATAGGGGACGGCCACATATGAGAGAGGCTGGGGCTTCTGCCATTCCGGAGGAAGAACACATGCTCATAGGTCTTTGGTTTTCTGCCCCCCTCCCCCCTGCATCCTGCAGTTGGGGCCTGTGGGGAAATAAATCTATGGGCCTGGAAGGAGAAGAGAGACAGATATGTAGCTCTCCCTCTCCCTGCAGCCCTGCAGACATCATATCTATTTTCTTGAAAGGAGTAAAGACAGTACTTGGTGGAACCCTTGCGTCTCCATGTCATGGTGTCATGTGGGTCAGTGTGGTCAGGAAGGCTTCCCCACACCCTTGGGCCTTAATCCCCTCTCTCCGGCTTCTGTCATCAGGGAAATATATGAGTGGTATAGGTGGGGAAACTTGACTTAGCTGTGTTATTAAATATACAATGTAATTTTGTGTGCTGTGGTGGCCTGTTTGTTTTGGGGGGGATTAGTCCAAGTCTGCATGAAATGTACCGATTCAAATTTGTAAAATGAGTTGTGGCCTCTGGGGGGTTTTGATGGCAGAGCTGCTCCGTCTTGCTCCATTTCTCCCAGAGGTGAGGGTGGGTCTGGAAGGAAAGCCAGCACTGCGCACTGTTTGGCAGTGGGCGCGGGCGCTGGGAGAGCAGCGTGTTTGTCCCAGCAGCTGCAGGATTTACTGTGTGCTGTGTGTGGTAGCTGCCATCCAGTAGCCCGCTCAAGTGCATCTTTCTTTGCTGGAGGCTAATTGCATGTGGAGTGTGCTCGGCAGTTGAGAGTTGGGCAACGTGGCAGTTTCCACGTGGGTCTCACGGACTGTCTTCTCTTCGGGTCCTGGGCATCACCACCCGCTCAGTGCTTTGAGGAGGAGGCAGATAGAAAGAGTTTGTCTGTAGCTTTCCTTCTGGTTGGTGATGAAGTGCTGTACATGAGGGTGTCCAGCCCGGATAAGCTGAAGAAGGGGACGGACGGAGTGACTGCAGGGTTTATCTCCTAACTCCTCCGGTGGCATGGAGGCTTAAGGATCTTTCTCCCATTCTTTCTCCCATCCTAGAGTTGAGGGGAAGCCTCCTTTGGGGCCTGAGGAAAGAAGGCCTGCTCAGCTAGGCAAGTGTCCCTGAAGATGAGAGTCAGAGTTTACACAAAGACACTGGAGGGGCTGCAGGGCTGGGAGGGAAAGATAGAAGCCTTGAGTCTCACAAGGTTGCCACGGGTTCAGCCTGAAATGCATTGACATTGTCAGGCATCCACGTTGCGTGGGGGGAAGGGGGGGCAGTGCATGGGGCAGGGCTGATGGTCTCCATGCTGTGCCCTCTGTCGTGGCTGTGCTCACTGCACAGATTCCAGCCTCGTGGGAGGTCACATTCATGGAGCAAGGACCAGACACTGAGGTTGGCTTTCAGCCATCGCTCGGGGCAGGATGTCACAGCTAGGCTCCTTCCTAGGCCTGGCTGGCTCAGAACCCAGTTTTAGGAGCAGCTTCTTGCCTGGTAAGTGTGGTTGGCTCACTTGTCAAAAACTGACGTAAATAAAACAAAACAAAAAATTCTGACTTAAATAAAAACACTACAAACAGCAATAGGCTACTACAGAAAGCTAGGTAGCGTGTACACTGAGTTGATAAGTATTGAGTCTGCGTCCCTGCCAGCAGACACATTTTCATTCCCCAGTCTCAGGGTTAGTATTTTTTTCTTTTAGATCTTTTTAAAAGAAATTTATTTTTATTTTTAATCAAGTGTGTGTGTGTGTGTGTGTGTGTGTGTGTGTGTGTGAGAAGAGAGAGAGAGAGAGAGAGAGAGAGAGAGAGAGAGAGAGAGGGACTGCTGTGTGTGTAGGGGTGTCTGAGGAGTCAGACACACTGGATCCCTGAGCTGGAGTCCTGACATGGGTGCTGGGTGAGACCTCTGCAGGAGGAGTGTGTGTTCTTCTTATCTGCTGAGCCACTTCTCCAGCCCCCCCCCCACCCTGAATTTCTTCCTCCTTCTCTTTCAGTCTTTTTTCTCATGCTGCTTAAGAATTGCTGTTACCCATGGGCAGAGGCAGGCAGACCTCTTAAGAGTTAAGACCAGCCTGGTCTGCATAGTGAACTCTAGGACAACCAGAGCTGCACAGGGAGACCCTGTCCCATAAAAACTAAGCAAACAAAAGCTATTATGGTACTGTCACTAGAGAAAACACCATGAACTAGATGGGAGGGTCAGACGGGGAGGTAGTGCAGTGTGCTTAGTTCTCAGTGGAGGCTCAAGAGGACCTGAGGGAAACGAATGGCATCGCAGAATGGGCTCTGCCGTTACTATTGTCACAGTGAAGTTTCGTTAGTCTACAATGATTTATGACACGTTTCAAAATAACTGCAAGTGTCAGAGATAGGGTCTCACAGTACACACTGGCTGTCTTGGAACTCCCTATATAGACCAGACAGGCTTCAAACTCACAGAGGTCTGCCAGTCTCTGCCTCTCCTGCTGGGTTAAAGGAGTGCACCACTATGCTTTGGCATCAGAGGATTTCTAACACAGAGAAATGATCTCCTGTGTGTTTAATCACTTGTCTAAACATCAAATTATTATACTGTCCCCTATAGATCTATACAACCCTGGCGTGTCATTAATAAAATGAAAGGAGAGCTGTGGAGCGATCAGGGTCCTTCCTCCTCCTTGACTGCACCACCTGCTATCTGAAGTCCCCACCTGGACCACCTTTTCTGTCCTCTGTTCCTCTCTTTGTGCCCTGGCTGCCGTGTGTGCAGTGTGCCTGTGTTTACCTTTCTTTGATCATTGTTCCTCTGACAGATAATTTAGCAGCCACATCCCAAGGTGGAGGCATGGTGTTAATGGTAAAGTTAGGGTGTTTTTTTCTTTTCTCTCTTTTTTTTCCTTTTCCTCTTTAAACTTCAGTGGGTGAGAGAGGGAGGTGGCGGGTAAAGGGTAAAGAGGAGCCATAAATTCTGAGACTGGTGTAGCTGTTCTCTGAGCACTCAGGAAGCCTCTGAAGTCGCACAGCACTTTCATTAACATTTAAATTAAGGGTTTGTTTTCCAGGCTGTTTTATAGGCTGGGACCTTTCATGGCCTGTCACATGCAGCGCCCACCCCTTCCCCAAGCAAGTGTGTAATTGTAGCCACTGCTCTACCCTAACTCTGGGTTGTAGCCGGAGGGTCAAAGAGAGTTCTTGGGAATGAAGCTGTGGCAGCACAAGCTGTGACATCCAGGCCGGGTGTTACTGTCAGATGAAGGTGTGCACAGGCTCCGGCTCCCTTTCCTGACCGGTACACACTTTAGTCTCAGTCCCACCTCTGGCACACCTTGTTCCCTTGGGCCATGGGCAGGTGGGAAGGACACCTCTATCCCTCTGGGCCTGGAAGCAGTCTTTGTGAGTCTCCGAGCTCATCTTTTCCCTCTAGCCCTTTTAGTATGGGGTACTGGTACTCAGGGTTACCATCTGTAGAAGGGTCTTTTGATCCTAAAAATCAGCTGCCTGCATAGACAGACAGGTGTGTGTCCGCCACACTCAGTCACGAGTTCTCCATTCGTCAGTGCTGGAGAATTCTTCTCAGCATGAAGGAAACTCTTCTCACAGGTCTTGGTACTCAGGGCAAGGGCTTCTCGCCTTTAAGGGGGGTGCATTTGTGTTGAAACCCCCTTCAGCAGAATCCCTGGCAGCAGAAGGGTTTTGAGGACATTCCTGTCTGTCTTCTCTTCATCTGTAAACAGCAGGAGTGTGAGCCCCGAACAAGGTGTCCAGTGAGTTCACCTACTAAGGCATCCTTCCCTTCCTGCATGAGAGGCCTGGACTCTGTTGAGCAGCTGTGGTTTTCTTCCTTTTGGGCATTGTGTCACTGAGTGTCTCTGCATCGTCCTTCCTACCTCACTAAGCTCCTGAAACCACCATGACGTCTCTGTCAGGTGGGAGACGCTGAATGTCACCTACTCCTGTCCCAGATAGGTAGCCTTGCCAACAGGTGGACACCCTCATGCCCAGGGTGCTGCCCCAAGGGAGTGAGGGAGGTGCTGGGATGACCCCTCTGCAGGTGCTGCCCAGGCTCGGATTGCAGGCTGGGGCTCAGCTCTTGCTGGTGATTAATCTGGGACTCAGCCAGCAGAAGCTCAGGCAGGGCAGCTTTGGTCCCTCACTGTGAAGACCTTTGGCTTAGAGACAGAATTGATCTCTGCAGCTTGCTTCGGCTTGGGGTTTGATCTGTCAAGGCTAAAGGGGAACCTGATGGCGGAGCGGAAGCTTCTAGCGCTGCCTGACTTATGGCACTGATCCGTTCCAGTGGCCGTGTCACCATAATACTCCTATATTTAAGAAGAGTTCTCCACCTGTTAGGTCTAACACTCAGATCAGTCAACATAGGATCCTCATGAATGATGTGTGCGATCCTCATGAATGATGTGCGCTTTTAGGTGCCAGAGCCAATGGAGCTTTAAGTGAGTGGGGCTGGGAGTAAGGGAAAAGGCAGTAGTGGGGCTGTGATGGATCAGGAACAGAGCACGTTTGGGGAGGGACCACCCCGCCCTTCTGCAGTAAGGCCATTCTTGCAGATTTTAATGTCAAAGGGGCCTCTATCTAGCACCACCATCAACATTGCCTTTCCATCTTGCTGAGTGTTAGTCTCTGGGCCCTGGGTCATGGAGCCATTGTCTGCCTTCCCTTCTCTAAGTTCAGACAGTTATGCTCTGCCTGGTCATGAACTTAGGGCCCAAGAATAGGAATTCTGCTGGTGTCACAGTTTTCCTGTGTCTGTGAATGTCAGTAGGTTTCATGATTATGTTGTTATATTTGGCACTTGTGGTCTGAGTCCTGAGACCCGGGACATTCTTCTCATACCATGAAGAAGAGTGGCACCCGTGTGTTACCGGCATGGTGATAGGAGCGGCTGCATGCAGAGACACCGAGAGTCACAGAAGTTTGTGCTGACCCTCGGATTTTCTGCGCTGACTAGCGTTACTGTGCAAGACAACAAAAACAGTGCATTTATGCACCATCAAAACCGATCAATTTAATTGGCTCTTCCTTCAGACCCAGTCTGTAAATGGATCGCATGTCAGCTAACCTTGTGCCTCTCTAATACTTTCTTAAACCACTAGAAATTTCAGATTATGAGCTTTTGGGAAGAGGTGGTTCTCCTTCCTGTCTTCTGTGAGAAATGTGTGCCTGAGGATGTGGTGATGCACGCCTTTAATCCCCGCACTCAGGAGGCAGAGGCAGGTAGATCTCTTGAGTTCTAGGACAACCAGGGCTACATAGAGAAACCCTGTCTCAAAACAAACAAACAAACAGACAGACAAACAGAAAGAAAGAAGTACATGCCTGTTGCCACAGGTCTGTAGTCTCTCTGCCTCTGGAGTGCCCTGTTAAAAGAGTATCCAACATTCTTGGCTCTCTTCTTTTGCCTTTAATGAATCAGTTGATTAGTTTGCATGTGGTGCATGTGTAGGAGTCATGGGACAACTTGTGAAGGCTGGTTCTCTCCTTCTACCATATGGGTCCTGGTGATGGGGTCAGATTATCAGGCTTGGTGGCGGCCCCTGTGCCTCCCAACCATGGCACTGGCCCACCCTTGCCACTTTTCTTTGCTTGCTCTTGCTTCTCTTTTCAGCCAGGGCATTTTCATAGGCTGCAGTGTGGTTTGTGTCACTCTGTCAGAGAGACTTAGTGAAGGCCCACCGGAAGCACTGGTGAGGAATGGAAGGAGGGGGGAGTTAAAGGCCAGGACGTACTGGCCCAGGGAATTGTTTTCTGCAGGTTTCCTTTGTTGTCATTTTCGATTCAAATAAAAAGCATGAATGAACGCCCAGAAGTCTAGGGCAGACACATGGGTGCCGGTTGGGGTGTTCGAATGTGCAGAATGTGGTCTCTTACTTTGCAGCAGGGTATCACCAGTAATGAGAGAGAATGTTTTAGACTGAAGGAATTAAAACTCACAGGGCCGGGGACATAGCTCAGTTGTTGTGGACCTGAGTTTGAAATCCAGAACCCATGCTAGAAGAAGGGTTGGGGGACTTGGACGTTGCCGCACGTCCCTCTAACACCAGCACTGAGTGGCCACCTGGCTGACTAACTGGCTGGCTAGCCTGACCCACCTGGTGAGCTCTAGGCTATTGAGAAGCCCTGTCTCAAAAAACAAGGTGGATGGCAACCAAAGAATGACATCTCAAGGTTTTAATGGACACTTACATCACCCCACTTAAGAATATCACAATTAATTCAAAAATCACAATTTTATGGCTAGGTAATGGTGGCCTACTTCTTTAGTCCTAGCTTTGGGGAAACAGAGGCAGGCAGATCTCTCTGTCATGAAAACACAATAATAATAATAATAATAATAATAATAATAATAATAATAATAATAATAAAATTTTTGTAGTGCTGCAGATGAAACATGCTAGGCATTTTTTAAAAAAGATTTATTTATTATATATACAGCTTTCTGTCTGCACCCATGCAAGGCTTTTTTTTTTTTTTTTTTTTTTTGAGACATATCCTTAAACTTGATGTGTAGCTGAGGATGACCTTGAGTTCTTGGTTCTCCTATCTCCGCCTCCTAAATGCTGGGGTTGCAGTCATGTGCCACTGACTTAGTTAGGGTTTTTATTGCTATGAAGAGATACCATGATCAAGGGAACTCTTATAAAGGAAATATCAATCAGGATTGGCTTATAGGTTCAGATATTTAGTTCATTATCATCATGTGGGAAGCATGGCGGCATGCAGGCAGTCATGGTATCGGAAACAAGAGCTGAGAGTTCTACATCTGGATGGGCAGGCAGCAGGGGGAGAGAGAGAGGGAGAGGGAGAGAGAGAGGGAGAGAGAGAGAGAGAGCTTGAGCATTTGAAATCTCAGAGTCCACCCCCAGTGATACTTCTTTCGACAAGACCACACCTATTCCGACCAGGCCACATGCCAAATAATGTCACTCCCTATGAGCCTGTGGGCCATTTTCATTCAGGCCACCACAGCCACCGTTCCTGATTCAATTAAGGAATTTTGAGACTACGGTTTTATATTTTTCAGTGCTGGAGATCTTACACAGGACCTTACACATGCTTAGCAAGTGAACAATATACATAGCTCTTTCCAGTAAGAAATTTCAAAAGAAAGGTTAGCTCAAATCTTGTCTTCAGTGCCAAGTGAAAACTCTGGACTCTCAGGAATACAGTCTCTTAATAGGCTGCTGCAGATTTAATTGTGCATTGCTGGCAGAGTCTGTTCATCCAGACTTGTTGGGTGCCAGAGAGGAACCAGCACAGGGTGCACGGCCCTGAAGCTCCCCCACCCACTGTGTGCAAGTGTGAGGAGCCAGCACAGGGTGCACGGCCCTGAAGCTCCCCCACCCACTGTGTGCAAGCGTGTGCTCACGTACAAGGTCCTAGGACAGCTTCCACCTTGTTGAGGCGTAGTCTCTCTTGTTTCTGTTGTTGTGTGGCTTACTTCAGCTTAGTTGCCCTGGGGGATTATCCTACCTACTCTGCCTCCCACTTCACTTAACACTACTGCAGAAATGCTGGGGTTACAGATGTGCCACCACATCTGACTTTTCCTTCCTTCCTTCTTTCCTTAGCTTTTTTCTTTAATAATTTATTTTTATTATTTCTTATGTGCACTGGTGTTTTATTTGCATGTATCTCTGTGTGAGGGTGTTGGATCCCATGGGACTAGAGTTATAGACAGTTTGCGCTGCCAGGTGGGTGCTGGGAATTGAACCCTACCCAGGTCCTCTGGAAGAGCAGCCAGTACTCTTAACCACCAAGCAGTCTCTGGCCCCACATCTGACTTTTCAGTGTGGGTTCTCGGACTGAACTCAGTTCAGCAGGCATATGTAGCAAGCTCTGGTCCCACTAGCGGGACTCTTCCCCCTGTGGCTCCACTTTTACAAGTGTTTCCCGCCTTCCTGCTGTCCTGTTGGAGCTGCAGCATTAGCTGTTGTGGTCTAGCCTGGTCTTCCCCCACCAGAATAGAAGGAAAACAGTGACTGGCATCCCAAGAGGGAGGTCAGCTGGGACGTTTGACTGAGTTAGCACATGAGAAATGTTCTCCTTCTCCTGCCTGTTTAATGCTTCTTAGTGCCTAGAACAAGCTATGGTCGAAAATCTTAAAAACTAGCAACAATAATGACAGGAAAACAGAATATCAAACAGATTATCCACAGGATTCTTCTACTTGTAGAAGTCTGTGTCAGAAAAAATCCTTCTGTTTAGAATGGGTCCAAGAGTAATGAGAAGAAAAAAAATCAGAATTTTCAAATCATAAAATTGTATTAAGTTGGCAGCAAGTATCAAAATAAAAAGTTAAAAACCTTTTGCTACAAATTCTACTTCTAGGACTTTATCCTAAGGTAGTAACTGGACAAGTGCACAGGAGACATGTAAAACACTTGTATGAGGAGTGCAGCCTACCCATTAATAGGACTTTGGTTAAATATGCTGTAGTACTTTCACTCAGTTGAATACTGTGTAGCCTTTAAAAGAATGATATACATAATAAATTTATTGACCCCCCCAAACATATCAAAACAGATTGCAGAATAAAAACATGTTTGTTAAAATGAGTCAGGGTCTTTCTATATAGTCCTGGCTGTCTTGGAACTAGTTATGTAGACCAGGCTGGCTCAGACTCACAGAGATCCTCTAGCCTCTGCCTCCTGAGAGCTGGGATTAAAGGCGTGTGCCATTGTGCCTGGCTAAATTTACCCACTTTAAATGTACAGTTCCCTGATTTTTATCACATTTTTTTTAGAGTTGTGCATCATAGTTCAGTTTCAGATAATTTTCATTACTTCCTAAAGGTTAAGATTCCTTCTGTGTGTGTGTGTGTGTGTGTGTGTGTGTGTGTGTGTGTGATCTGTGTGTGCGTGCGTGACTGTGTATGCATGGATGGGTCAGAAGGTGATACTGGGAATCTTCCTTTATTGCTTTTCCCCTTATTGAGAATCTAGCCTTTGATGAGCAAGTCCTTAGGATCTGCCTGTCTCCATCCTCCCAGTGTTGGGTTACATATGTGCTACAGTGCCTGCATTTTACATGGGTGCTGGGGATCTGAACACAGTTCCTTATGCTTGACCAGCAAACTTTACACAGTGAGTTATTTCCTCAACCTCCACTTGGGGACTTTTATGGAGAAATAAATAAATAAAATTATTGAATTTTAAAAAAGGAAAAGGTATAAACTCCAGAATATTTTTCTCTGTCATGTGACTCTCTGAGAGAGCTCATCTTATTGGAGTACTGTGTAGCATGAATTCCAATTGTTCCTAATAATAAAAACTATCAGCTATCAGGGTGAAAGCTGAAGGATCAGAAGCAGAGCAGCCGGCCACTAGAATTCTTACCTCTATCAGTGCTCAGACCATAGGGCGATCTTGTCCTCAGACTGCTTCTCAGACTGACTGCATCCTCAGACTGTACCCTCAGACTGCACCCTCAGACTGTACCCTCAGACTGTACCCTCAGACTGTACCCTCAGACTGTACCCTCAGACTGACTGCATCCTCAGACTGTACCCTCAGACTGCACCCTCAGACTGTACCCTCAGACTGTACACTCAGACTGCACCCTCAGACTGTACACTCAGACTGTACCCTCAGACTGCATCCTCAGACTGCATCCTCAGACTGCACCCTCAGACTGTACCCTCAGACTGTACCCTCAGACTGTACCCTCAGACTGTACCCTCAGACTGACTGCATCCTCAGACTGTACCCTCAGACTGCACCCTCAGACTGTACCCTCAGACTGTACACTCAGACTGCACCCTCAGACTGTACACTCAGACTGTACCCTCAGACTGCATCCTCAGACTGCATCCTCAGACTGCACCCTCAGACTGCACCCTCAGACTGCACCCTCAGACTGCACCCTCAGACTGCACCCTCAGATTGTATCCTCAGACTGACTGCATCCTCAGACTGCACCCTCAGACTGCACCCTCAGACTGCATCCTCAGACTGCACCCTCAGACTGACTGCATCCTCAGACTGTACCCTCAGACTGCACCCTCAGACTGCACCCTCAGACTGCACCCTCAGACTGCACCCTCAGACTGCACCCTCAGACTGCACCCTCAGACTGCACCCTCAGACTGTACCCTCAGACTGTATCTGTATCTTCAGACTGACTGCATTCTCAGACTGTGTCCTCAGACTGCATCTCAGACTGACTGCTCCCTCAGACTGCACCCTCAGACTGCCTGCTCCTGAGTTCCTGTCTCCTCCCACCTTATATTCCCTTCTCTGCTCAGCCATATCACTCCTGTCTCCTAGTGCTAGGATTAAAGGCGTGTGATCCAGCATTTGGGATCACTTTGTGTGAGCTCTGTGTCTCTTTTAGATTCAATCTGTGTAGCCCAGAGTGGCCTTGAACTCACAGATATCAGTCAGCCTCTGTCTCCCAAGTGCTGGAATTAAAGGTGTGGCCACCACTGCCTGGTCTCCATGGCTAACTAGTGTGGTTAGCTGTGCATTCTGATCTTCAGACAAACTATTGTGAGATCATGACAAATCACCACAGTACTGAATGTTACTTTGCTGGAGGCCACATGTCACATGGAGTGTATGAAGCTTAAGAGCCCATTTTTAACCTTGCAAGACTTTGTAGCAGAGTCGAGGGGACAATGTGTTTACTCCACAGCTATGTGGCCTGGTGTTTATAGAGTGTGAATGTTGCCAGCAGTTGGAATAATCTGCAAGAAGTTGGAGGAGAGCAGGTGTTGCCTGTTAGAGGTGCTTCGTGGAGGATGTTCCCCAAAGGTGTGGGGTTCAGGTTGGGCAAATCTGGCTCCCTGAGGGGAATTTGAGGGCCAGGTTTTGGGGGTGAATTGAAGAGCTGGTTTGACTTTAGCCTGAGGAGAATTGGGAACTATAGACAGTTTTGAGCAGACTGAAATGGTAGAGTGGAGAGACTGAGATGTTTTGGGCTCTTTTCCAGGAGAGCCCTTCGCTAGCACTGAGTGAAGGAAGAGAGGCTAGTGAAGCCCTCTGTGAGCCCGAGGAGGGGCGGGCTCTGATCTGAGCAGGCCCAGTTCTGGTTCCAAGACAGCCAGGTGGTAATGACTAGAATTAGCCAGGAGTGGTGGCCTGGGACTCAGATATGGGGTTGAAACGTGGAAGAGAAACAGTTGCCATAAGGTAATAGACAGAGATAAAGACTGCAAGACAAGAAACACCAAAGAGACACAACAGGGAAGCTGGGAGCTGGGGGTGCACCTGGCATAGTGGAGGTCAAGGAACAGAGTGGGTCCTGTGCAACGCTCATTAACCAGCTGCCCGGCCCTGCTTGCTGTGCAGGAGACACCAGTGGTGGAGTGCAGGGCTTCATGTCCATGCCGGCAGCTTTACACTTCTCTCTGTCTCTGTCTCTGTCTCTGTCTGTCTCTGTCTCTCTCTCTCTCTCTCTCTCTCTGTGTGTGTGTGTGTGTGTGTGTGTGTCTCCAAGGCAGGTTTCTCTGTGTAGCCCTGGCTGTTCTGGAATCAGCTCTGTAGACCAGGCTGGCATCACTCAGAGAGATCCTCCCGCCTCTGCTTCCCCAGTGCTGGGATTAAAGGCGTGTGCCACCACTACCCTGCTGCCTTCTCTTCTAACTGTATAAAGTTTGTTCTCAAGTTCCCACTAGCTCTTGCTCTGATCTCTACTGTCTGCCTTGGGTCCCCCCCCCCTTGAAGAGTGTTATCCTACATGGTCCCTGTGTGTGTGTGTGTGTGTAATTATTAAAGGAATAAGTTATAAATAAACATAGATATAGAGAAGCAGCAGATGGATAGTAAAGCATCATTCAATTAAACATTCGGAAGAAGCCCATAGGGGAAGCCCCCCTGAGGCTTTCAAGTAAAAGACCAGATAAAGAGCAGAATGGTAACATCATCAAATCAGTCCTCAGACATCCAGCAGGGGTGGAGGGGAGAAGCCCCCTTGAGGCAGTCACAGAGTGTTCTATGAGTTCGCTCCATGGATGAGCTTCTCAGGGCTGAACGTGGGGCCTCTATTCCCACTGCAGGCATTTTTATGTCATGGGATAAACAATAGTGACCTCTTTGGAAATGTTTCTCAGATGCAGTGTTTTTACTCTTGTTTTGCTGTTGGCTTTCTTCCCTGTCACAGACAAGGGGTCTGAGAGAAACATGCTTTGGTCTGAAGCTCATGGGGAGAGGAGCAACCTCACTTTCAGAACCAGTTTCTCCATGCGCTCGAGCAGTGCAAGTTACTATTGCAGTGTGCGCTACCAGTCTATGCTAAGTCCATTAGTTTCACAGCCTGCAAAGACACTCATCAGTCTAGAGTCAGGGTCTGACTGGAGAAGCTCCGTGACAGAGTGAGGGAAGGCATGTACGAGGCTCAGGGTTGGCATTATCCTGGCATCCAGTGCAAGAGAGAGAGACTGTCTCAGGACCAAGGAAAGCACCAGGGACCACGTCGGCATTTGGCATGGGAAGCACAGGGCTGCCTAGGTTCTGGCCTTGTTGGCCAACTATGTTTTTTCTTTAAAGAGAATTGAATAAACTCTGGTCCTCTTTGGCTTCCCTAGGGTAGTAATTCCACAGGGCTTGTCACTTGTGTTTGAAGCTAGTGGTGAGGAGGGCGGAATGAAGAGAAGTGAGGGGGTGGAGATGGGAAGCCAAGAAGGAGTCAGAGAGAAATTTTATTGAGGGAGTTTGCTGGGTTTATGGGAGGGAATCTCTCCCCTCCTCCCCATTCGGATTTGAAAGGGCCGGTGCATCTTTGATTAGGTGCAGGTCAAAAGAATTTACACATTGTGACCTTAATAACTAGAGGTGATTGGCAGGCGGGCTATGGGGAGGGGGCCGCGGGCCCCTTTCATGTCACTTAGCACAGAAGAGAGACAATGGGCCAGCCGATTTTCCTTGTTGTCCCTTGTTTGAAAAGGTCTGGTGTCTCTACTAGGTACCTGTGACATGGGGGTCTTGATTGGGGTCTCATAAAGGCCCCTGTCAGTATGTCCAAAGGCCAGGAGTACAAAAGCAAGCAGTGGGTGGGGCCTCAGCTGACCACTGAAGAAGGGAGGGGAGGGCCCGAGAGGCAGTGGAGGGAGAAGCAACCCTGATGGGAGCCCTTAGAGAGGGAGGGGGCGGGGGCAAAGAAGGGCCATTTTTGTCCCTAACTCATCAAGCACGTCTGCAGAATTGTCCAAGCTGCTGCCTCCCAGTTTCAAAAGAAAAAAATGATCGTTTGATAAACCGTCCTGATTCACCACTTTCTCACAAGGGCGGGAGACCCAGTCCTGACCTCTGTATGATTTCACGTCAGGACAAGGCTTTCTTGCTCCACCTCCAAATTGCTAGAGAAACTTTGAAATATATCCTGTGGTTTTCTCTTTTCCTTCTTTTACCCCCTCCATTTCCCACCCTCTCCACCCCCCTGGCCTCTGTTTCCCCCTGGGCACTCTAGAGTGTAGGCAAATAATTAGCCCCTTCTTTCTGGGGCACAATGAAGCCAGGGTGTTTGTGGGGCCCCTTCCCACTGCTCCCAGAGCTAGGGGTCGCCAGGTGGCATATGCAGTGACTGGGGCTAGTGTGAGGGTTCAGGGGGTGGTGTGCTTCTCAAAGGGATGTGCACAGGCACATGCATGGACAGTCTCCACACAAAGCTTGCAGCTCCCCCAGGTAGAGGTGGCTGTACTCAGAGCCCAGGTGGGAGCCCCGCACCAAAGTGGCATTACTTTCCACCCTGGGCTTAGTCACTTGGAGCTAACATGGAGACCAACAGGCCGTCTGCTGAGAGCCTGATCTTTGTATCCAGTGTGATCCAGGGCACCCCCCCTCTGCCCTGTCAGTTTCGTGTGTTCACGGAGTGTTGATTTTAATGCCGGCCTGTGTAGGGCTGGGAGGCCAGGCTGGGGCTCAGGGCTTTGTCTCCTAGGGCCTCTTCTTGGAGGGTCTTCTGCCCTAGAGGCCAGTGGCAGATTTGAGGGGTAGGTGGGATGCCAACTCTGGCTGGCAAAGGGTCCCCCATCTATACGTCTGTCACAGACCACCGCAGGGTGCCTAGAAAACCAGAGCACCTTGGGAGTCTCCAGAACACACTTGCCCAGCACCTCCCACCCACCCTTGAGGTGGGGGCAATTAGCTCTACCCTGTAGTCTGCCAGCTTCAAGTGAGGTGAACCCTCCTGGTGACTGAGTCTGGCAGGAGCACAGACTGAGCCTCATGGAGACAGGATCTTGTTTGCAGGGTTCAGAGAGGTGGGGGCTGGCAGGAAGGGTGCAGAGAGAGCCCCAGTCAGCTGCTGGGGCTGTAGCAGTGGGGAGGGGCAGGAGCCAATAGGTCTGGGCAGGAAAGCAGCAGAATGACAGAAGTCCTACTGGAAGCCACAGATGCTCATCGCCTGCAGTTGACCACAGAGCCCTGGAGGAGAGACTAGGGAGGAGGCACTGAGGTTGTCAGGAGCTAAAAGGGCAGGCTCTGTATGCTGTGTGAACCCTGAGGTTCTCAGTAAGGAAGACAGCACTCTAGGGAAGCCTGAGGCCAGGTATAGGAGGCCTGTAGGCAGTGAAGCCTCTGAGAGCCTGTGCCTCTGGGAGCCAGGGGATGGGACCTGCCCTCCACACACGGCCAGGCTGCCATGGTTGTGGCTCTGGTTTGAGGCCTTCATTCGAAGCATGAGGTTTTCAGAACAGGGCTGTGGCTTCCCTTTTCCTAGGGATCAGAAGGTAGAGATGAGGTAGCCCTGGGAAGGTGTCTGCCAGGGTTCTCCAACACAGCAGCCCCTCGGTGTTGCCCCGGCACTCTTCACATTGTCTTGTGCATTAGTGCCAGTCCCTCTGCCAGGCCCGTCCAAAGGGAAGAGGGTAGACCTCCATGTCCCAAAGGAAGAGGCCACTCCTGCTCTGGGTCGCTGCTTCGGGAGGTAGTTCTTTCTCTGGGAATCAGGTACCCCAGCAGTGCTCAGTCCCTCCTACCCTTCTTTCCTTCGCCTTTCCAAGGGTAAGTTCTCCCTGCCTTCCTTCCACTAGAGAAGACATGGAGCTAATTTGTAGCTGGTGTCAGGCATGGTTGGCTTGGACTGTTCCTCCCCATGGGGTGTGTGCCCTGCCAGGGTCTGGCTGAGAGGTCACTAACACCTTCTGACCTGTAACTGTAAAGGTAGTGGAGGGAAGAGACTCAAGCAAGGAAGCCAAGTGGATGATCCATTGAGATGGTCAACTGGGGAGAAGGGGCATTTCTCACTAATTGGAGTGCAGGACATTTCATTATTAAGCTTCATTACAAGTAGAAGAGTGCAGTGGGTCTCTTTGGGGATTCCCTGGGCCCATCTTTTTCCTTTTAAAAGTATAATTATATTCAAGGTGAAGGAAGAGGCAGGAATTTCACTTGGTAACTCCAGGGGTTACAGCTAAGGACTTAAAGCAGAGTTTGCAGTGAGGTAGAGGTCAGAGGGGGTTGGTTCTCCCAGAAGGTGTGGGCTTAGAGTTCTCCTTTAGAACCATAGAAAGAAAGGAGCTGGGCAGTGGTGGCACGAGCCTTTAATCCAAGCACTGGGGAAGCAGAGGCAGGCAGACTGAGGCCAGCCTGGTCTATAGAATGAGTCCCAGGACAGCCAGGGCTACACAGAGAAACCTTGTCTTGAACTGCTCCCCCTCCAAAAAAAAAGGGGGGGGAGAAAGAAAGGAGGGGGCCCTGGCATCGGAGGTGCACTGTTTATCACAGCACTTGTCTTCCTGGGAGACATTCATTGACATTTTTTTAGGGGAGGGGCGTTAGGATTCAGCCATGGCTTTGCATGTGCTCAGCAAAGCACTCTACTTCTGAGCTATCCCAAGTACATACTTGGCCACGTTAACTGTACTCAGGACCGTGTATTGGAAACAGATGCAGCCCGGCAGTCTGACAAAGCTGTGCATGCAGGAGAGAAGGAGCAGGGCAGGGGTTCCTGCAGGAGCACACGGTCCTTGGTCCAGGTGGGAGGAGCCTCAGCTGTCCCGGGAGAGCATCTGACCCAGATAACCAGCTTGCTTTTCATGGCAGCCCTCTTAGACTCCTGTCCGAAGTGCGCCGAGGAGAAATCTGCAAGTTGTTCCTCTTACTGGTGTTCAGTGTTCTCAGGAAAAGACGAGGGAGGGTGTTGCTGGTGGGGAACTTGTGCTCAAGAGCAGCATCACAACATCTCGTTGCCTCGTTGCTTGTGACTTCAGGGTCCTGAGGCTCTCCCACCCAATGGCCTTTATTTTTGTTACAAGTAGACTTTCTTTACCCTGAGCTCTCAGCGGTGGGGATACACAAGAGTCTCTGCCAGTGGGTAGAAGGCCTCATCCCCGAGGGGCTTCCATTGACTGGGTGAATGTGGGCTTTAGGAGCTCACCGAGGACTGGAGAGCTGGCGCAGCGGTTCAGGGCCCTTGTTGATCTTGTGGAGGACTTGGCTTCAATTCCCAGGACTCTTATGTGACCCACAACCACCTGTAAGTCCAGTTGCAGGGGATCCAGTGTCCTCTTCTGACCTCAGAGCAGAGATATGGTCAACACACTCATAAGTAATTTTTAAAATCTCATTTCCCCATCCTCCCACAAAGAGGAAAAGGTGTGCCGTGCCAATCCTACTGCCCCAAAGCAAGGAGAGGTGGTCAGAGGAACCGTCTGGGCCCTCACAGACTTAGTCAGGTGCCAGGTGGTCAGCACCGCCATTTTATTTGCAGACACAGTTCTGCAGCCCTCTCCCATCGCCACCTGGCAGATGACACGTGGATTCCTCTTAGAATCTAAACCCCTTAGGTTTACTATTGAAGACTCTCAGGACAGGAGGTAGGTGATGGGAAGTTAGCTTTCTCTAGAAACTTTAGACTTGAAGTTATTCGAGCCAGCAGCCAGTGATGTTCTTGAGCTCTATAGAATAGAAATGAAAGCATCACGGGAGGTAGCTCAACAAGCTGGTAAATCAGGCGTCCACACACACCAAAGGAGTTGGCTAGTTTGCGCAGTTTCATCCTTCTGTGGAGTCATTACCCTGCCCAAGTGGCTCTATGGGAAAGAGGAAGCTTCTAATCAGTGGGCTTTTTGAACACTTCCTGTACTTTTTGCAAAACAAAAACAACCAAGCAAAACCCATAGCTTTATATTTTACAATTTCAGAAATGCATGAAAAACATGTTGGTGGAGGCAGTGGCCATGTGTTCTTAGGTTTAAGGGTTGGTGTGGTGTGAGGAGGCTGAACTAACTAGAACCCATGGGATGGCACATAGCAGCTTGGTCCCCAAGCTCAGCTACCCTGAAAGTACCATTCAAGAGCTTGTTGTCATTCAGGACCTAGTGAGGAGAGGCCTCCCCCATTCTGTCTAAGGGGTTGTCACTCAAGAGGGCATGGCATCAGTACCCCGATGCATGCTGGAGAGCAGATAACAAGGTAGAAACAGATGAATTAAGATCTCCCTTGGGATCTCCTCATGTTGAAAGAGTCCTTGCCCAGGTTGGGGTTAAGGTGGCGGGGGCAACAGGAGATAGGACTTGGAGTAAGTGAGCACTGGCCAATGGGAAGCTTCCCCTGTGGAAAGCCAAGCCTAACAAGGTCGTGTGGGTATGTGTGGGGAGCTTGCCTCAGGATTTTGTGGTAGGATCCCAGCATTTGGAAGCAGAGGTAGGCAGATCTCTGTGAGTTCAGAGCTAGCCTGGTCTACATAGTTCCAGGACAGCCAAGGCTATGTAAAGAGACCCTGTCTTGAAAAAACAAAGTTGTTTCTGCAATCCAGTGAATCTGCACCCAGGTCTCAGATCATAAACAGCTAGCACTGGTCGGTCTTGCAATTCTAATGCGTATTATATGTATCTGGAGGTCTGTAGTCCCAGTACAACCAGAGCGAGTCCCAAGAAGCACTTTGTCTGCCCCCGCCAGAAGCTAGAGAACGTCTCTCTGGGCTTCTTGGGGCTCCCTCTGTATCCACCGCCTGCCTCAGCCTTGAGTGCTGGGATTAAGGGCTTGTGCCACCACACCTGGCAATAACTTCCTTTTATAGTTTTTCAAACCAACAAAATACCCCCAAATCAAATCTTAAAATCCCCAAACCTTTCATCCTTCTCTTTCCCTGGGACTTTATTTGCTGGGTAGTGAAAAATGCTTTCCCCTAGTCTCCTTAGGGTGTATGCTGGGCAAAGTGAGAAACCCAGGGGAGAAGGAGGTTGTTGCCAAATGGGCTGCCTGTGCCTCCTCCCAGCCTTGCACCCCTGGCTTGCTGCAGCCACCACACACTCTGGGCTACAGCCCAAGCAAGCAGGCAGCTTGACCAGCAACAAGGCCCGGCTTTGTTCCCAGTGTAAGGGAAGTGTATTCTGGAGTGATGGGATCTCGTCTAAGAGCCACCTGTGCCTCCCAGCCTCCTGCCTGGCGGTACCCTCTGGCACCAGAGCCCTGTCCTCTAGCCAGCAGGCTAGCATAGGGAAGGTGGGCTGGGAGACAGTTAAGGGGGCTGTGGTCAGCTTGAGGGGACTCAAATTTCAATTTGTCCCTTAAGGCTTTTGCTTGGCTTAGATCTCCTAAGGCCCTGGCCAGGCTTAATTGGTTCTATCTGTCATTGGCATTGACAGTGGTTTTCTGAAGTGGCCTGCAGAATAGGGATAGGCATTCTCTCCCACCCCACCCCCCCTCACACACACACACACACACACAGGGTTTCTCTGTGTAGCTCTGTAGACCAGGCTGGCCTCAAACTCGCAGAGACCTGCCTGCCTTTGCCTCCCGAATGCTGGGATTAAAGGTGGGCGCCACCACCGCCCAGCTGCAGGCTCTCACTTTTTAATCCCAGTTCTTGATGCTTCAAGAGGTAAACAGTATAGTTCTTATTACTGGGCCACGCCCTAGATCAGATATCCAAAGTGACATTTGTTGCCTACTCAGTGATGGTGGTGGTGAGGGTAACTATCACGTATGGAGCTCCAGCTAAATGCCAAGGGCCATGCGGAACACTGGATCTTATTTAACCCTTCCAGAAATTTTCTGCTGTCATTTTCAGTTTACAGGTAGGAAACCGAGGCTTGAGAACAGCTTGTGCTCCAATAGTCATGTACACAGACACACTAGGTTTGAGCCCTGCCAGAGTCCAGAGCTCGTGTTGTTAGCTGCTGTCATCCACTGTCAGGGCCCTGTCTCATGCTGCATACTGTTAGTTAGGATAGAACTTGTGGATTTTCTTGAAACTATTTCCAATTTTCAACAATGAATTCTTGACTTGCTTCTTTGGCTGGACTATAAACTGATCTACTGGAATTTATTTTTCTGGGATACTCTAGCATGGCCTGGTGAACTCAGCTGATACCTGCTTAGAAAGTGGGCACGTTCTGGGGGAGAAATGGGCCCCAGAACACATTCTTCTGTTGTCCCAGGCAGGTGTTCGATGTAACTGAGGAGGAGAGGGGGTCCTTTACAGGTTGAGCACTAGGGGAAGCAGGAAGAAGGAGAGGTAGGCCATATGTGACTGAGGCCTGAGTCATGAGTATTCATGGATGGGACAGGCTGCATGCCTTCTGCAGGTTTTTAGTCTGGGCTGCCGTGGGAAGCAGTGGTAGCTACAAGAGGGCAGGCAGGGGCTGTCACCACATGTCCAGACCCTGGGTGCAGTGCTAGCCACCCTGCACTCTGGATTCATCCCCAGGGAAGAGCATCTGCAGTGTGTCAGGTGGGCAAGTGGGCAGCTGCAGGTCTGAGCGGCCAGGCTGGAGAAGGAGCAAGTCAGGCGACATGGACAGAACAGCCGTTTTCCTGACAAGAATAAGACAAGACAAAACCAAACCCAAAACAAACCAGCAGCAGTTAGACCTGACCACTGACAGTGAACTGTGTCCCAAGTTGAGCCAGCTGCCCATGGCTGTGCTGAGTAGAATTCACTCACCGAGGCTCTCAGAAACTGCATGCTGTACGGGGAGACTCTGATGGCAAACGGAGCTTGACCCCTTTGTGGATGTGTCAGGAGGACAGCCATCGAGGCGGCTGTGCAGCGCTGCCTGTGCTGTGGGAATTTAGCTGTACTCTGCACTGGTTCCAGAACAGAATGTTACGAGTGGAATGCCTCAGGGAGTCTGTTTCTAGGGTTTCCAGACGGGGCTTGGAAAGCCTGTCCAAGGCAGCACTATTGGGGCAGCACCAAGTGGGACTTGTCCCACTCACCCCCAGCCTCTGGTCTACGAAATGAGCGCCTCTGTTACAAAATCGATTATAGACGCTGCTCATAAAAGTGTCCTGTTAACTTTTATAAACTTGAAAAACATTGTTCTGGTACAACTGGTTTCTATTTCATAAACAAGAACCTTAAGGCCCCAGGAGGGTGCAGGCTTGCTGAGGGTTGGGCGGCTTGGACACTGCTGAACTGGCCCCGTGTGCCTGCTGGCCGCTCAGTGGCTGGGACCAAACTGGTTCTCTTCTGTGTTCCTTCCTGGCTTTCCCTGGCCAGTCTGCATTCTCTCCCCCTCCATGCGTAGTTGGTTACTCTGTCACCCAGCCCATCTGCTTCTGTCTTTAAAATCTGCATTTTCTCAGGAACTCCTGTCCCCCAGCGCTGGCTGGCCTGTGCAGGTGGTCTTGGAGTAAGGAGCCAGCAGTCTGCATGCTACCAAGTCTGTAGCACTGTCCCTCCTGAACCCTGTCTGCCAGCCTTGAGACCCCTGCCCAACAGACAGCTGTTTCAGTGTTCAGTACTCAGTGAAGAAGCGACTGTGATAGCAGGGATAGAGTTCAGGGTCACAGAGCATCCCTCCCCCTTAGTGTCCCTGGTTTTCAACCCGCAGAGTTTCTTTGTAAAGCTCCCTGACTGGGTGTCTCCGAAAGCCCTGATATGACTTCGGGTCGCTGAGGAGCTGAGCAGATGTGTGGTGAAGTTAATAACCGCCTCCTGAAGCTACCTGGGGCTCTGAGCCCACTGAAGGCAGCCTGGGTGCAGCCATGGAAGCAGGGCATGGGACATCGCCTTTGCTCCCTTGTCCAGGCCCCAGTCCCGGCTGGCCCCACCAGCCCTGGTCCAGCTCACCACGGGGCCCAATTCAGAGCCCTCTTTTGTTTGGCTTGTACAGAGCAGCCCCAGCTCACTGTTCTCACATGCCACAGTCTCCCCACCATTCACTGGCAAGGCTGAAAAGCCCTCAGCTAATTGCGTTGGGCTGAAAATTGCCACTTCCCTGCGTCCCCTGCTGCTGAGGACATTTGTGTCACTGCTGTATTTAGGGGGACAAAGGCCTCCTGTGCGCAGAGTCCAGGTACGAGTGTGGGCTGGGGGAGTAATTGCAATCTCTCCAGGTGAAAGCCCCTGTTAAACTTCAGTAAGTCAATTAGGCAGGGAGGGAGGAGGGCAGAGACCCCCACAATAAACTGTTCCCACCACCAATTAAAGAAAATCATTTTAGCTTTGAGGACAGAAACTGCTTATTAGAAATTTTGTGCCCCCCCTCCTACTCCAGTCCCCTTTAGGGATGAAACAACAAAACGCCTTCTTCAATAGAAGTGTTTCTCCTCCTCCTTCTCATTGTGTGGCCTGAAAGCACTTACCCTGGGAGGGCAAAGGGAGGGGCAGTGACAGACCAAAGGGGAGGACGAGCAGGGGCTTAACACCTGGGCTGGGGCAAATCATAACTGCTGGTGACTTTGGCCATAGAGACTCCTGGGGTCACAATGTGGCTACAGGTGTGGGTGGGTCTGCTCATGTCAGGGACATGCAGATGTCCACAGATGCCAGTGGACACCAGGGGCACCACTAGACACCAAGGACTGAATGTGTGTGTGCCCCAGCCAGGCCACCTCCTTACCAAACCAAACGGGGCTCCCTCTCTCTCTCTCTCTCTCTCTCTCTCTCTCTCTCTCTCTCTCTCTCTCTCTCTCTCTCTCTCTGTGTGTGTGTGTGTGTGTGTGTGTGTGTGTGTGTGTGTGTAACTATGCGCTTACATGTGTCTCCTCAGTGAAGGATGGTGAGACCAGGACATCCCAAGTAGCTGTACTGCTCTTCCCAAGGCTGTGATTGAGCCCATGTTTTCTGTCCTTCCAGGAGCCAAATATTCACCTGGGAATTGAGCCACAGCATAGCTGTGTACCTCAGACAGTTGGCAATGGTGGGCTGAATGCCAGAAACCGCCTTCTGGCCCTGTTCTAGGAATAGTTTACTGGGGTTGATGTGTAGTCATGTTCCTCCCATAGCATGGTTCTTGTGCTGCTTGGGTAGAAATAAGATGAGAGGAGACTGGGCAGACAGAAAAATGAGAGGTTTGGGCATGCTTTCTAGGTATCTGCCAATAGAATGTATGTGTAGGAAACGCTGGTGCAGTCTCTCCCTCCCCAGAAATTGACAAGTACAGGTTGGGGAGGGAGAGCCTCAGGGAGGGAGGTAGACTTATGGGTGCATGTGTGTGTGTGTTTAGGTCACAGGTCACAAGTGATGAAGGCCTCGCACTCTACCTGGCCCTATAGCTTACTACTCTTACTGAGGGATGATGGGACTGATGGTGGACATGCCATTGAGTCAGTCCCTGTCCCTGTCCCCAGTGCCTCCCTGTGGCTCCATTCCAATGTTCCAAAGAGATCAAATGAAGTATCAGGGGTTAGGCTTCAAATATTTCAAGTTATTTGCCTATTAAGGGGGCCATGGGTGGTAGACGTTTGGTACCTATAGCTTAGAAGTGTAAGAGAGGGGCTCTAGACAAATCCTGAGCTTGAATGTAAAAAGAGAGTAAATTTGAGAGAACAACTATAGGTAGGTATATGTACATATGCATGCATATGTGTGTGGTTCTGAAAAGATTTACTGCTTTTAAACTGTGTGTATGTGTCTGTATGTGCACGTGCATGCAACTACCTGAGAGGCTACAGGCACTTGCCCCCTTAAAGCTAGAATTATAGGTGGTTGTGAGCCACCTGACATGGGTGCTGGGAATTGAACTCGGGTCCTCGGGAAGAGCAGTATGTGGTTTTGACTACTGAGACACCTCTACCTCTCTGCCCCACTGCCTTTGAGACAGGATTGAACTGTGTATTCCAGGCTGCTCTGGAACTCACTATGTTGCACAAAGCAGACCTCAAATTTATGGCAATCACCCTGCCTTAGGCCTTTTAAATACTGGGATTATGGGTATGAGCTGTCATACCCTGCTTGATTATTTATTATTTTACAAAAAAGAAAATTATGTATGTTATTTGTATTTTCTTTTGGTTCCTCTAGTAGTGTGTGTGTGAGAGCGAAAGAGTGATTATATTAATGAGAATATTCTCATTTTAATGAGAATATCTACGTTTGTCCACATACGTTCACTTTCCACTGGGTTTTGTACCTGAGTTAAGATAAAAGTCACAGGGAAGGAATTGCTGGGGGGAAGTGTCACTAAAAACTCTGTAGCTGTTTGGTTTCAGTTGTGTACATGTGTTTTTAAACTTTTAATTCAAAAACTCAGAAAGAATAAGTAGACATCACCACTGTAATTCTTTCATGTCTGGTTTTTATCCAAGTCAGAAGACTGTCTGGGAAATGACCTGACCCTGTAGTAAGGAGGTAGAACAGACTCTTCAGGACAGTCCCCCAAGTCTAGGGGAAGGGGTCAACGCAAGGGCACAGTCTCCGTCCAGGGCTTTGGCCTTTGGAAACTATCTTCATTTTGAGTGGTCCCTTGATACCTGCTAGTGTCCAGACTTTGGAGCAGGAAGGTAGATTTTGTTTCCTGGTGCTCTTCTTGGGCCTGGGCGGGAGCAAGCCTCTTGTCTCCTTTCTGAAGTTGCGGGCTAGCCTGTGTTGATGGTTCTGTCTGTCTGCTCTTTTAGCAGACAGATAACTGGGGCGTCTGCTCTTGGGCGGCCTGTGCTGTGCATTGCTCATCTTGAGGTGGGACAGTCAGCTTGGTGAACGTGCAGCAGCTACTGAGCAGAGTCAGGACAAATTGATTGTGAATGGTGAATTCAAAGCAAATTCAATTGACATGAGTTTTAGTTAAGAGGTGCTCAAAGGCAGCAGACCTCAGAAACGACTGACCCGGAGACCGTAGTGCTCCCTGCACGTGCTCCTTCTGGTGCCCTTCTTGTGTCTTCCTGGATCCTGATTCCTCCCTTTTTACCAAGCTGACTGGCTTATTCCATGAGGCTGCAAGGACTCGTGAGTCTGACAACTCATTGCTGATGTCACAGAGAATGACTGAGAATCTGGCCGGAGAGCTTGGGCCAGTCTCCTACCCCCTTGACCATCTAATTAGTCAAGAAGGGGAGTCACCTCAAAGCATGGCAGATCACTCAGGAGTCCCATGTTTGAAGAGAGAATAGCTACACACTATGTACTCGTTTTGTAAAGATCAAATAGCCTATGATATCTAGTCCCCGGCTATCTGTGAAGGATGGATGAGTTCAGACTGTGGCTCCCAAGTCTCAAACAACGTAAGAGACTGGAAGGGATGGTCACATTCCTTAATCCCTCATTCTCTCTCCATTACTACTTAAATAGTAGATAGAGATTTTTTCTCTATGCCATTGATGGGCCCTCAGAAGAACCTGCCGTTTTCCTACTGTGACACACACAGGGGAAAGAATTTGGCTGCAGATATAGAATTGTTGACTAAATGATTAGTGGCCTAGCACAACTTGGGGCAGAGACTAGAACCGAGTCCGGCAAGGCACAGGTCTAACCTATCCAGGCCTCCTCCAAAAGAATAGGGCTAGAAAGCTGAAGGATTAGGAATTTAGATGCCAAGGGATATACTTCACCTTCTGGAACAGGCAGAAGACAGGGACCCCTGCTTCTCCCCTTAGCACCATCAAGAGGGAAGGGGATCTTGGGGAGGGCATTAGTTCCAGATCAAGATGTGTGGTCTGGAAACAAGGAAGTTCCTTGGAATTTTACCTTCCTGAAAAAATGATGTAATGGGTCTGATGGAAAAGGACCTTCTCCTACCTTCATCCGCATGAGCCCCTACCGCTTTCTGAAGTACAAATCCCAGTTAACTTGGACAATTCAAGGACTCAGCACAGAGGAGTTAACATGTGCATACTGGTTGGATTTGCGCACCAGGATTTGCATTTGACATTTTACAGACATGTACTTCTCTACAAAAGGAGCACACTCCTACCAAAGAGCAGTCCCCACCAATGGGCACGGCTCTACAAACAGGCAGTCCTCTACAGCTGAGAAGTCCTCCAAGTGAAACCCCAACACGCATGCACTTGCCTAGCGGTGGAGACTCCTGTCTGCCAGTGAGCATTTCCTCACACACAAGCGTTCTTCACAAGTGCAGTTCTCCTGTGTTGAGGACTAGGCTTTACTGACCATGTACATATGCAGAATACTCTTATTTTCATGAATCCTATTTCTGTAGCTCTGCTGAATATAATTTATCTGCCGCCATGATACCATGGTATCACCCCAAAATATCCATAGTTTTTTGTTTTTTTTTTTTTGTTTTGTTTTGTTTTGTTTTTGTTTTTTAGGTTTTTTTTTTTAGTTTTTCAAGACAGTGTTTCTCTGTGTAGCTTTGGAGCCTGTCTTGGAACTAGCTCTGTAGATCAGGCTGGACTCAAACTCACAGAGATCCGCCTGCCTCTGCCTCCCGAGTGCTGGGACTAAAGGCCTGTGCCACCAATGCCCAGCCATACATAGTTCTTAAGGGCAATGGGGGAAAGGGTTGTTCATGATCCCTCCAGGTTAAAAAGCAGAGGGCTTTTGAGAGACCAGCCTGTTCTTCATAGTGAGTTCTAGGCCGATTGGGGCTGTGTAGTGAGACCCAGTGACAAAAAAACAAAAAGAAGGAAAGAAGGATAGGGCTTGACCTCCCCTTCCACTCTGTCTTTTAAAAGAAGTTTAAATTTATTCTTTTACAATTTCATACATATATACACTATTTCTCAGTCATATATGTGTGTGTGTGTGTATATATGAATATATATATATATAAACACACATACACTATATCTTGGTCGTACACACACATACATACATACATCTATATATATATATATATATATATATCTTGGTCATATACACATGTACATGTGTATATTGTATCTTGGTCATACAGACACATATACATACATGCACACACACACACACACCTATTATATCTTGGTCATATATGCTATATACACATATACACACATACATATATACACTATATCTTGGTCATATACACACATACACATATATGCGCGCGCGCGCGCACACACACACACACACACACACACACACACACACACACACACACTATATCTTGTTGTATACACACTTAACCCCCTTATCCTATATCCCTCCAGAGCCCCCAATGTGCTCTTCCTGCTTTCAGGGTCTCTTCTTCCTCATTTCTGGAGACAGACTGTGGGCCACCAGTGCAGGGGGTGTTAGCAGCCTCATACGCAGGCTTGGCTTGAGCTGCCATGACGCTAAGTGGACCTGACCTAAGTTGGAAATCTGCGTTTTCACTCTTGGCTTAGCTAGCCATAGCATGATACCCATTTGAGCAGTAGCGTGGTGTGGAACGTTGTTGTGAGGGGCACCGGTGTTAGCCTTCGGTGGGCACACTGAGGAGTTAGAACATAGCTATTTGAAGTAGTTTCCTTGTAATTTTTACTTTAATGAAGTAGTACTTTTTGAAACAGGATCTCACTGTGTTTCTGAGCAATAGGATTAAGGACATGTGCCACCATGCCAGGTGTTTTTTTAATTTTTTAACTTTTAGATTTTATTGTTGTGTGTGTGAGGTATGTATATACCAGCATGTGTGTGCACATGGCAGACTAGAGGGGGTTGAGATAGCCTCCTCTATCTCTTTCTATCGTGTTCCCTCGAGACAGGGTCTCTTGCTGAATCTGGACCTCACAGTTTGAAGCTGGGGGCTACAGGTGTAGACGAGGCCACTTAACTGTACGATGTAAACTCTGGTCTTACAGCTATGCAGCAAGTGCTCTTAACCACTGAACGAGCTTTCTCTCTAACCCTCCACCTTCTTCATTTGCTTGGTTGGTTTTGGTTTTTTGAGACAGGGTTTTTCAGTAGCTATGGAGCCTGTCCTGGATCTCACTCTGTAGACCAGGCTAGCTTCAAACTCACAGAGATCTGCCTGCCTCTGCCTCACCAGTGCTGGGACTAAAGGCATGCATCGCCAGTTTGTTTGACTTTTGAGACAGGGTTTCCATGTACCCTGGAACCCACTTTGTAGACCAGACTGGCCTCTAACTTACAGAAATCCGCCTGTCGCTGCTTCCTGAGTGCTGGGACTAAAGGTGTGGGCTGCCACCACCTGTTTTCAAAGTTAGTATGTGTGTGGGGGGGATGATGGGATGACCAGAGTCTCTGCTGTCAGAGTCTCATAGGCCTGTAGTTTACTCACTGGGTAGGCTGATTAGCCAGGGAGTCAGCCCCAGGACTTTCCTATCTCTGGCTCTCCAGAACTGGGACTGCAGGTGCACACCACAACGCCCAGCTTTTATGTAGGTGCTGGGGTCATAGGTTGTAAAGAAAGTGAGTGCTTTACTGACTGAGCCACCCCTCTAGAGCTGGAGTTACAGGTGGTTATGAGCTGCCTGGAGCAGGTGCTGAGAACTGAACTCGGATCCTCGGGAAGAGCAGCGAGCTCTCTTAACCATAGAGCATTCTCTCCAGACCCTCAAACATTTATGATTTTTATAGAAGTAATATATACATATGTTCTAATTTTAAAAATACACAAACATGCTGGGAGGTGGTGGTGCACATCTTTAATCCTAGCACTTGGGGAGCAGAGGCAGGTGGATCTCTGTGAGTTTGAGACCAGCCTGGTCTACGAAGTAAGTTCCAGGACAGCCAGGGCTGCACAGAGAAACCCTGTCTAGAAAAACAAAAACAACTACATATACATACACACAGTTCAAAATAAGTGGGTTATTTAAAAGTCCTATCAGTCAACTATGGCCCCTCCTCCTTTTTTTGTACTAAATAATCCTGGTATGTAGTTGTTCTATTGACGCAGACAGTGGGCATCCTATAATTCGGTAAGCATGAAAATCAGTTTTGGATTGTATAGGCTCACATGAACTTGCTCTGAGCTTAATCCTTTTTCAAATATTTTTCTTGTTCTTAGGCATTTATTTCCTCTTCCAGATGAAGTAAAAATCTTGTTTCTATGGGACTATATTGCATTTATACAGTAATTAGATGGAAGTGGGCATTTTAAAACACTGTGACACTTTCTGTCCAGGAATGTGACCCACTTCTCTACTTAATCGACTCTTCTGCATCCTTTAGTAAAGTTTCACATTGGTTTGTGTATGTACCTCTTGTGGGTTTTTGTTCTTGTTCATTTTCTGTTGTTCTTTTGTTAGGCTTGTTCTTAGATATGCCATAGTTTTTCATATTCTTTTATGAGTGCTAGGGCACAGCAATAACTAACATTTGTGGATGCTTATCCCAACAGTTTGTGCAACAAGCCTATGTCCACTTATTATCTCTGTCTCACAGATGAATAAACTAGGTTTGTTTTTCACAGTTATCATGGACTAGCTCACCTGTGATGCTCCATATGGAAGAGAGTTTCATTCTGATTCAGATTTCTGGAGCTCCAGGGTTAAGGCCATGTTTGGTGATGGCCTTCGTGATGGCAGAGTTCTGAGTTGGTGCATGCAGCACCCAGCAAGAGACCAGAGCATATGGGTGTGCCTTTGTGTCCCCTTCTCCCTCCCTCTTCTGTGCCCCCCACCCCTACTCATCTTCTCTCTCCCTCTATTTTCTCTTGTCATATGAATCCTTCAAAATTCCATCCTGGGGGCTCCACATTGTGGCCTAATCCTAATCTTTTTTCAAATGTTCCACCTCTAAATACTACACTTGTGTTAAGTTACTACTCTCCTGACACTTCACGGTGGAGATTGAAATTTCAACACATGACCCCTTTGGGAGACAGTCAAACCATTCTAGAATTGGTTTCCAAGAGGATAAGTACAACTAAGGTCACCTGGAAATGAGGGGACCACTTTATCTAGGCCTAGCCTTCTAGACACCTTCCTGCCCTGATGCACATGGCTAGGGGTGGGTATCTCTGCCAGGCTGACTGGGATAGCTGTTCCAGACCCTGCAGCTGTGGGCATCAGTCTTGCCTCCTGCTAGCCAGAGCCAAGTTGAGAAAAGAGGCTGGTGGGACCACTCTAGACCTGACCTATTTTCTTTTGGTTTTGAGACAGGGCCTTGCTATGTATCCCCGGCTGGCCTGGGACTCTCTATGCTGACCAGCCTGACCTCAAACTCAGAAATCCACCTGCTTCTTCCTCCCAAGTGCTGGAATTAAGGGCTTTCTTGCCTTGGGTGTTGGTCAGGCCTGACGTCAGCTGAGGTGGGTGAACACTGGCTCTAGCTGACAGCTTATTACCAGGCCCCCCTACTCTCTGCCATGAAGCTTGGACAGGGGCATCTAGCTTTCTTTCTTTCTTTCTTTCTTTCTTTCTTTCTTTCTTTCTTTCTTTCTTTCTTTCCTTCTTTCTTTCTTTCTTTCTTTCTTTCTTTTTCTTACAAAAGCTAATGTGTTTTTCCTTTATTTTATTCATTCATTCGTTTATTTTTGAGGCAGGGCCTCACCATGTAGCCATCCGTGGCTGTCCTGGAACTCACTACCTAGTCGAGATCTTCTTGCCTCTGCCTCCCGAGTGCTGGGACTAAAGGTGTGCGCTGTGACCCCCGACTGTATTTTCTTCTTTTAAAAGTAACCCTTGTTAGGGACTATCTGAGAAATAAAGAAGCCTTAGGAAGGAAGAATCGCTCATTGCTTACTGCCCAAGCACAGTCTCTTTAAGTGTAGCGTGTTTTCTCTTACTTTTGCCTTTTTCATGCTCAGGTTATTGTTTTTAATAATGATGCTCTTTTATTCTGCTTTTCCTCTTTTTCTACCTATATTCTTTGGGAATATCATGTTTAGCTTACATTTTTGTCTTGACCCCTTGAAGGCAAGATGTGTCCTTTAATGAAATCCATGGATTTCCTTAAACCCCCTATAAAAATACTATTATTGTTGTTACTGTGTGTGTGTGTGTCCCGTGCAGGAATGTGCAAATGTCATGGCACACAGGTAGAGGTAGGAGGACAAGGTCCAGGGCCAGATCTCTCCTCTCTCCTGGTCAGTCGGGGTGTCTGTTATGTCTTCTGTTCTGTGCACTTCACACTGGCTGGTCCATCAACCCCCCCGGGTTGTCTTGTCTCCACTTTGTCGTATGAGTGCTGGGACTAGAGATGTGTGTCATTGCATCCAGATCTTTAATAGGTTCCGGGGATGGAACTCAGGTTGTCAGGAGTGCACAGCCATCTTGGTAACATCCAGCACTGGATGTTTCCCTAGCTGTAAGGTGGGCATGTGTGCTAGAGAGAAAATTTCTCTCTCTGCATTCCTAAACGATCTGTCTCCCTTTCTTTCTTGCCCAGGATACTCTGGTGAGTGCATGCCAGGCTCCTCCTTGTCACCTCGTGCCTGTCTCCATCTTCCCCTTCTTGACTTCCTGTGACCTCCCGTGACTACTTTACTGGTCCTGTCCTTGCAGTGCTGTCTCTACAGCTCCTGCTTCCCCCCGAGAGTGAGTTTATGTGACCTTCGCACTGTATTCATGCTTCCGGATTTACATGCTATAGCGATGTCAGTGGTGGAGGTTAGCAGATGGCAACAAAGCAATGAGACCTGACATGTTCTAATGACTCCCTCCTTCCCACCCTTACTGGCCAAGCCAGTGGAGGGGCAGGGGTTTCCTTGAAGTATTTAAGGAGGGGGCCAAGGGGAATCAGGGGGTGGGGCCCAGGTGCCGATGAGGCCTGTGACCTTTGTTGCTATAATATCAGTGTTTCACAAGCAGGGCGGTTCAGGAACCCACTTGCAGCCCATCAAAAATTGATTTAATTGCAATTTTTCCTCCAATTAGGAGCACTGGAGCCTGACTAATTGGAGTAATAGAGAGTAATAAGGCTCAGATAAAAAGCTTTCCCCGGCTTCCTTTGTATCTTGTGTCAGTGCCTGTCAGAGGTCAGGGAGCTTGCATATTCTATTAGGCAGCCTGGCCTTCATTTGTACAAATTAGTTTACCCAACAGTAATTAAAATGCCAATGCGGGTTGAAGAGAACTGAATACACTTGATGGGCATGTTGGTGAATGATGTGACAGCTCTGGTGGCCTCCCCTGCCAAAGTGTGTCAGCCTGGGCTCAGGCTGCTGGGGCCTCGGCCAGCTGGGTTGCTCTGGCTATCCATGGGGCACAGCTGCCAAGCAAAAGCCCTGTGCCTGTCTCGGGGCCAGGCTTTTCTTCTTCTCCAGGTAGAATCATTTGTTCAACCTGTTGATTCATTCAATCACTCATTCAGCAACTTTGGGGACTTTGGGCAGACATTGTACTATGTTCTGGGAACCCAAACAAAATTAACTTGATACATAGCTCACATGCAAGTTTGTGGGGTGAGGGGTGATATGATGGAGTCCAGAATTAAGAGGGACAATCCTAATCCTACTACTTGCTGCTCAGGTGAATAAGAGGCAAGTTTATTACCTCCCCGAGCTCCCTGGTCTGTGGGGAAATGCTGGTAAAATACTTGCTCAGCATCTTGCACAGAGTAGGGGCTCAGTTGCAGTTGCTTGGTATGGTGATGCATGCTTGTAATCGTACACTTGGGAGGCTGAGAGTTCAAGGCTAGTCTGGGCCACATACAAAGACCTTGTCTCTAAACAAACAGTAAGTAAATGACAGCCATTCTCCTGTGTCTGTGAGGATTGGGTCAGTGCTGTCCCCTAATCAATACCCAAATCTTCACATGTGCAAATCTCTTCTTTAGTAAATGCACAGTAGCCAGCAGGTGGCAAATCCCTGTAATGCCAGCATTTAGGATTGAGAAGCAGGAGGACCATTGCAGTTTGATGCCACCCTGAGCTTCATAGTGAGTCCCCAGGCAGCCAGCGTTCTCAACCAAACCAAACCAAACCAAACCAAGCCAAGCCAAGAGCTGGAGAGGTGACTCGGGGTTAAGAGCACTTGCTGTTTTTGCAGGGGACCTGAGTTTGGTTCTCAGCCCCATGTAGGGCAGCTCATGACTGCCTGTAACTCCAGCTTCAGGGTCAATGTCCCTATTTTTCTGGATTTTCTTAACCTTCTATTCTTCATTCTGCTGCATTCTTGATTTGAATGACTTCTGTGTCCACTTAGGATCTTCTGGCCTATGATACCAGACTTGCCTGAGGTAGGGTCAAGTGGCAGGTCGAGGGAGGGACTGTTACTCCCCATCAGTGGATAACTGTGGTATGTTGCTGTGTATGTTTGAATCTGGTGATTTGGGGACTACTCCTTTAAGAGGCAGAAAGACCAATTTCACTGGCTGTTGGATTGGCTTCTCTCTGTTGGCTTTGGATTCTGGGAGGCCCCTTTCTGGTCAGTTTCATTGAGTGCCCTTTGGGCTAGGCATGTATTAGACACAGGAGTATATGTGGGCAGTATCTTAGTAAGAGCCATGGAAGGAATGCATGTGTTTCATTTCATTGATGAGAACTTCTAACAGGCTTGGCAGAGGATAAAGTGTGTGGGGAACTTTGGTGGATTCCATGGCAGGTGAGGATGACCGAGGCAGGGGACAAACATGCCAGGCAGACAGAGCTTACATGAGAAGTTTTATTAGAAAGGGAAGGGAGGGGAAAGAAAGAAAAGAAAAAAAGAGGTAAGAAGAGGCACAGAGACAGAGGACAGAAGAGAAGAGGGAGACAGGAAAAGTCCTGTCTGCTCCAGGGGAACTGGGGGGGGGGGGAAGGGGTGGAGCATAAATGGGCGGGGTCTTTCTTTTAAAGGGGTCCTTTGCACCTGTGTGCCGACTAGTACTCGTGGAACCCTGGGCTGACCAGGGTACTGCCTGAGTGCATTCTGCCAGGTGACAGGGCAGGCCAGCACAATACCTGAATCCTTACACCCAGCATAGTGAAAACTCTGACACAAATCCAGCACTGACATTAGGCTGACTCCAAGCAAGCAAAAGATGAGATCAGGCTTTACATTTGGGAGCAAGGGCTGTGGAGCTTGGAGAACTGGGGGTGAAGCTTGTCAGTAGGCATAAACCCCACCCCGCCTGGTTTTTTGTTTTTTTTTTTTTTTTTGGTTTTTTCAGAACAGGATTTTTTTGTGTAAGATCCCTGGCTGACCTTTGTAGACAAGGCTGGCCTCAAACTCACAGAGATTCTCCTGGAGCTGCCTCCCAAGTGCTGGGATTAAAGGTGTTTGTTACCACCTCCAAGCTCCCATTGCCCTCCCAAATGTTCTATCAAGGCCAGGCTGGGAAGGTGCTGTGTTGGCAGCCCTGTCTCCACTGGCCAGGCCCACCCCTCATTAGCATCAGTCTTCAGTGTGGCTACTCTGCTTTTGCCACACTCTTCCTAATGACCATAGATAGGCATTGGGAAGCGGGCAGGCAGAAAGCATAGCACAGCGGTGGGGAGGGTCCTGGAGCCTGGGGCTGCATCTACAGCTAGTTTGACTCCTTGACACCCAGGGCGTCCCTTAGACTGGCATGTCCCCAGCTGATCCATCTCTCTGCAGTCTGTAGCTCACCTGGCGTTTATGTAACTAAACTCTTAGGCCTCCTAAGGCCAGAAAGACATTCGAGCTTCACAGCACCTAGGCAAAGGGGAAAGTAGGAAACGTTTATAGGTATCTTTTATAGGCTATTAAAGAGGTAAGGGGCCTTCTTCTTGGTGGCAGATGGTTAGGGCCAGGGGTGAATGGGACAAACAGAGGACAGGAGTCCCTTGGGAAGGGTTTGCATCCCCCACCCCTACCCTTCTGGCTGGGAGGTCAGGGCTTCGGGAGTGGCAGGGATTAACTTCCAGCCCCTCCCCCACCTCTCTATTGATTTACCTTGAGACTAATTTAGGTCTGTGGCCAAGAGGCCTAGAGAGACTTCCTTAAGAGTTGTCTGTGTCTGTGCTGGCGCCCTTCACCTGGCCCCAACTCCTCAAGTCTGGAGAGCCCGATTGCCTGCTCCAATGATTTCCAAGTAGCTATTATGTTCCCAAGCCAAGGTAATTGGCTTTACCCGTTATTAATGGGTTGCCCCAAAGAGAAAATGCAGGAGGAGCAAGGCGAGGGTAACACCTCCTGACTTGTAGCTTGCTTCTTTGGTGTCAGTGGCTGCTGCCCAGGCTAGGAATCACTTGGGGCATGCCAGGCAGGAGAGGCTGCTGGCAGTACTGCAGCTGAAGAGGGACTTGGGATGTTACCATATCCCTGGAGGAAGCCTTAGAAGCTTGAGGCTTGAGAGCCCCAGGGTGCCATATTTGGCCATGTTCTTGTTCAGAGGTGACAGGTGGGCACGAGTCTACAGTTTCGATAGTAACCCAGCCCCTCGGCCAGGGCCTGTGCACACATTTCCCTCAGCAGCACCTGGCAGCTAGCTCCTCACCTGCTGCATTGTTCAAGCCACTGCCTTTTCCAGAACCTTCTCTTAGAACTATGCCTCCCACTGGCATGTTGGGAACAGAAAGCACAGGTGCTGGGCACTGTAGGCCGATGGGCTGCTTGCCCACATGGTAAACATGTCACTAGTGTGTGCAGTCTCCCTTCCCCCGTGCAGGACATCCCTGCCTGCCCCAGTGTTTTAACCTTAGTGCCTGACATGAGGTTTCTTTACTTTCTCTTTGTTTGTTTGGGTTTTGTTTTGTTTGAGACAGGGTTTGTTTGTAGCCCTGGCTATCCTGAACTTGCCCTGTAGACCAGGCTGGCCTCCAACTCAGAAAGATCCGCCTGCCTCTGCCTCCTGAGTGCTGGGATTAAAGGTGCTGTGTTCACGGTGCCCTTAGAGACTTTTGCTGACTCCCATCTCATCCTGGCCACTTGCCCCTGCTCCCTGATAGCTGTATTATACTCACTGGGGATGTATACACCCTTCCTACTGCCCTGTCTTTGTACAACTTGTCAGAGTCTTCCAATTATTTGGGGGTGGGGGAAGAGACAGAGTCTCAGTCTATAGGCCAGCTCGAGTTCTGGCCTTGAACTCAGAGTTCTGCCTCTACCTCCCTAGATTAAAGGTGTGTGCCACCATACCTGGTTTCCCAACTCTGAAACCCTTCTGGAATGTCTCCAGTTGATTGGATATTACTTGTCAGTCCAGGAGTATATCCCCAGCAGACCTTATGGCATTGAGCCTAGAGTCTCAAACAGCTCTTATCTTTAATAAGCTCACTGCACTACCTTGGGCTCAGAGTTGGTCAGAAGTCACATGATCCCAACCAAACAGCCTGGTCATCCATGGTTGAACCTGTAGGGCCTCTAGTCAGCCTTGAGAGGTTGAACCCCTCTCCACACACCAAGGCACCAAATTACTGTCTTTTCCAGCCTTTCCTCATTCTCTCTCAATGTTTCTTTTTCGGGCTTAACCCCATGATCCCTGGGGAAAGAGCCCCGCACTTCTAACGTAACGTGTAGCCATTTCCGCCACAAGTTCTGACAAGCCAGCTCTAACTCCATTCTCCTTTTGTTTGGCAGCTCTTTTGTGACAGGAACAGCTTGCTGTGGGCACTTCTCACCTCTGAGAATCTGGGACCTCAACAGGTAAGAGATTCCTAAACCCACAGTGGTATTCGTGTGTGTGTGTGTGGGGGGGGCAGGGCTAGGAGAGCAGGGACACAAAGGAAGAGCTAGCTAGCTAGCTCCTGCCCCAGTTTACCCAGTGGTTCCACAGCAGAGGATGCTGGGGAGACAGCACACCTCCCACCCTCCAGCAGCTGACTGTCTTTCTTGGGAGACAGTTGAGAGCACCTGTAACAGGCGAGTAATTTCATGTAGGCTTGGTAGTAACTACTTGAATTTAACATATCTTCTGAAGAGTGCCTGGCTATGTAATCTATCCTCGGAGGGGGATATTTATAACATAAAATATTTCAGAGGTGGCCTACAGAACTAATAAAAGCAATTTTTGTATAGGACAGTTACAGTACAGCCAGGGTTTCCTCACAGTTCTCCAGCTGGCAAGCTTGACACATTCTCACTGATTGTCTGCCATTCTGATTTTTGTTTGTTTGGTTTTTTGAGACAGGGTTTCTCTATGTAGCTCTGGCTGTCCTGAAACTCACTCTGTAGACCATGCTGGCCTCAAACTCACAGAGACCCACCTGCCTCTGCCTCCCAAGTGCTGGGATTAAAGGTGTGAGCAACCTTGGCTAGCTGGGTTTTGTTTTTTGTCTTTTTTTTTTTTTAAGCCAAAAACTTTTATTTTGAATTAATTCTAGATTCATAGCAAGTTATAAACTAGAAGATTATATAAGTATAGCATCTTATATAATGTAGTGTGTCAAAAGCAGGAAATTGACCTTGATACATCCCATAAACCTTTCTTCTGACTACCTACTACCATAGCCAAAATATAGATTCCTCCTCATACACCCCTTTTGCCTGCTATTTTCTCTAACTCTCCACAACCACTTAGATGCTCTCTTGCCTCCAGTTTTGTTATTTTGAAGAGATGATATGAGTGGAATCGTATAGTGTATCACCTTTTTAAAAATTTTATTTGTGTGTAGGGGTGTTTTGCCTGCATGTATGTCTGTGCAGCATGTGTATGTAGTACCTGCAGAATCTGGAAGAAGGCATCAGATGCCCTGGAACTGGACTTACAGTGGGTTGTGAGCTGCCATGTGGTGCTGGGAATTGAATCAGCGTCCTCTGGAAGAGCAGTCAGTGCTCTCAATCACTCAAACACACACTCCAGACCTAGTGTGTTACCTTCTAAGAATAGCTTTTTAATGCCAGGTATGATAGCATATACTTCTAATCCCAGTGCTAGGCAGGCAGAGGCAGGCAGCTCTTTGTGTTCAAGGCCAGCCTGACTACATAGTGAATTCCAAACTTGCCAAGGCTACACATGAGACTCTGTCTCAAAAAACAATGATTGGTTTTTGTTTTTGTTTTGCTTTGCTTTGTTTTTGAAAACAGCAATTTGCTCTGAGACCCATAGATACGTTGTATACATCAGTATCTCATACCTTTTTAATTGCTGAGTAGTACACTAGTCCATGTGTAGATGCACCAAAATTTCTTTTCCTGGTGAAGAATATCACCCATTAGGGACATGTGAGTTGTTTTTAAGTTTGACTATTACAAATAAAGCTACTAAGACTATTTATGCATAGTGTTTATGTGGACAAACATTTTAATTTCTGTTTGTAAGATTCTTTTAATTATTAATGTACTTTTTACATTCCTATCACAGTTCCCCCTCTCTCCTCTACACTTTCATTTCTTACCAGACTTTTCTCAGCGCATCTCCATCCTTTTGTATTTCCACCAGCAGGGTGCAAGGAATCTGCTTTCCTGTGTCTTGACCAATGTTTTGGTATTGCCACTGTTTTTTACTCTGCTGTTCCAGTACGTGTTATACTATGATTTTTAACTTGGTTTCCTCTGATAGCTAATGATGTTGAACATGTGTTCATATGCTCATCTGCCATCTGAATATGCTGTTTACAAAATACTAGTTCATGTCTATGGTCTATTACATTGCTTTTCTACTGTTGAGTTTGAGCTTTATATAGTCTAGACATTATTAAAATATTATATTAAATATTAAATATTAAAAATATTGTCAAATTTACAGATGTCTTCCCCTAATCTGGACCTTGCATTTTTGTCCTTTTAATTTAATGTCTTCTGCAGAACAAATTGTAAATACATGTATGTGTTTTGTCTACACATATTTGCCTGGGCACCAGGTGTGTGCTTGGTGCTGCAGAGGCCAGAAGATGGTGTCAGGTCCCCTGGAACTGGAGTTACAGATGGTTGGGAACTGCCGTGTGAATGCTGGGAACAGAATCGGGGTCTTTGGAAGAGCAGCCATTGCTCTTAGTTATTGAGCTGTCACTCTAGCTCTCAAACTTGAAATTTTGATGCATTTCCTCTATTGAGCTGTGCCACACCTGCAAGTTCAGCCCGTGAGTGAAGAGGGGGCTGCTCCCTGCTCTTCCTTCCTTCCCTCAGCCGCTCTAGCTCTGTCTCCACTTTCTCCTGCTGGGGGGGGGGGATGCCACGAGTCTCCTTCCTGAAGTGCATGCCCCGCCGCTAGTCTCTCTAGGAGATTGCTCAGTACAAGGTGCTTACTCCAACATATTTTCTTCTACGTTCTGATGATCACCTGAGCACAGGGATAGGATGCCAGGATCTCCCCAGGCTACATTGCCTTTCTGGTCAATTCTGAGAGCCAGAATGCCTGAACAAGAAGCAAACTGAATCCCTCTCCTGAACAGCAGGCCCCTGGGTGTCTGAGAGGCTTGTGCCTGCCCCTCCAGGCTCTTCTTTTCCCCAGGCCCACCATTCTAGTTCCTTAGTTGTTCTTCATAGAGTTCATCAATTAACAGTCGCTTGGGGCTCTAAGTTATGAAAATCCAATTCAAACAGCTCAATTAAGAATGGAATTATGATCAGAGATGGCAAAGACCCAGAAGTTGGGTGGCAGGGTTGATGGGTTTGGTGCCCTGTACCCTGGGGACCACATTCACTTAGCTTTATCTTTGGCATCTCAGTCGCGGTGTCTTTTGCCCCTGCAAAAGGTTTATTTAGAACAGTGCCACTAACCCACAAGGCAGTATTCAAAAGCAGAAGGAAGACTTATCTGTGTGTAGAGCCGTTTTCCCAGAACCGTGGAGTAGACTTCTCCTCACATCCAATTGTCAAAACTTTGTTCAAGGTCTCACCCTAAACCAAACACTGGCGACAGACAAGGGAGATGCCTGAGAGAGGGGCCAGCCTCTTCTAGACATATTGGCACTGGCAGAGAGGTGGGGGCAGGTGCTGTGGGATCGGGTTTGGTTAGCAGGAAAGGACACACTCAGTGGGGTCCGTGCTGCCCTATAGAGCTGGCCTCACGCTGGCTTAGGGCCACTGTACCTTCACGTTTCTGAATCAGTGTCTCTGGGCCCTGACTGGTGTAAGTGTGGGCCCATGTGAGATGATCTCACCTTCCTCACCCGGAGCTTCTGTGGGGCTGGAGAGATGGCTCAGAGCCCTGGCTCTCTTCCCAGTGGGCACAGGTTTCATTCCCAGCACCCACATGGTGGCTCCCAACCATCTATTATCCCAGTTCCAGGGTTATCTGTCGCCCTCTTCTGGCCTCTGAGGACACCAGACACACACACGTGCAGGCAAACACCAACACACGTAAAATACACTTGCTTTTGTTAGCACATTCGGTAGCTTAGCTAAGACTTCTAGGGCTCCTGCGGTCTCCTGTCCAGGCTGTTGGCATCTTGCACATTGCGGAACTTGTTCTCTTGGGTTTGTTCTGAGGAACTGCTGAGAGTCGTTCCCCTTGTGACTGAGTGAGGCAGGAGGACCCCTCACTGGTGGCGCTGTGTAGCCTGAAAGGCTCCCACCCCAAAACTACATCTGGGGCCTCTTTAGGGTCCACTTGGGGGACTGAAAAATGGGAATCTGTTGTTCCCGACTACCAGAAATAGTTGATTAAGTAACTGAATAATGGCCCCACTGCCAGCACCTACATCCTTTGCTGCCTCCACAGAACTGAACACTTTGTGGAGACCTGGCCTCTCAAGCCCCAGGAAACCGGTGGCTGCCGCAGTAGCAGGAGAGGAAAGTGCTGGCCTCACAGCAAACAAGAGTCTTGCTAGTCCAGCTGTGGTCCAAGGGTTGCTGCCAGCAGTTTCAATTTCAGTTATTCATATGGTCGGGGCTCATGTACCATCCCCTCCCCTCCGCCTGAGGCCAGCTCAGGGAGGGTGGTCTAGGTACACCCCATGCTTTAGCAGAACCTCAAAGGTTGGATAATTGGTGGGCCTGGTGTTGTATGCCTTTTAATCCTAGCTTTTGAAAGGTTGAGGCAGAGAGATTTTGTGAGTTCAAGGCCAGCCTGGTCTTCATTGTGAATTCCAAGACAGCCAGGGCTACACAGAGAGTCCCTGTCTCGACCAAATACACACACACACACACACACACACACAGACAGACATACACACACACACACACAGACACACACGCATGCGCACACACACACAGACATACACACACACAGACACGTACACACACGCACAGTTGGATGATCTTTGAACTGCCTGTGGTTGCTGTGGAGGGGACTTAGGATCAGGATGGAGTTCTAAAGGATCGGCTCTTTGGATGTCATTCTATGAAATCCCTAGACCTCATCAACCCAACACAGACACTTCACTGAACTCAAAATGAGCCCAAATAAGAATGGGCACAAGACAACTAAGGCCTTGGGTTGCACTGGAACCAAGTGAGTTACTGTCACTGTATTCTCTGGCCACCTTCTGGGCTCTGCATGTGACAGGGCCACCCTAGATATCATATGGCGTTGCCTCCTCTCTAGCCCTAGACTGTCCTCATGACTCATGGGAAGAGCCAGATCTTGTGCAAACATCTGCCCTGTATCCAGGACTGTGCACAGCTTGGAGAACCCAGCAGGGCAGGGGATGAGGCGGTACCCTGGTGGGAGGAAATGGATGGCCAGGACAACTCTGGAGCTGTCTTTCCTAAAGAAGCCCCAGCAGATAATAAAGCCATGTAGAAAACAGGATTAAGGTAATGAACAGGCAGGACCAAGTTTGATCTTTCAATAACACCAAAGCCTGACTGACAGGCAATCTGCAAGGTGGAGGGGTATTGCCGGCAGGACGCTGGCTGGGAGGAATGCGGTACTGGCTGGGTGCTTTGCTTTTAACCTGTCACTGCCGAAACCTGAGCATGGCATGAATTTTCTTTTATGTGTGTGCTGACTTGGGGGGGGGGGTGGCTCTCAGCATGTGGGCTACCCTTAGGTGATGGTGGGGGCTGGGATACCCAGGAGGTGTAGCTATCCCACTGGGCATAGGTTCTGCCATCTTTAGAGCTGTTGCTACATTCATCTCTCAGGTCCTCATCCTAAGCAGCCTGTACTAAGCTTAGATTGCCCAGAGAGCCCTTCAGGGTACCTAGAGGCTAAGCAGGGAAGAGGGTAAGGAAGAGCTGGCTGGAGCTTACCTATCCTATCTCCTTTTCAGCCTTTTCCTCTGTTGGAACAGCACTGTTGGTTAAGCCCAAGGAGAGAGATTTCCAGTGAGGAAGCTGGGGCCCCTCATTTAGCCGAAAGGTGCACAGGACCCAGTTTCTGATAGCTGATGGCCTTCAGGCCCAGTGCTCATACCTCAAGTGCCAACAACCCCCTAGTGACAGCCAACCATGGAAGCAGTCTTGCAGGTCCCGAGGAACAGTGCCAAAGCCCTCCTATTCCTTAGCTTGAAGCCTGGAGGAATCAGTGCACTTTGTGTGTTCCATCTGTATTTCAACAAGGCCCCAGGGAGTGCCAGGTGCTTACCCTGTGGCACGCTCCCCAGCTACTGCAAGGTCTGGGTGACCTGCCGTCACTATGCGCCTGCCGTCGCTGTAGGATTTGTATTGTCTACCAGGGGGCTTTTGAGCTGGCTAGGTCTAGCATTACTCACTAAGAGCAGAACACTCAGGGCCTCCCTGTGGCTGGGGACAGGTAAACCACAGGGTGGAGAAACTTGTGACTCCAGACCTGACGGTGTCACAGGGGGCACAGCCATTGGCCCTAAGCCGCCCTGGGGCTGTGCAGTAGGGAAAGAGGCAGAGGGCGTTTGGTGACTTCACTGTTCCTAAGGCATCGAGCCCTCTGGGTACTGCCATCTTGTAGACATGTGTTCATGTCCCTGCACAAAAACCCCTATTGCTGTGTCCCTGAGGTCAGGGTCATTCGCCCCAGTTGTCTATTATGATTTCATTTCTGTGTTGAAGCTGCTGAAACTCCTCTTAACCAGGGAAAGGGCAGGATGGGTTTCCCACCTGCTTCGCCTTTGTTCAGGGCAGCCCCACGCCTGGGCCCAGTCTCTGCCTAAGGAACCTCCTGTGTCAGCTCTAGTAGGGTCCCCTCACAAAGATCTCTCTGATGTGTCCCCGTGCCTCTTCCACCGCTCTCTCTGATGTGTCCCCGTGCCTCTTCCTCTGCTCTCTGATGTGTCCCCGTGCCTCTTCCTCTGCTCTCTGATGTGTCCCCGTGCCTCTTCCTCTGCTCTCTGATGTGTCCCCGTGCCTCTTCCACTGAGTACTGAGTTAGAATACTTGTATGGGCTACCAGTATGCTGGGACTCGCACAGGGTGTGGTGTAGTGCATTTGCTAACAACAGACACAGGGCACAGAGATAGGGATGGAAACTGTGATCATCACAGGCTGGTGCTGAGGACATCATCATGCCCATTCCACCCAGATGTGGCTTTGTGTCCCCTGGCCGTCCTCTTGCCCGCCCCGTGCAGGGGCCTGGCCTCCAGTCAGGGTGATTATGGGACTGCCCCTCTTGAAAGTCCCTGCCTCCTCCTTTGAAAGTATTACTGACAGCTTTTCCATGCTCTTTTTTCTTTACTTCTTTAAGCAACCCTGTAATTTCTTATTCTTTCTCCCCCTCTGCTTTTGCTTTCTTGTCCCCTCTGTCCCCCTGAACTCTTTGAAATTGGCTCTCTGCCTGCTGACACCAAACTGATACTTTGCGATTCTCTTCTCCTTATCCCTTTATGGCAACAGATGTTGAAATTTTGTATCCTTTTATCTCCCCGGCTGCCCTTTCCTGTAATTACGTCCCTTGTTAGCAGTACAAAGTGGGCTGCCTGGCTGCCTGGCTGCCTGGCCTGAGCCATTGTGTCTGAACACGTGTGCTCTGGTGGGTGCTGGAGGGGTGCGTGCTCACACACATGCCTGTGACAGACGCTGCTGTGCCTCCTCCTGACGTAGCAGGGACCGTAAGTCTCACCATCATCACCTTCCCCCATCGGCCCCACATCGTCACTGTTACATTGCAGACCTGGGGCAGGTGGCTCAGTAGGTAAGGGTACTTGTCACTGAGAGCATGACTACTTGAGTTTGAGCCCCAGAATCTACATGGCAAGAGATAACTGATTCCTTTAAATTGCCCCCCAACTTCTGTAAGCACACGGTGCCAACCCCAACCTTTCCAAGACACATTTGGAAAAAGTTGTTTTTTAAATTTGGGGTGTTTCCTTTGATCCCTTCACTCCCATTGAGGATCTGCCCCTTAGGCACCTTAGGTGCAGAGGCCTGCAAAGTACAACTGTGGGCTTTGAATCTGCCTGGGTGGGGCCAGGCTTTCAACCAACTTGACCCTTCTGTTCCCAGAGGGGCAAGTCCCAGATCTCCTGACATGTGTCAGGGTCCAGTCACCCACACAGGACAGTGAGAGACCAAGGCACACAAGCACTGGGGCTCCATTGCTGCAGAAAAAGTAGATTTGGAGGCTTAAAAGAACGCTTTAGTCCCAGCACTGGGGAGGGGTGGGGGTGGGCAGAGGGAGGGATCTCTGTGAGTCTGAGACCAGCCCTACAGAGTGAGTTTCAGGACAGCCAGGGCTACACAGAGAAACCCTGTGTTGCTAAACCAAAGGGGGAAAGAATAGAGAGACCTCGGGCCTGTTATGAGGGCCGCGTGAGCCAGTATGTGTGAAGAAGACTCAGTGCAGTGCCTGCCAGTCAGTGGCTCAACTCTGTGACCTGCCACCAAGGTGGCCGCTACCCTGCCCCCATGAGACCAAGACAGCCATCGCCATTCCTATCAGGGCAACTCTGCCACCATGAGACCAAGACAGCCATCACCATTTCTATCAGGGTAATCCTGCCACCATGAGACCAAGACAGCCGTCGCCATTCCTATCAGGGTAATCCTGCCACCATGAGACCAAGACAGCCATCGCCATTCCTATCCGGGCACCACCAGGCTGACTTAGAGCTCAGCCTGGATTCTGTTTCCTTGGTATAAGACTTGAAGCTATTTCTTCTGTAGCTTTGACTTTTTAAATACTGATCAGAGGGCTGACTGGGACTACTACTTTGCCCCAAAGCCACACAGCACTCTTTGCTAGGTAGGGATGTGTGTGCATCCACAGGTCTCTGAGGGTTAGGTGCCAGAGACTGCCAGTGTCCCTTCACAGCCATATCAGATGGTCGCCTCATCGCCTTTGCTGTTATCTGTCATTAACTAAAGAATCACTCATTCCCCTCACCCCAGATTGTCTATTCACCCTTACGGAACGTTCTCTTTATATAGTGGAGTATAACCAGTATAGACTGAGACTCCTGTCTGCACAGTGCCTCCTTCATAGTGCAGCCCACATCTATAGTCTGTGAAAGACAATACTGTGCACGTAGAGGATGCTCCATTAATGGTTAAGGGAGGGAGAGAAGAGGGGGAAATTGTACATTCTTTAGTGACCCCTGGGTCATTTGCCCTTGGAGAGAAGAGATAAACTGCTTGTCGTACTTCGGTCTTTCAAAACTACGGTTAAGGCTCAGGGTGGCACATGCCAGATGAGGCGCCCTGACACCTAAATAATGCACATATGTGGCTCCAGGGACCATCAGACACCAGCATGTTAAAAGTAGCTGGAAATGGTGTGAGAGCCAAAACGTGGGTCACCGTGGGCTGGGAGCCTCAGAAATGCTAGTACAGGGCCTGTGCCGAGTGTGTGGGCCAGACAACGCGGGGCAACGCCTGTGTCAACTGGGCCATCGTGGCCGTACATTATTTAATTTTTCTTCCTCCTGGTCAACAGGGTGAACCAGCCCCAGGAGAGACTCTTCAGGGAAATGGTCCCACTGCCCTTGCTTTTTCCTGCACGGGTACCGGAGGCTGTACCACAGGCACAGGCCTCCTTCAGCACGCCTGCTCAGCCTGTCTCATTCATCAGGCTCACCATGCAGGCTGCCCCATCTGTCTTTATCTTTCCCTGGGTGGAGAGAGAATTGCTGGAGTCAGGCGCAGGAGCCTGGGGTGTGGAGGTCTCCAGCCCTCAGCATCTCCTGGAGGCCTATGCTTTGTCTACAAGAGCTGGAAGGGAAGGGACTTTTTTGTTTGGCTCTCTATAGTGACAAGCCCAGTTCTTGCTCCTGTCTTGGCCTGGGGCTCTGAGCGGCAGCCCTGTTCCCACACAAATTGTGGGACAGCCAAGGCTCTACACATACCGCCCCCTTTTGCCCCCCACAGTGAGAGGCCGAGAGGCATTCTTAACATTCTTTCTAGAGAAAAGGGGTGAAATGTCTGAATTTGGGGGTCACCACGTTATACAAATTGCAATCTAATCGTTTTTACAAGAACACACTTGCAGTGAGAAAAACAGCACAGGAGGGGACAAGGAGACAGACAGTGCGAGGGCTATTGTTGGACCAGTCTCTCCTCCATCACAACAGCACTCTACTTAAATTGGGCCTGGGGTGGGAACCTAAGGGCCCACGGTGCCATTTCTGTTTGTTTTCCCAAACCAAAGCCCCAGCAGGGCTCCTGCGGCACTGCTGGGCTACTGTTAGAAGAGACAGGCCGCTGCCCAGAGCCTGGTGTGTCCATTGATGCTCTGAACTTAACCTTGCAGTGCTGCACAACAGCGCTGAGGAGCCCGAGCCTTGAGGCCAAAGAAATTGTGTCTTTTTATTGGTGGTTTAAAGTGTGTGTGGCCGCAGAGTCCCAGAGAAAGTAAAGCAGAAACGTCTCATGCCAGCAAGCACATGGAGGGCTGGGCCTTTGCATCTCCCCCAGACTCGTTGGGCTGTGGACAGGATTCAGATTGGTGGCTCGGTGTGGACGTGCCTCTCACTTCCGACCCACCAGCAGCGGGCACCCAGCCCCAGTCTCTCAGGATCCCAGCGAGAGGGTGGGCAGGCAGATGGGGTTCCCTGGGCTCCACCCCTACACCCAGTCTTTCATCTTCTATTTCAAACAAACATGAAATTACTTCCATAGATTAAAGGGGAGAGAGAGCCTCAATCACTCCTTACAGCCTCACTAATGGAGTGGGCAGGGCCCCAGATCTGGAGAGGAGCGGGCGAACTGTGGAGCGGGAGACAGCTCCCACCTGCTGTACATAGAGGCAAGGGTACCTCTGAGATGGACCCTCCACCTCCCGTGGCTGTCACGGTTGGTGGCTGCCCTAGAAAGGCAGGGCCTCTCTAGGAGCCAGGCCTAGTGATCTGTACAGACACGGTGCCGGGGGGGGGGGGAGATGTCTCCCGGCCCCCCGGGAGCCCTGACAGATGCCAACACCGGGCACTGCATACATCAGGGCTGTCCCTGGGAAGATGGCTGGCACAGAGGTGCCCATGGGGACTTAACCCTTGAGTGGACAGGACAACAGCGGTGGTCCTTGGAGGCCGTCAGTGTTCACAGTGAAAAGCTAAGCAGGTAAAGAGAGCCCAGCCTCCTCCTTCAGTGCTTTTTAAGATGGCTGCCTTTGGGGGGAGTAGGCTGGGTGAGAGTCTGAGCGGCGGGCACAGCCTGGACCTGAAGTCTATCTTTAGACACGCGGCTGGAAGCCCAGCCCGCTTCAAAGCCCTTGGTGGGACCTACTCAGGCCCAAGTTGTACTCTTGAGTCCTCCACATCCCTCTTGCGCTGTGCTCAGGCCCTCAGCACCCCTGGATGTGTCCGTGCTTTGTCTTTCCTGCCAGACCATGAGGAGGGCTGTGGAAAGGAAGCTGAGGCACCCGGCCCAGAGGGTGCCTCTTCTCCTTATTCCCTCCACACACGCTGCAGAAGTTCAAAACAGCCACCATTCCCTGGCCACAAGGATTAGCTGGTGCACTTGATGTTGAGGGGCAGTTGCTAGGGCCAAGGGGCCCCCCTACGTGGTTGCTAGGGGTCTGGCATGGGGTGAGAGGTCTGCCCACTGCCGCGGTCACGGAGGGAATTACACAGTCACAAAGAAATTGTTCTTCTCAGTAATCTGGTCTCGGCCACCGGGTGGGGTACGGGTGGGGGCAGGCTGGAGCCCAGCAGGCTGGGGGCTGTGATCACAGAGGCGTGCTAGCCCTGGGCTGGGGGCCAGAGACCGGGAACACCGGGACCAGCACACTAAGCTGCTTTCTCAGCTATTTCTGCCGCTGGACACAAAGGTGTTTACTTGTTTTAACATCTCCTAGGACTCCCCTTTCTCCCTTTGTGTGGTCTTTATCCCCAATAAGGTTTGAGCCCCAGATTACAGGCAGGAATTAAGGCACTGGACTCAGGCAGCTCAGAGCTGCATGACCTGCCAGATCAAGGAGTATAAAGTAACCAAGTGTGTGCTTGGGAGGGGGCCCGACCCCTTCAGCAAGACCCATTCATTGCCCCAGAGGGAGCAGAGAGCCAGCAGGCAGGTGTGAGGGAGGAGGGCTGTTACATTTGCCCTCCTGAGGCTTCAGCTAGGGCCGGGGTTTTGGGGGGGAGGGGTGAGCAGTTCCCTGCTTGGAGGTTCAGAGGCTGGGCCTTCAGCCCTCTTCAGGGAGCACCCCCAGGTGATGGAAAGCTATGCGTCCCCAAGACCTGATGCCATTTGCAGGGTGAGAGGCTATCGTGGCCACGGTGGACAGCCTTTTACTGTCTGCCCTTTTCTCCCCAGTGGGCAGCTGATCACACATCTGGGCAGTGATTTTCCCCCAGGGGCTGGGGTGCTGGACGTCATGTATGAGTCCCCCTCTACACTGCTGTCCTGTGGTTATGACACCTATGTTCGCTACTGGGACCTCCGCACAAGTGCCCGGTGAGTAGGCTGGACGGGTAGCGCTCACACAAGCAGGGCCTGCACCAGTGCAGCACAGAGACTGTCAGCAAGGTCCTATCAAAGTCAGGGTCCCTCCCGCCCGCCCGCAGCTCTGGTCAGCGTGGCCTGGGAGACTGAGAAGGGTAGACATTCCTCAGAGCCTCAACAGGCCGGCAGGAAATGGTTCCTCTCCCAGACCCCGTGAGGCCTGTGTGCATCTCTTGTGGACCCTGTGTCGGGTAGTCCGCCAGGAGGACGTGGGTGGCGGTGTGTTGCCTCTGCAGCAGAGCCTGCTGCATTAGCTTTGGTTGTTGAAGAAGCTGGTGAGTCAGGCTTCACATTACTCTGCCCGTTAGGGTCCCTAACCTGTCCCATCCCTGGGGAAGCTGGGCTGGAGGGAGGACACCCAGACCCATTTGTATCTCTCTCTTCCTGGACAGGAAGTGTGTCATGGAGTGGGAGGAACCCCACGACAGTACCTTATACTGCCTGCAGACAGATGGCAACCACTTGCTGGCCACAGGTTCTTCGTACTATGGTGTTGTGCGGTTGTGGGACAGACGCCAGAGGGCTTGCCTGCATGTAAGTGTTCCAACCAGTATATGCCTCTGAGATGTCAGACTGATCCTGGGTTGCATCTCAGATTTGGTGACATGGCCAAGGTTGTACTGGGTCTGGGACTCCTGCGTTGGGACACCCCACTTGCCAGTTGAAACCCTCTCATTTCTGTGACCCTCCCTTCCAGGCCTTCCCGCTGACATCGACCCCTCTCAGCAGTCCCGTGTACTGCCTGCGACTCTCAACCAGGCATCTCTACGCTGCGCTGTCTTATAATCTCCACATCCTAGACTTTCAAAACCCATGACAAACGACCCCTGCCTTTGAGCTGGGCAAGTAAGCTACTCAGGGACCTCTCCTGCCTGGCAGGTGAAGTGATTGGTACCTCACTTGTCTTCCCAGCACCCGAGGCCCCACCTCCTGCACACTGGGGCTGACGGATGCAGGCCCTGCCAGGACCTGTGGTTTTCTTAGGTGGATGGACCTGAACTCAGATGTTTACAGTAGGGCCTGCAACCCTGTCCCCAAGCCCTTCACAGCACTACAGCAGCCTACAGAGTGAGCTGAGGGGCTCCCGCCACCCCAGCTACAAAGGGTGCAGTTGTTGGAACATCTGCCACCATCTCCTCAGTCAGGTGACAACTGCTTGGAGTTGGGGGCTCCCTTCTGAGGCACTAGCCTGGTTTTGCTTTGAGACTAAGAAGAAAAAGGACAAAGGACACCTGTCAGTTTGGGGTTCTGGGCTAACCGTTCCTCAGGCCAGCTTGGGAAATGTGCTGTGATTTTCATTTTTGTAAAAATAAAACTTGGTTGTTCACAAATCTGGTTCTTTAGTGGTCAGATCATTCTACGAGGCCCTGGGAGGGCAGAAATCAGATTTAAATTCAGAAATGTGTACACAGGGAAGACAAAACCATGGCTCTCTGTCCCCCTCCCCCACAAAGGGTTCTTTTCTTCTACCTCTTTGGGGTATGGACAAGGGACTATGGAAGGGCTGTAGGCTGTTAACCTGCTGTCACCTATAGTGACCTTTCATTCTGTCCCACCACACACACACACACACACTGTGACAAACTGTAACGGTGCTCACTTTAATAACCATGGCGTCTTAACATTCTGTGCTCTTCCCAAGCTTGCTGATGTGCTGACAACTGCCTCGGGTGAGTCTTTCCTAGGCCAGCACAGAGGAGCTTACAAGATGCGCAGCCTTAGCTCTACTCTGCCTCCTATAGCTGGAAGGTTTGTTTGGCGGGTCTCCAGGAAGGGAGGAGGGTGTCAGCACACCAGCAAATCCTCTAGGAAGGCCAGAGTGCCTGGAGACAGGCAACACACAGAAATAGATAACAGGGCAATCCTCCTCGAACAACTCCAAGTGACTTTACTCAGGAACAAAACCGTGGGCAGAGGCACGCTGTGCCCCAAGAGCCCGTTCTGTGGACTCTAGTTCTTAGAAGAGAAGGAGCCAATGCCACAAGAGCCGAGCCTGCAAGCTTCACAGCTTCCTCCACGCTGGGGGTGCAAGGCTCAGGACAGCTACTGGGTCTTACAGTCGCCATCACTGCCGTGGGCCGTCTTTACCTTCTTTAGCTCCTTCAGTAGCTCTGACTCAGCCTCCAGGACCTCCTTTGGCTTCCGATACTGTGGAGGGAACCAGGGAGAAAGCGTAACTCAGTCCACACACTCACCCTGGCTCTTCGTAACCCTCCATGTACATGAGGGAACCCAGGTGCACAGATCTGAAGGACTTGCTCAGGCCCCATGGCTGGGGAGTGACAGCCCCACGATGACGACCCAAGTTCTGTGACTTTTCACCACGTCTCCATCATACTCTGTTAGGTGTCATGCCCCCATCCCCGCGGGGTGGGCTGGCTCTTTCTTGTTCTCTACCCGTCCCCCACCCCTACCCGAGATGAGGAGGAGATGCCTGTTCTTCAACAAGCACACCTAGGACTTGGGATGCCTGGCAGGGAGGTGGGGGAGGGCAGAGGAACCTCTCCCTAATGCCAAGACTGGACAAATCTTACAGAGATGATCAGGGTGCAGTTGGCGTGCGCAAAGCTGAGTGCAGAATCATCCAGAGGAAGCTGGTGTCTGTCTAGGTCAGGGATGGAGAACTTCTTGTAGTACCTGTGGGGACACCAAGAGCCTGCTGGGGAACCAGCATGGCAACCCCCACAGTTGGTTTCTGCACAGCTCTCTCTCACTTTCTGTACAGCTAGACCGGAAAGGGGAACCACAAGGACTGCCTGGTTTCTTCGTGGTTCCTGACTCAAAAGGATGGTGGTGGCCTTAGGCCAGGCCAACCAAAGGGGAGCAGAGCCAGCAGGAGTTCTGTGATTAGCCCAGGGGTGGGAGTGACTCACCAATTGGGCTGGCACTCCCAGCTACACAAAGAGCATCCCAAGGGACACCAGAAAATGGGACATTTATCCTAACAAGCACCAGCAGGGTGTCTAGGGCTGCTTACCTGAAGTATTACAGTTACTTACATGAGACCTCACTGAAAGATTGGGTCACTTTTGTCCCTACCACGACAACCATGTCTGTCTTTCCAGGCCTAAAACCAGACAGGAAGGAACGTCCGCCTCAAGGGGCCATCTTCCTGGGAGGACAAGTGACTAAAGGGACGGACCTCAGACCCACTCGGGACCCAGTTTCTACCCTTTTGTGTACAGTAAACACAAAACCAACCGTGCAGCACAGACTCCCAGACTTTGCAAGAGGGATGCAGGTGAGGGGAGTCAGGGACAGATCTTCTCAAGCCTGGTCCTCACCTGATGCTTGCTAGACCAGAGCCTACAGAAAGGCCCTTCCTCTCGGCTTCCTTAGTGCACGTGGGCTGGGCACTAGCCAAGGGCTGCTGGAGCCCCTACCTGGACAAGTCACTGTCTGTAGAGAGAGCGCTGTGTGGGCCGAGGAGGGAAAGCCTCCGGCAGGTACAATCAAACTCAAGAGAAGGGCCTGCAGAGAACGGGCTTTTAATACTTCAGAGGGCCCTGGCCCTTGTGGTGACAGCTACACTGAGTCCACTTCAAAAGCCCTGATGCCCTGGGGACTCAGAGAGTTGACATCAATGCACTGTTTCTGCCCTGTCTTCCCTGCTCAAATCCCTCAGTTCAGAAGAGGCTCTGGGGCCCCTCTCTTCCCAGGTTCCCCTCTCCCCACCAAGGTGCTGGGACCCAATGAAGGAAAAGAATGTTTATTTAAAGACTGACAGTTCAAAAGGAGTGGGGGGGGTGCTGGGGACCCTAATGGTACTGCAAGTTGCTTTCTTTTCCAAAGCTCTGCCCCAGGGAAAGGCGATCCATCTGCTGCAGTGGGTGGGATGAGGCTACATCCTCTTCCTAGCCAACAGGCCGAGTGAGGGCTTTTCCTGGGGCCCTGGTCTGGCTAGCAAAGGTGGCAGACACTGATAATAGCAGGGGTCAAAGGTTAAACAGTGGAGATTAGGTGAGCACAAAGGCTTGTTAGGAAGTGTTAGCATCTTCCCTGCAAATACACACAGACAGCAGGGCCAGGGGAGAGCCCCTCCCACCCCAGGCGGGGCCAATGGAGGGGCAGCAGCTCAAGGCTCGTCCCCACCCCCACCCCCCAAGGCAACCTCAGGTAACAGAGAACTTAAGGTGTGTATGGCTGGCCTCTTCCTTCCCCTGCTCCTGCCTCCAGTCTAGGGAATGGAGGCCGCCAGTGCCAAGAAAGTCCAGGCCCTAAATGCCATGGATTTCGTGTACTGGGTGAGGTTAAACCACCTCTCCTGTACTGGGTGAGGTTAAACCACCTCTCCTGTACTGGGTGAGGTTAAACCACCTCTCCTGTACTGGGTGAGGTTAAACCACCTCTCCTGGAGTCTGCTGGTGAGTGAAGGGCTCCTCTGCCTTTCCCTCTGCACAGGGCACCTACTCCTATTAGGGCTTGCCTCGACAATCGCTGAACTAAATGTATCACCAGCACCTGGACAGAGGAACCCGCTGGGCTTCTGGAAAAGTCAGTGGCTTCTGGTCCCACTCTACTCGTATCCCCTGCCCAATTCCCTGCAAGCCCTCACGCTGTGCAAGGGAAAGGGTACAGATTAGGCACGGTGGAAGCTGCTGAAGGAGAGCTGAGGCAGGGGCAGGACTGCTGTGGACAGTTGCACAGGCCCTGCCCCATACTCCTCTAACCTGCACAGGGGCTGGGCAGGTATCCAAAGAAGTCTCCAGCCAACCCTGCCCTGAGAGTGGCAGCAGGTAAAGAAACTTAACCTCAAGTACTGGGGCAAGCTACATGGCTCCTCCCTGCTGTCTGTAGTCACAATGAACAGGCCCACGCTCAAGGCTCTCAGAGTCTTACCAAAAGGAATCCCACAGAGTCTGACTGTCCCAAGTTATCCGAGCAGGGTTGGATCGTCTAGTAATACTAATAAAACCCCAGTTACAGTATCGTCAATGTCAAGTTAGCCAGGCTCTCTTCAGATCCCTTGCTTTGGCCATGGTATAGGGGGTATGCATGTATGTGATGTCAAATTCCTCAAACTGTTGAGGTATTAGAAGCACGCTTTCCACAAATGAGGAGAACTTGGCTGGAATCTACCATTGACACCTGGCAGAGGCTACATCTAAGCCAGAGTCTTCCTAGTCCAGCACACTCCATCTTTCCACTTGCAGCTGCCAGCTTCCAGGCTGAGACGTGGAACCTTCTTTACACACTCAGCTCATCAGGAGCAGATGGTGCCATACGAGGATCCTATAGAAAAGGATTCTTCCTTCCCGTTCATCTTATTAATACCGGAGGCCAAGAACTACCACCAGACACTGGAATCAGCGTCGTCAAGCAGAGTGACTAGCCCGGTTCTGCAGGAGCCAGGCAGACACCAACAAGGCAACAGCGCAGCTCTGATCAGGACCACGGTCCAGAATATTACGATGAGGGCACACCTCCAGGTAGAGAAAGGTGGGTCCAGGAAGAAGTGTCATGGTGGGATGCACTTCAAATGCCTCCACAGCGAGCGGGGAGCCATACTATTCTCTGCGTATGTCACGTTATGGTTTTTATATGCCTTTCTATAACCATCAACATATAGATAAGAATAAATGTGCTTCCTGGCCACCTCTGATGCTGTGATGGTCAGGAAAGACATTTAAAAATTATTCTAGAAGGAACTAAACTCTGCTCATATAAAGCCCTGTTGTGTTTTGTTTGATGGCTGAAAGTACAGGTAGCGACTGTGTTTCTCCAGGTAGAAGGCAGACATTCCTTGGGCATAGGAAGAGCTGGTTAAGTGTGGTGGCCTCTCCGGTCTACTTCCTAAAAGAGGGACCTGCAGGGGGCAGGCTGAGCCTAGTTAGGACTCAGAAACTCAGTTCCAGTGGGCACCAAAATACCATTCTTCCCCTTTGTGTGAAGCCTTCCTCCTAGGGCACCACACCCACCCTACCTTGCCTCTAATAGCATCTCAAAAATGTCCCCAACCCCTGCCCTTGGGTGCTAGGATGCCCCACTAGCCACAGAGCCCCTGGCCAACAGCGCCACCTATGGTACATATGGTATACGCTTGCCTTGCAGGAGATGGGGCCCAGAGGATCGGCTCACAGATGAAATTTTTGGTGAGCTAGCTAGCTTCTAGCACTCGCTTGTAATCACATTTCTGCCTGATATCTGTATTCCACAGTGACCTCTGGGGGACAAAAAGGAGGCAGCAGCCAGGTCCACAAAGTGCTAAGCTGCAGATTCAAATGCTATCAGAAGCACTTTTGTTCCCAGTTTGGACCCAGGGCTTTGGACGCCAGGGAACGCTTGCTGAAGCACGGAGTTTGTTTTCCTGCAGGCAATCTCTCTGTTGTCTGAAATTGCTAAATCCCACTTTAGGCACTGACTCCTGTTAATGATGAGAGCAATAACGGGAATAAACTGCCTTTTATCTGAGGGCTTCAGTGTGCTTTATAAACGCAAACCCGTATTATTATGACTTTGTATTTATAGACAGGGTCCACTACAGGGGCTGCTGGCTGCGTGGACAGCAATAATCCTGAAATTAATTCATTCATCTCTCCCCTTTCCCTTGTCCCCTTAACCCTGCCGAAGCGATAGGGTGTGGGGTGCTGAGAGGAGGGCAGGACTCAGGGCTGTGCTGTAGGTGGCCGGAAGTTCCCCTGCTTCCCTGTGGGTGACCAGAGAGACCGTACCACACCACCCGAAGGGGTTAGGGGCTCTCACATGAAACAGTAAATGGTGTACAGGCACCATGGGGTTAGGCTCTGTAACCCAAGCAGCAAGCTGGGTAGTTTGGCAGCTTGTGGATGAGGAGATTAAAACAATCTCCCAAAATGAAGCCCCAGTTTAGAATTGGCCCCATTATTCTCTCCAGCTCAGGCTGAAACGGATTCGCTTCTAGGCTCAACTGTGACCAGAAACCTTAGCACCTACTGCCTTCTCCCAGCAGATCACAAAGGGAATCGGAAACAGAATTCTAGAGGTTTCCAAGAGCCAAACTTTTACCTACTTCCCCTTAGCCCAGGGAGGGGTGAGGGCTGTCACTGGATGCTTTAGTCTCAAACTGCCACGCAGGGAGGGGTGTCTTCCAGGACACGGCTCCCGAAGTTTACCAGGTCAAGGACATAACAACCTTAGAGAGAAACTGCAGCGGCCACGAGCTAACGGCTATGTGACCCCCTCATTCGTTCAACAGTCAGTCACATGAGCCCCAGCACATGCCAGGTTCCAAACCGGCTCGAGCTGTAGCTTGGTGGAGCTGCTGCCCCAGTCACCTCACGTACTCTCAGCACCCCGTCAGCACCCCTGAAGTTTTCGTGCAGCCTGAGATCTCACCCATTATACCCCAGCTCACACACAAGTAAACAGCCGCCCACCCCGCCACTCACTTTTTGTTGGTCGTTCTAACAATGACGCAGCGCTCTTTCTGGGCCACAGAGACACTATAGACATCCTTCGGGTAGGGGAGATTTCGAATCCGCCACTGGAAACTTGTTTTGGTGTCCTTGCGCATGAAGATGGGCTGTGAAAAGCCAATCAGCCAGGTCAGCCTCAGGGTCCCTATGTAGAATGACCGTGAACTTCTGCTTCTCTTGACTCTACCTCCCCACGTGCTGGCATTACAGGTTATCAACGGCCATTCTTGGGGAAAGGTACAAAGGGTGGCCCTCACCCTCCCCAGGCTCTAGGCAGAGCCTGACAGGAACCATTCTGTCTGGTCTTCTTCATGGCTCCCACCTGAAGACAGACAGGAAGGCCTTGCCCTGGAATGGCCAAGATAAACCCTTGGGTGGTCACACAGACCTAGTGTGGCTAGGTGGGCATGTGGGTATAAGGTGGTGAACAAATCGTGGTCCCTGCCCTGAGGGGTCAGGAGGCCCCTCCCAGTCCCCATAAGACACTGGACAGACAGACATACATTGGTATTACTTTCCTTGAGGAGCTCGGACCCCAGGCTCCCTGCTCCTGACGGCATTGGCTCTCCTACTTCAAGCTGCCACTGGCCCAAGGCCCCCAGGGCATTTTTCACACGCCATTTTCTCACTGGGAAGAGAAACAAAGGATGAAAGCTCTTTCCCACCAAATGGGACAGGACATTAGATAACTGGAACAGGACAAGCTGGTGCTTCCTCTCAACGCTGGGTCTTTGTGGGTCTTTGTGCATCGTATAACCTGTGAAATCAAACTAGGCCACTTGAGCAGCAACAGCTTGCAAAGTCCACCAGAGAGGCAGCAGACAGCCGGAACTGGGATACAGCGCTGAGAGGAGTCATGGTCTGTGGCACCCAGGAGAGCGCAGAGAGCTGACAAAGGCCATTTCTGGAAATGGGAAGTTCTGGGTCTCCAAATGGAGCTTAGCTGTGGTTTGTTGTTGTTTCATGAGAATAGTTTCCAAACTACTCCTGTCTTGGCCTCAAGTGTAAGGATTGCAAGAGTGCCAGCTTGCCCATTTTTGGATTTATCCCCTGCCCCCCTAAAATACTATGCAAAGGAAAATGAAAGCTATTGTCTAGGTTTGTCTCACAATTCAGAAAGCCCACATAAAGACATTTACTTATTTCAAGTACATCTATTTTAACAACAACAAACAACAAAACCCCCCACAGCACCAAAGTTGTATTTAAATAATCTTGAGCTAGGGTGTAACTCAGTGATAGAGTTTTTCCAAGTACTAGGATCAACCTCTAGAATCGCAATTAACGAAGTCTTGGCATACATTTAATTTTGTAAGATTTATTTATTTTTGTTTTATGATTTTAGCCTACAGTTACATACTACATTTTAAAAAATGTATTTACACACTACATTTTAAATGCACTAATTATAAATGTGATTTTCTTTTTCTTTTCTTTCTTGGTAAACTGGATCCTTACATTTATAACTTGACAATGCAAATAACCACTGTTACTTTTCTGTGTTTTACACCTCAGAAATCTGTGAAAGGTTTTGTTGTTGTGGTTGTGGATGATGTTTTTAAGCCCTGCCCCTCCTTCCTTTAGGTCTGTTTTGTGATGAAAACTCATTCCATAGCCTAGGCCACTACTGATCTCAGGTGGTTTTCTGGCTCAGCATCATGGGCGCAGGCTGGGCTAATAGACTTGACTCACCCTGCCTGTTTGGGTTTTATTTTGTTGTCTTTTAAAATAAGGCATTTTATTGTGGAAATCATAAATCCAGTCCTGAGTTCAGTGGGCAGGACTGGGAAAACTGCCAGGATCTCACCAAACCCCACGAGCCCTGTGCTGGTGGCTGCTGCTATGTGGTCCTGCAGAGGACATGCTGTCCCGAGGGGCACCCTCTGTCCCTGCCCTTCTGCTGTAGTAAGACGCCGAGGCTGCTGAGTTGGGGCTGAGCAGTGATTGCTAAAATCTTGCAGCCTCCTATAGCTGCTCTAGGAGCTGAACACCTTGGAAAGGGCTGGTAGGCTGCAACAGCTGCTGCCAGGGACAGGTCTCTTTCCGGGTAGGGGCAGAAGGGTGGCAGCATCAGGCCTGCAGCATCTGAGGAGCTTGGGCCAGGCTTGCACATGCACACTCCTGTGAGCACAAAAGCCACCCAAATCCGTGATGTAGAATTAGAACCTTCCCTTGAATGTGGGCTTTTTATAAGGTCTGCTGCATTCTGCAGTGTGGTTTTATTACATCTTAGGGCCCAAAATTCTCCCTAGAAACACATTTGCAAGTTTATAATGAAAATTAATAAGGACAAGTAAAACTTGGAAATATGCTTTCTAGGCAACTTCTTACTCCCACAAATACTTCCTTAAGTGAATGGACTGTGACTGGGAGGGTATGCAAACCCAGCCACTGGAACACCTCAATGCAGGCAGCCTCAGGGGCCTCTGTCACAGGTGCAAACAAGTGACAGACACCTCCTAGCAGCAGCTTACTGTGACAAGATGACAAAACCTGTTCTGCACTACACCCCTGGGTCCTCAAACTACGTGTAACATGCTATGCGCAGACTGGGGTGCAGCTTAGTGGTAGAGTCTTTGCCCAGCACGCGTAAGACCGGGATTTGCTCCTCAGCACTAGGAGGAAGGGGGAGCGAAACCCAGCAACAGCTAGCTATAGAAGAGGATAAGCAGAAAATTACTTTTCCCCAGATATGCTGACAACAGTGCCAGAGGACGGCTCGCTTGCCAGGGTACAACGTCACAAGCACCTGAGACAGTCCTACAACTCGCTCTGTAGACCAGGCTGGCTGTGAACTCACAGAGATCCTCCTGCCTCTGCCCTGCAAGTGCTGGGATTAACAGTGTGGGCCTCGGTGCCTGGCTGAGACCACTTAGCATCAGGAGAAACGAGCACCTCCAGGTCCCCGTGGCGTTACTGTATCACCTCCAGGTCCCTGTGGCGTTACTGTATCACCTCCAGGTCTCCGTGGCGTTACTGTAGCACCTCCAGGTACCCGTGGCGTTACTGTATGGCAGAACACAGCCATCGCAGGTGGGAGGGGCAAGTTCGCTGAGGAAATGTCCAGTCTGACCCTCTACTTATCAACCTTGCCTTTATTTTCCAGGGGACTGAGGGTCAAGAATTTCTGAGGAACAGTGAGATCACTTGCAAAAGGGATGGTTCAAATTCAGGCACCAAATAATTAGAGGGCTGGTAGGTAGGACAGAGGCTATAGGCTATCTTGGGCTAGATACCAAAATCCTGTCTTAAAACCAGAGAATTCAGGTCTTATGGCCCCATATTCAGAATTCAGTCATCAATAAAGATGAGAACTATGGTCTCCAGGGGTTCTTAACAGATGTGACACCCTAAAAGCTTCTTTCTTTTTCATTGTTGGTTTTGAGACAGGGTCTCTCTATGCAGTCCTGACTGTCTCAGAACTCACTCTGTAGACCAGGCTGGCCTCAAGCTCACAGAGATCCTCCTGCCTCTGCTTTCTGAGTGCCGGGATTAAAGGTGTGCGCCACCATGCCCAGCTTGTGTCTCTATTCTTATACTGCAGTCTTTAGAGTCCAGGTTTGGTTGTCCGCAGGGGAATATGATGAATTACTAGCTGGGCTGGCGAAGCAAGATGGCCCTGTGCTCACGGGCTCTGTCATGGGACACCATCAGGGTTGCTCCTTGGGGCCACTGCACTTTCTCCAGAATGCAGATGCCAGCTCAGTTTTCTACAGAGGCCTGCCCTAGAAGGAAAAGTCCCAACACTTCTGGTTTTCTCATTTCTCCTTGGGGAATTATATTCTTAGAGCGTAACACAGAAGTTCCTCTTGCAGCCTTTCAAGAGGCAAGATCGACGGAAGGTTCTAGAGTCCTTACTTTTCCCCATGGATGTGGCCATCAGTGCGCACATGCAGAACAGTCTTGGCTTTCTGGTGTCACCTTTGTTCCTATACTCAAGGACAGCTCCTGCGGCAAGAGAGGACTGTTTCCACCTGCTGTCACTCTGATTTGATTATATGTTAACCCAAACTGGTGCGCACAAGGCAGCTCTCTGGGACGCTGTCACCTCTTCTCCGCTCAGTCAGGGCCAGGCTCTGGAAGGAGACTTCAATGATCCCATAAAGGGTCTGACAGGCCATGTATGGAGGAGGCAGTGCCTGGGGGCCTTTTCCCAAGTCAGCAGGAAGCAGGCTGACGCCCCTGACTGCTGAAAGCAGCCCCATCTTTCAGGTGGGCTGGAAAGTGCAGGTCCTAAAGGCCTCTTTCCACAAAGCTCCAAGGCCTGGCCCACTTCCAATAGGGATAATTACATTCCCCTTCCTAAATACTCCCTGCAGCTTACACTGGATGCAGGATTCTTCTTTTCTGCCCTAAAACACTGCAACATTGCTATGTGGCTATTAAACAGCTGCCGTGGCCCATCCCTGAGGAGGCTGAAGGGAATCGAGTGGGCCATTTATAAAGCCGCTGAAGGGCCTGGGGATGAAAGTGCTCAATACCCTCCAAATGCGGCCTGTGGTGGTTAGGCTGGCGGTCAAATACCAAAGCAGATTAAGAGGTAATCCAAATGTAATCGCTGGGGGACGGTCTGCCCTTCAGCCTCGGGCCCCCTGGACACGCTGTGTTCTTCTGGGGCTTGGTTTGATGTTCCGATCATTGTTACAAGGCCCTTCAGCCTTTTCTCTATGAATACATACAGCGCTCATTGTGGGGGGTGGGAATGAATAGCCCCGAGAGGGTAGAAAAAAGATGACACTAACATGCTTATTAACACCGACTGGAGGAACTTTGTCCCAGACAGATGCACACCTACTGGCAATTCTTCCTCTGTAAATTACTTTCTGAGCTTTTTTTTTTCTAACAGAAAACCTGTTTGACCAATTATCAAATTTGTGTATTAGCTAGGGAAAAAATGGAAACCATTCCTCTTACTGCCACAAAAACCATATCCACATTGCACTTCATAGTGTGCACAAGCCAGTTCTGGTCCCGAGATTAATTTACAACATTTACATTAATAACTAGGCATGGTGGCACGTGCTCAGTTCCAGCTACTCAGGAAACTTGAGGCCCGAGGACCATAAGAGCCTTAAGTTTGAGGCCAGCCTAGGCAGTGTATGAAGCTCTTGTCTTAAAAACAAACAAAACCCTAATAGTGGACAGTGCTTTGCAAGGGCAGTAGGGTTGGAGGCTGGGGGAGAAATGGATCTTGGTCACACACACCTTTAATCTCAGCTCTGTGGAAGCTAAGATGGGAGGATTACCCAGCCTGGGCTACACAGTGAGCTCCAGGCTACATAGGAGGACCAAGCCTTGAGAAAACGAGAACAACATAAAGTGAAGAGGATTTAAATGTTCTTAGTTCTAACACTATGCCACTGTACACTGAGGCTTAAACACTTCCTGGGATGGAGCCAAGCTTCCGTCTGGCTCAGACGCCTCCAGCTTTGTGATTTTCAACATGGTGTTAACGTCTCTGAGCTTACTCCTTCAACTGTAAAATGGGGACAACAGTGCCTATGTCGTGGGGCCTTAATGAAGATGCTTCCATGAAGTAAGTCAAGTAGAGCCCCTGGACTGATGCCCAGTTAGTGTTAATGTCATTATTAGGTAAAGCAGCCACACGGTGAACTATGTTCCTCCTCCATTCTTGCTGTTAAACAAAAGAAAGTTTGAAGGCCATGGTCTAGCCCAACTTGCTGCCACTAGACATGGGATAGTAGAGAACGGCGACTTCAGAAAGGAACCTGGCCGCATTCTTAATTTTAATATCACACTCAAGCATGGCAAAAGGGCCGGTTGTCTGTCTATTTTTATAGCCTCCACAGCCCTACCTGCTTTATTTGCTGTGTGGAGAAAAGAAGTGACAAGAGGGGCTGGGCAGGAGCTGTGGCTGGACTGAGGGTGACGGTGGTGGTTAGCTCACGTGACCTCTGCTTTTATAACTTCTCCCCTGCTAGACATTCCAAGGCTGTCACCCCCTGGGAGCACTATAAATTACAATGCATTGTGAGGATATTACTACTGTATTGGTTTCCAACGAATCAGTGTCATATGCTAAACACATCAAGATTTTTAATAGCGCCAGACTAAACCAATTGGGACTGGAGCCCAAGCAGCTCATAATAAGAGGGGACCAACACTTCACTGCAACCAAGCATGCGCAGGGCACATCTGAAGACTGGAGACCGAGAGAATATGCAAACCAGTGTAACCAATGTTGTCAGTTCGAGACATTTATGAGCTGTCAGGAAAGGGGAAAAAGAAATTCCCTCACCAATACTACCTGTCGATCAGATCCAGGAAGAAATGAAAGTCAGGAATAAAGACAGAAAATAACTCAGCCCATGATTCCATCGTTGGTCTTAGCATTTCAGATGCAACTTAATAAAGAGACCAGCTCCCATGGCGGACAGCTTTGAGCCCCGGGTCACAGGGCCAGTCACCCTACTCTGGGAAGTCAGTTAATGCCTATGTGCATCCCGGGAACAGAGAACAGGCAAATCAAATAATCCCCAGAAATCCGAGCTGGACCTCCTATTCATGAGCCTGCTGTTATGGAGGGGGAAAACCTGTGGGCACAAAAGCAATCGTGCCACAGAATCACCACCCCCACTCAGTTCCTGTCACCCTTCAAGATGAGGGTCAAAAAAAAAAAAAAAAAAAAAAAAGATTTATTTAATGGTATCATCTAGGGGGCAGGTGAGGTCAGAAGCTGCCACATCTGATGTTTGCCCTTGGCGTGGCTTCAGGAAGCAACAGAACAAGCAAGCAAAACCCTTGAAGAGCGAGCCTTGGTTTTACCACTGCTCCCTTCTACCCAGCCTCCTCTGTGATCTGCTTTTCCAATTGTTCCTTAGAACCCCACTCCTGACCGAGAGAGGCTCAGTCACCCTCTCATTTATCTGGAGGAGGGGGTGGGCTGTCCTGGGCAAAGGACCGCTCTGTTTTTCAGGCTGACAGTTCTCAGAACGGTCTAGCCCCTGCTCAAGCCTAAGGCCAGGCACATTCAGTGGGCCTCGGTCAGTGCTGGGAGCTGCCGCGGACCCTCCAGAGCCCACACTTACCTAGTAGTTCACTTGTCTTCTCATCATACTCTTCTGCCATTTCCTTCCCATCTGGGAACAAATAATGCACCATCCTCTTCCCTACACACAAAGCAAAGGAAGAGCGCTTTACCACAAAGCCGCCCTTGGCCTTGCCCCCTGCAGACTGAGCCTTTTATCCCCCAAACCACTACAGCCTCCCCTGAGCGTCTTGCCAACTAATGGCCACCATCACTTATAAGATGTGTTCCAGGCTCCCTTCCCTTCTCTGAACACGTTTGCTATGCTGCTCCCACCATCAAAAAGGCCAAGTTTCTTCTCAACCGCAGAACTTTCCTCACTCTTCCAAACCTAGTTCGAACGACACTTCCACGGCAAGTCTCCCTTTCCTGTCCCTTGCAGCCACCGTGGCAGGCGAGTCTCTTCCTCCTCTGCGCCCGCTCTGGTTCGAGTCTACCTCACAGCAGAGCATTTACCCCATACCAGGAGAGTGTTAAAAGCATCTGGTATAAATGACATCCTGTGTCTTTCTCTCCTCACTTCTTACATCCAGGGCTACAGGCTCTGATGTGAGCTGGGTTTCCTGACAGGCCTTCCAAACTCACGGGCACTCCGCCTTCATCTACACATCTCTGGGCCACTCCCAGCAGAGTTCAGGATGCTATCATCATGGAGCTTCCTGACACACACTTGGTTTATGGTTTTACATCTCTTATGTGAGTCTTGTTTTTGCTTGTGTCTTCTATTGGATTGGGGGAGGGGGGTGTCCATGGTTTCCCCGAGCTCAGCCACAGGACATGGTATGTGGCAGGAGCTCAAATGCTGACTGAAAGAATGAAAAGCATCGATGTAGCATCCATGAAGAGGATAAGAGAACCCATGGGTGTCTCCTAGCCCACAAGCCCTTGCTCAAGGGAGGGCTGTGCAATGTCTTTTTTTTCTTCCCGGCATGTAAGTAGATACAGGTAGCTAAGCTGCCTCAGGAAGACAGATAGAAGGATTTTATACCCAGTGGACAGGAACCTTCCATCAACTTCAAGAACAAGAGCCCTAAGGTGGCTTTTTCCTGTTTAATTCACTCCTCTAGAACAGTTTCCTTGAGTCATTCCTAATGGACAACTTACCCCAAAATTTGCAAAGCCCCTGGGCAGGCCTCAATAATCAATCAACAATATCAATAATAACAATTAACAACAACAATAATTATAACAATATCAACTCCCTTAATAATCTGAATGCTTCACAGGTAAGATTGCTTGTGCTGCAGGCATGAGGGACCCTACCGTGCATGCCTGTAACCCCAGCATTGGGAGGCAGAAACAGGCAGGTCCCAAAAGCCAGAAGGGTAAGAAGAGACTGCAATAAGGCAGAGACTACCAGAGGGTTGCAGTGAAAGCCTGACCTTCACACACCTGGCAGCTGCTATGGCCTCTGTGTGCATGCACATGGGTGTGTGCTCCTGCACATTTACATGCAAGCATCACACACTAAAATCATACCCCCTCCCCAATACTACCCTATGACCAAGAGCAACAAAGCAGATTTTAGCATGCACCAGAATAGTTATGTTCACATCAGTCAATAGGCAGAAGCAACCCAAGCGCCCACCAGCAGAGGGACGAACACTGGGTTAGAGTATACACACACACACAGTAGGACAGCTTTAGAACAGAGGTTGGCGTTGCACAGGTAGTCAGCTGGCCTCTCAAGCAGGAGGACCCGGATTTGGTCCGCAGCATTCACATACAAAGTCTGGGGCGGTGACATACGTTTATAATCCCGTGTCTGGGGAGATGGAGACAGAAGGATCCTGGGGCTCACTAACAGCTAGCCAGCCTAACTGGCAAGCCCTAGGTCCCAGAGAGAGACTGTTTCTCAAAACAAGATAGAGACCAGCAAGACAGCTGAGCTGGTGAAAGTGCTTGTCACCGACCCTGATAACCTGATTGATCCCAAAACTCACTGGGTAGAGGGAAAGAACCAATTCCCACCACATCCTCTATCTCCACATATATGCTATGTCAGTGCACACATACACACATATAATTGCTAAAACACAATAAATCCAGAACCCATTGTGGACAATTGTGAGGAAGAAGGACATCCAAGGTTGACCTCTGTCCTCCACAGGCACACACAAAACATAAAAAAGGAAATTCTGCACATGTGACAACATGAATAACCTTAAAAACCTTGTGCTGTGTGAAATAATTACATCAAATGCTATTAGATTCCACTTAGTCAAACTAATTGAAACCCAAATGATGGGAGATGTCATTCTGTAAATATGTTTCTTGTATTGGTTAATGAATAAAGCACTGTTGGCCAATAGGAAAGGAAGATAGGAGGGACTAGGAGACAAGGAGGAAAGAGGAAGGAGTAAGGAGGAGTCAAGATGTAGAGACTGGAGAGAACAGAGGTCCGGGCCCACTCTCCGGTAAGATGAGGCCACGTGTAAATACTTAGATTAATAGAAATGGGTTAATCATTAAGACAGAGCTAGCCGATAAGAAACTAGTAACTGGCCAACAGCATTTTTATCAAATACAGAGTCTCTGTGTGTTATGGGGGCTGGCATGGTGGTGGGCCCGGGCCGGCAGGGAAAAACCTGCACATAGCAAATGGTGTCAGAAGTGGAACTGAGAACTTTCACTTAAAACTTAACAAAAGCTTAAAAAATAGTTTTTAGAAACAAAAGAACAGAGACAAGCAAGACTTCTTGGTAGCAGCATTTTTCTCGGTTGGACTTTGTTTTGCTAGAGAAAAGCATAAATTTGCCCGGCTCCTTTAAGGGCGGTTTCCTGACTCAGCATAAGCAGCAAAACACCGCAAGGCTTTTAAAGAGCTCTGCTAACAACTTACTGGTGTGTACGAGAGCTGGCAATGGCAGTGACCACATCTCCACGCTGGCAGCATGCTGCTGGATGGCAACTCAGACCAAGGCAGTGAGCACAGCTCTTAGTGCTGGAGGTAAAAGTAGCCGCCGCCATCTTGGATAGACTGCAGCTAAGACAACTGTGGATTTCATTTTAGCAATGTTGTTGTTTACCAGATAAAAGACTCGTGGCCAGAAGAAGATAAAGATTTACAGTAAAGACAGGTTCACATTAAGAAAAACCGCTAAAGATTTACAGTGTGTTCTAAAATATATGTAGGCTTAGGAAAGAAAAGGAATAAAATGGTTTAAAAAGACAGAGAGTAGCTGGGTGTGGTGGCACACGCCTTTAATCCCAGCACTCGGGAGACAGAGGCAAGCAGATTTCTGTGATTTCAAAGTAAACCTGGTATGCAGAGTGAATTCCAGGACAGAAACCCTGTCTCAAAAAATGAAAAAATAGAAGTAGAAGAAATAGAGTAATTAAAAAAGCCATGTAAAGATGGAAAGTACAGACAAACTTTGGATACTACACGCTATTCTGTTGTCTTTAAATTGTTTGACTACTGAAGAAATAACAACAACTGTTAAAAGAAATGCTGCTGGATTAATCCAATTTATATATTTTAAAAATGTTTTGCCTCCAAAATTTAAGTCTAAGAACAAGTTACTGGGGAAAAGGATTTCTATTTTTGTTTCCACAGAAAATGAAAAGCTGTAGATTCCTTCCAGACTAATATGATTTGATCAAGCCAGATCCCCTGAAACAGAGTCTCAGGTGATTCAACATTCAAAACAGCTTGGACAAAGCAGCCTTGCAGACTACAGCCAGGATTTCTGTATCTTCTTAGGATCCCCATGACAGCGCCCCCTATCAGCTGTTTGTTTTCATTTAAATGGGGTTGGTTATAAATGGTTAATGATCACAACCAATCTCTGTTTAAAGGTAAAAAGGGGATTATGGTATAGATATGAATACTTTGTTTTGGAATGGATTTTCATTTATTGATACAATTTAAGGTCAACTTTGTGATTTGTATATTTCTCCTCTTGTTTAGGTGTTGTGTTTATACCTAAACTCAGTTAGAAATGTAATGTATAATTTAATACAGATTATATACAGATAGTTACCTATGATAGTGAAAACTTAGAGTTAAGTTAGTTAGGATTTTAGATATACAGAGATGTATTTGAGATGAATAGTCATTGTTTAAATCTTTCAAAGACCTACTGAATATGGCATTTAAAATGGATTAGGGTTTTCTTGACAGTTAGGCACAGCTGCTCCTGGTAACACCACCTGCGTCAGAAAGGAAGATAGACATTGAAGAAACTCATTATGAAGTTTGCTTTCAATATGGCAAGACTAGCCATATGGGCAAGATACTGCTCTTGTCTGGACTGTTTGACTTTATGCTGTATAAACTGGACATGCAGGACCCACAGGAAAGTGACTGCTGAAACAAGATGGACAGTGCTACAGGGTTCCTCTTCATGGAAGAGTCTGTCAGACAGACTACAGGACACAGAAAAAAGTGACTGAAAAACTGCCAATACAGATGAACAGTTTAAAGTTTCCTGCTTTGCTGAAGAGTCTACCACACTATGGCCTATGGGCTGAAGATGGAACTTTACAGAAGAACTTCAGGTTACTGACCAGGCAGTGAGTTGTCTCTGTCATTTCTAGAGTTTATGTATTATCCTTCTGTGGTCTTTGAAGGAGTTAAAGACAGATAGTTATGGTTATAGTTTTCCTTAGTTAGGATTAAAGACAAGTTACATATAGGACTTTAGACTCACAAAGATAGGATAGATGATGGAATATTTTCTTAAATCTTACTAAATGTTAATGGACAAAATATTAACTGTGATTCTTATTTGATAACTGTTGTGTGATATATTTTACTATGTTAAGGTTAAAACCCTTCTTTTTATGTTAGACAGAAAAGAGGAGATGATGGGAGATGCCATTCTGTAAATATGTTTCTTGTATTGGTTAATGAATAAAGCACTGCTGGCCAATAGGAAAGCAAGATAGGAGGGGCTAGGAGACTAGGAGGAAGGAGGAGTCAACATGGAGAGACTGGAGAGAGCAGAATGCCAGCCTCTCTCGGGAAGATGAGGCCACGTGTAAATACTTAAATTAATAGAAATGGGTTAATCATTAAGACAGAGCTAGCCGATAAGAAATGATAGTAACTGGCCAACAGCATTTTTATCAAATACAGAGTCTCTGTGTGTTATTGGGGGCTGGCATGGTGGTGGGACAAGACCAGCAGGGAAAAACCTGCTCGTAACACCCAAAGAAGAATGTGGTTGCTAGGGGCTGGGGAGAAGAGAGAGTTGGTGTTGAGAATGAAAAGTCTTGGAGATGGATGGTGGTGACAGTTGTACACAATGTGCATGTGAAATTAATGACACCTAACTGTGCACCTAAAAATGGTTATGATTTAATCACAATAAAAACAAAACCAGATCAGTCATGGTGGTACATGCCCTTTATCCTAAAACTAGGGAGATAGAGGCAGGAGGATCTGTATGCCTGCAAGGCCAGCCTGGTCTACCCAGCACGTTTTAGGTCAGCCAGGAGTACATAGTGAGACCCTGTCTCAAAACGCAATCAGAAAGACCACTATCCTGTGAAGTAATGTCCAAAATCTTCACTCTGCGAGATCAGAGCATGTCCCAACTTAGTTTCATTTTCTACCATCTTCTACCTCTTACAGCCTTCTGAGACCCAAGACTCATGTAATCTGTCTGCAGCACCTGACAATGCAGGCAGGGCCTGAATGGCTCGATGGTGACTGTTTTCTTAACACTCAACCAGCTACACACTCTCACACTCCCATTTCTACTTATCAAATACCTGCCAATGATTCTTTAGGGGGTTGGAAATGCCACCTCTCCTGTTTGGGGATTATCCACAGAGAACATTATTTTCACCTCCATGCTTTCTTAGCATTTCACACAGTGTCTCAACCTACCCCCGCCCCCCAAAAAAAACACCGTAGGGTCTCCTGCTTTAGCCTCCATGACAAGCATGGGCTGCAATCTCCTGCTAAGATCCCAACCTCTATTTAACACATGCTGCTATTTACTTACATGTCTTTCTTGATCATTTTGTGAACTCCTAGGAGACCACAGGCCATAGGTTCTTTTGTTTGTTTGTGTTTGTTTTCTATTTACTCTAGCATAGAATTTGGCACACACTAAAGGCCTCCCCAAATGCTGCGGTGAGGAACAAATGAAACCTGCTCTTAATTTCCATAAAGCAGGCTTCTTTGATTGGCAGCTACCTGTGGATATAAGCCCCAGCTGTTAAGCTTTAAAAGGAAGAATTCAGATCCAATTCACCCTGGCTGCTAAGTGGGTCCAGGAAAAACATCTGAAGTACAGGGGACTTAGGCCAATTGTAGGATTGGAAAAGCTGACATCTCAAACTCCCGTTCCTTGTCATTTAGACTTTGGTCCTTTTTCTATCTCTCCTAATAATCAGAGAACATTTAGAAATCCATTCAAACACAGTTGGGAAGTACCTTTGAAATAACAACGGCAGCCCACATGCTTCATTTATAGTTGAAGAAAATGGGGTTCTAACAAATTAATAGGTGAATTAATGGCAGAGTTGATCTAAAACCCTGGTGGTGTCCCTCCATTCCATGCCACCGGGCTGCCATCATCAATACGACCCCCAAATATAATCCACATAACGACACAGCGACACAGTTATACCTGACTACCTATAAAACCTGGGGGTGGCAAATTCGCCTCTCAGTTCAGCTCTGGGGAACGCTGATGAGTGTAAAATGAATTACTGGGAATTACCAACAAAACCGTGAGCGTGGCGCGGCAGTGTAAGGAAAACGAGAGGTGGGTGAGCAGAGGCTGGGGTTCCGCCCCAGCCGTCTCCCTGGGCCTCAGTTTCCTCCTCTGCAAATGCAGGAAGCTAGCGCGGCCGAGGGCTGCGACAATCCCGCTCTGCCCACCCAGGCCGAGGCCCTCCCTGCAGGCAGCGCGTAGAGCCCGCCCTGGGGGTCGGACGGGGGGAGGACGGGAGGGCTCGAGTTACCGTCCTGCAGCAGCGCCGTCTTCTCGGCGGCCCGCAAACTCTCCAGCCAGGAAGTCACCGCCATCTTCCCTCCGCCCAACGACGCGCGGCCACTTCCATGGCAACGGCCGGGCCGAGGGTCACTTCCGGACGACCCGGAAGGCATCCTGGGAACTTACTTTTCACCCCCGCGCCCCCACGCACACCCGGGTCGGTTTTCATTGGCTCCCATGGTGAGTTTCTCTCTCTTTGAGGGAGATTCTGGCCCAGACCCTGGGGCTCGGCCGCGTCGGGAGGCTCCGAGGCTCCTGGGGTCCCAGCACCGGCTCTCCCGGACCCAGCTGGGAGCCCCCGGCTCACGCCAGCTGCACACGCAGTGCGCGTGGCACATCTGCTCCGGGCTTGCCCACCCTCAGCTGTGAGGGCACCTCACACCTGCTGCGGCTTCACCCCACTTCCCACCCCCACCCCATGAGGCTGCGACAGGGACAGGTGCACGGCGGGTCTGCAACGTTCCCTCAAGTTTCCCTCCGCAAGTGACACGACGTTTGCGTGCACTGCACGTGTCCTGCAGGCGCCACTTTTCTGGGGGAGATGAAGGCTTTACTAAAGATGTAATCCTGTTTCCTGGTCCCTTTTCATTTTGGAAAAGGCTCTTGGAAGTGGAAGCAGAGGCCGACTCTGCGCCGGGTCTGCAGAGCACCCTCCCTCTTAAGTGCTCTTTCCTTTGCGTCAAAAGCTATCCCCGACCCTTGACTTCCATAGTCCCAGCCCTCCCCTGACTTCCCTCAAATACTCTGAACGCTGAAAGGCTGGTGTGTGTGGCGCTCGTGTATTAAACCAATGACGTTTAACTGGGGTTCCTAAGACCTCTGAGAAGGGGTCTCTTGCTCCCAAAGCCTGCTCTGTAGGCCAAATGATCTGGGGCAGCCCTCAGACGTGGACTTCTGCATGACATCTATCCTTACACAGAAAGGCAAGGATCCAGCCATCCGGCTGTCCAGGCAATGGACCCCCAGGGCATCTTGAAAGCGTTTCCCAAGCGAAAGAAAATTCATGCAGATCTACCATCCAAAGAGCTTGCAAAGATTCCCAAACGGGAGGCGGGAGAAGCTGGAGGTAAGCTGGCCCACTCTCTGAACTCACACACTTGACCCACAGCCTTCTGTTGTTTTCCGTCCAGAGTCAGATAATGAAGTGGCCTTACCTGTGGAGGGGCCGAGGTCTCTTTATGCCTACCTTGCATCGCTTTGGTGTCTGTCCTTTTCTCTTGTTTAGAGTCGCATTGTAACTTTGATCTTGCCTTATAGCTGAGAATGCCCTTAAGCTCCCAACTGCTGGGCTTGCAGGTGTGCAGTAGCCCCGCATCGCCCGTGTTCCTCTCTCTGTGTAGCTCTGGTTGTCCTGGAACCAGCTCTGCAGAGCAGACTGGCCTCTGCCTCCGGAGTGCTGGGATTAAAGGCACGCAACACCACAGCTGTACCTTGTCTTTGATAGGCTGCTGTGTTCTAAGACCTCAGTGAGAAAATGTTCCCTGATTCCTCAAGAAGTGGCCCTTAGAATTCTTTGTTGCCCTAGAGGCAGGGCCAGGGGCAAACAAAACCCCCTGAGTGTTCGGGCTTGTTCTAAGTTGGTTTGGCCACCAAAATTGTTAAGTAGATGGCAGAGATTTTAAGGGGTTGGGAGCCGAGTCCTCTAAACTGAGGGCAAGGAACTTATAATGGTAAGAAATGTGTACTTTGCTGGGGGAAAAAGAGCGATAAAATGATTTTTGAACTGTGTTCAAAGCAAGAAGGCTTCATTTATTCAGTCACAAATACTTACAGATGGCCTGGGGTATACCAGGCTCTGCTCTAGTTTGCACCGGGAACAGGACACACGTCCTAACCCCTGCATTCAAGTGATGGTCCTGGAAGAATTTGCTGGGCTTGTGGCAGAATTCTTCAAAGGCATTTTCATCTCTGGGTGGCAGAAAATGATTACTTTGAAGGGAGATGATTTCAAATGGTTCATTGTGACTGTATCTAAAAGTTTCCCAGCCCAGTGGTGTACATACATCTGTAATCCCAGCACTTGAAGGTAGAGGCAGGAGAATGGGGAATTCAGGGTTATCCTCTGCTACATAATGAGTTTGAGGTCAGCCTGGCCAGATATGAGACCTTGTTTTAAATAATAGTAATGGTAATAAAATAATAATAATAAAATGTTAATGGTAATAGGCATTTGGATATCCTCTCTACAGAATGGCTCAGTTCCCTGAGGGCTCATGTTATGTCCACTGGCATCGGACGAGCCCGGGCAGAGCTCTTTGAGAAACAGATTATCCATCATGGTGGCCAGATATGCTCTGCCCAGGCCCCAGGAGTCACTCACATTGTGGTGGATGAAAATATGGACTGTGAGCGGGCTCTCCGGCTGCTCAGACTGCCCCAGCTACCCCCCAGTGCTCAGCTGGTGAAGTCAGCCTGGCTGAGCTTGTGCCTGCAGGAGCGAAGGCTGATGGACACGGCTGGATTCAGTGTCGCCATCCCCAAGAGGTGGGCTGCCCCTAGCCTGTTCAAGTGTCCGTTGATACCATTTTGAGTTTCCATCTTGAGTTATTCAAAAACAACTCCTCCTTTTAAAAATCATACATACTTGGAAACCAAGGTTTCAGGGAGGGAGGGTCGGAAACAGAGACAGGTGAGACTTTGGGACCCTAATTGCCTGTGACCTCCACTACCCTCTAGTTGCTTGGACCAACCACAGCCCAGCAAGGTAAATGGAGGCACCCAGGAGGCTGTATCCAGGACAACCCTCTCTCCTTCTCCTCCTCACACCAGAGCTGCACCTCCTCCTGCAAAGGCAGAAAAGGCAACAAGAACCTCAGCCCAGGTGAGAAGCTCCCATCTCGGCCCTGACCACAGAAGTGGAAAGGCCTGGTTCCTATACAGAGAGTTCTAGGTCTCTCTTGATTATGCATCTGCTCCACTCTACCCAATATTCCTCACTTCTGCATTCCCCAAGCCATGTCTGCCATCTAGCACTGGGCCCTACACCGAAGAAGGCACAAGCCCAGTGCACTAGTTGCAGCCTCTTTTTGAGTCAAAGTAGGAGACACCCTGTCCACCAAACACAACCCTCACTTTTGAGGGGGACACAGACTTACTGCTTCTTCTATTTCCAGCTCGGCTCAGACGATGAAACCAGTGATGAGGAAGGGCTCCAGGTTAGCTCAGCAGATCTGGAAGCCTTGATCAGTGGGCACTACCCCACGCCTCCTGAGGACGATGCTGTGCCTGACCCAGCCCCAGAAGCCCTGGAGAAGTGGGTCTGTGCACAGCCCTCGAGCCAGAAGGCGACTAACTACAACCAGCACATCACAGAGAAGCTGGAAGTGCTGGCTAAAGCCTACCATGTCCAGGGGGACAAGTGGAGGGCCCTGGGCTATGCCAAGGCCATCAGTGCCCTCAAGAGCTTCCACAAGCCTGTCAGCTCCTACCAGGTACTTGGAGGTTGGGGAAGAGGCCTCTTCTTTATTAGCTAGAGGTTAATGGCAGTGGACATCGGATTTAGCAGTTAAGATTTTATAATGGCTTGCATTTACACAGAGACACACTGATAAAATTAATAATAATAATAATAATAATAATAATAATAATAATAATAATAATAATAATTAGTAGTAGTAGTAGTAGTTGAAAACAGACCGGAAAATTATTAGGACTGGGAAATGGATGCCTAGGAATTTATTACACTGTTCCCTCTATTTTCGAGTGTTTTTATAGAATAAGGTTAGCTGGGAGTGGTGGTATACACCTTTAATCCCAGCACTCCAGAGGCTGAGGCAGGAGGAACTCTGTGAGTTTGAGGCCAGCCTGGTCTACAGAGTTAGCTCCAAGACAGCCAGAGTTACACAGTGAAACCCTGTCTGGAAAAACAAAAGCAAACAAAAAAAGAAGTTTAAAGCTCATTTAGTGTATACTCTATAGATAAGTTCTCTTTGTCAATTTTCCAATTGCTTGAAAGAAACTAAACATAGTAACCCATTCACAACGTTTTTGTAAGGTTGAAAGATGGTCCCTGTAGCACAGAAGGGAAGGCATAGGTAACCCCGGTCAGTGTTCTGGTGACCCTGGTGACCCCCGGTTAGTGTTCCTGTGACCCCGATCAGTGTTCTGGCCCTGCCTGGTCTGGAACTTGGAGATCTGCCTCTGCCTGCATGCACTTCTGGCTCAGGAGTTCTGGGATTGAAGGCATGCACTACTACTCCCGGCCATTTTCTCTATTTCCTACTGCTGGTCTCTGGAAAGCAAGGGGCAAGTCCCATGTGGTTGCTGGGCTGGCTTTGGGCAGACATTCTGCTGAGGGAGCCAGATCCCTTCCGAGGCTTTCCCTTCCTAGCTTCTTACACCCCCCCCCCTTCCTAGGAGGCCTGCAGCATCCCAGGGATTGGCAAGCGGATGGCTGAGAAGATCGTGGAGATCCTTGAGAGTGGGCATCTGCGGAAGCTAGACCACATCAGTGACAGTGTGCCTGTCTTGGAGCTCTTCTCCAACATCTGGGGAGCTGGGACCAAGACTGCACAGATGTGGTACCATCAGGTCACACCCTGCCCATCTAGCCACACCCCCTCCTCTTCAATGCAAGACCAGGGTCCTTGTGTTTTCCCACCCTGGGTCCTCATGGGAAGGAATCCAGCTACAAGGGGACCACTTTTCAAGGCTACTGGAGTTCACACCGGTCCCTCTCCTGTCCCCGGAACAGTTGTGCGGCTTGTCCTTGAAGTGTGGACAAGAACAATAAATACATTTACTCTGTCCCACACACCAGCAAGGGACTTTCTGTTTGTTGGGTTTTTGGTTTTTTGATTGTTTTTTTTGTTTTTTGTTTTTTGAGACAGTGTCTCACTATGTAGCTTTGGCTAGCCTAGAACTTGCTATGTAGACCAGGCTGGCCTTAAACTCCTAGGCACTCACCTGTCTCCTGCAAGGGACTTTGTGAGGAGCCCAGGCTTTGGGCTCCATGTCTGAAATGTGGCTCCCTAACCTGGCCATGCCAGGAATGATCTTGGGAGCTGGTGAGAGGGAAGCACAGAGCCATTTTAGACAAGGAATCGGGGACCAGCACCCCCAGATTACGGAGTGTCCCACTGCGCTGGACTTGGTCAGTCTTGCCGTATGTCTTCCATGGTGGCCGCTGTGCCGTCTGCTCCATGAGCAGACACTTCATGAGTCCTGGGTTCTCATAGCCTCCTCTCTGGCTGTTTTTTCTAGGGTTTCCGGAACCTGGAAGACATCCGAAGCCTGGGTTCACTGACCACTCAGCAGGCCATTGGCTTGAAGCACTATGATGACTTCCTGGAGCGCATGCCCAGGGAAGAGGCTGCACGCATCGAGCAGACAGTAAGCATGGCTCCCGGAGCACTAAGGCTTGGAGTCAGGAGCTCCCGAACCCCTAGCTGGGCAGTCCAGCAGGCAGAGGTAGTTACGGGGTTGCCAGAGATGGCAAAGGGAAGATTGTGACTTCTGTAGGCCCGGAGGGCATCAGGTGGGAGTGGAGGGGGACATTTCCAAGGATTGGGATGTGGGCGTTCAAACTAACCAGATTAGGGGTCAGGACAGAGGTAGTGATCCATTGTCTCTGAGAACTTGATGAAAACTGTGGGGCCAGGAGTGGTGGCGCACACCTTTAATCCCAGCACCCTGAAGGCCGAGGCAGGTGGATCGCTGTGAGTGTGAGGCCAGCCTGGTCTACAGGGTGAGTTCCAGGACAGCCAGTTACACAGAGAAACTCTGTCTTTAAAAAAAAAAGAAAAGAAGAAAGAAAAGAGAACTAAGGACTTCTCCCCTCAACACTCACAGATGGCACAGGAGTCTCTTTGCACGAGTATAGGGCCTCTGAAATGCCCCAGGGCTGCTCAGGATTGGTTGGGTTCACATGAAAACTCATAGGATTAGGGGTCAAGAGAGCATGGCCAGGACTTAGGGTAAGCCTGGCTAGAAAGTTCTCCCAGGGTTCTGTTCTATTCGCTGTTAGTATTTGTGATTGCCAAGGCTGGACTATGGTCCAGAGGTAGAGTTGCTGAGAATGCCCAAGACCCTGCTTCCATCTGCAGCACCACAGAAGGAAACAAGAGGGTTTTACATGGCCAAAAAATAAGATGTGGCCAAGTTAAAGGTTCGGTTTATATAAGTTTATACACAGTGTTGAGTCAAGAGAGGCAGGGTATCTATCCTCGCTGTCTGCTGTTTGTGCAGCTGGTGTGGGGCAACATTCTTTCAGTCTGGCCTAGCGTCTTGACCAGTGATAGCTGAGTCAGCCCATGGTTCTGCGGTGAAACTATGGGACTGGTGCCAGATGGATAGAGGCCCTGTTGTAAACCCATCACCGAGCTGTGCTGCTAATGATGACACGTCACGCAACCAGGGTGTCCAGGCACAGAGAATGCCCTGGTCAGCCGCCAGCCTACCCGTAGACCATTGGAACCTGGCTTTCCAGTGTCGCCTGCCCACAAGTAGGGCTCCAGCTGGAGAGAGGGTTGATGGGATTACTCATCTAGGCTGCCTCTTCCCATTCTTCTGGGAGGCTTAAGAAGGGATTGAAGGGATTAGTAGAACGGCCTGTCAGGTCAGGGGAATTGAGGTGTCCAGGGCCCCAGGAACCTCAGTGTCCTGCAGCGGAGGTGGGATACATCTACATATAAAAGGTCTCCTCAGCGTTTGCTGGAGGCTAATGGGCTTATTCCTCCTCAGTTAGGCCCCTCAGATCCTTCCGTAGCCAGGCCAGTCTTACCCCTCCTAGAGGGGTGAGGGACACTCCCTGCCGCCCTTCCTTCCCCACAGCTGCTGTGGTCTTCCTTGCTCCATTTTCTCCCAGGTTGGAGGCTTTCTGCCAGCCACCTGCTCAAGCCTTAACCCCTAACTCCCACACATTGCCACCAGCTCCAAGTCCATAGGCTGCTTGAGGTGTAGGACGTGGCCTTTTGTCCTCAGTGGAGTTTCACAAGCCTGGCTACTGGGTGCAGGTTGGGCCAGAATCCAAACAGTGACTCTTGTCTTACACAGGGCCCTTTTGCTGAGGCAGAGCCAGTGTCTTCAGCCTCTCTAGGCTTGTCTCTGCAGGGCCCCCGGTGCCTCCCCTCAGCTCAGCATAAAGCTTGGCATAGGCCTGGGACATGGGACATAGGTCTTATGCTGTCATGGGAGAGGCCTTCAGCCCCCCCCCCCACTCTCCCCCAGGTCCGGATATCAGCCCAGGCCTTTAATCCTGGGCTACTGTGTGTGGCCTGTGGCTCCTACCGAAGAGGGAAGGTGACCTGCGGGGACGTGGATGTGCTCATTACTCACCCTGATGGCCGGTCCCACCAGGGCATCTTCAGCCGCCTCCTTGACAGCCTTCGGCAGCAAGGTATCCACTCTTGTCTTTGGTGGGCAGGCTGGAAGGGGGCAGCCATGTCACAGCTGTCACCTCTAAGTTCTTAATTTGAGACATGCTATGCGGAAAGGGCTTTGCAAGAATCCACCTCTCCTGGGTCCAAAGACACTGTAGAAACCGTGCCCAACATCCTTCAGATGGAGGACCTCACCTCGTGATGTGTCCACTCCGTAGATGAGGGGCAGCGTCACTCAACATGGAAATGAGAAACTGGGAGTAGAGGATTCCGGGGTTTAGGCATCTTGGAAGGGTCCGGATGGGACCTGGCCTCTTGCTCTACTAAGCGCCCCTTGTATTGGGCCAGGGTTCCTCACAGATGACTTGGTGAGCCAGGAGGAGAATGGCCAGCAGCAGAAGTACTTGGGCGTGTGCCGGCTTCCTGGGCCCGGGCAGCGGCACCGGCGCCTGGACATCATCGTCGTGCCCTACGGCGAGTTTGCCTGTGCCCTGCTCTACTTCACTGGCTCTGCCCACTTCAATCGGTCCATGCGTGCTCTGGCCAAGACCAAGGGCATGAGCCTGTCCGAGCATGCCCTCAGCGCAGCTGTGGTCCGGAACAGCCAAGGTGTCAAGGTGGGGCCTGGTCAAGTGCTGCCCACCCCCACAGAGAAGGACGTCTTCAGGCTCTTAGGCCTGCCCTACCGAGAGCCGGCTGAGCGGGACTGGTGACCGAGGGCTTGGGCAAGGGAGGGCATCCATGCTGCGTCTCATGTAGCCATCCACCACCGCTCTAGCTTTGCCTAGCTTAGCCATGCTACGGAGTCGTCAGTCACTCGCTGCCCTCAGTGGTTTGGGGCCCCAGGGAAAGAAGCAGCCTGCTGGTGAGAGCCTGGAGCCCTCTCCCTGCTGTCCCCTGCTCCTAGTAACGTGTAAGCAAAACAGGTGGCTGGTCTCAAGCCAGTTTCCTGTGCTGAAGGCCTAGGCTTTCTTTCCCACCCCAAGACAGATCTAGATGCTGGGAACTGGGGAGAGGCTGGGGGTGGGGGGGAGCAGCTGGGGGTTTAGGTCTTCCTAGACCCTTCACAATAGGAGGAAGCCAAGAATTCCCTCACCCACTCACTTCCTGCACAGCTGGAGCTGCTGGGGATGGCCTGCCCAGACTCTGTGAGGACTGCTTCTGAAGGCCCTGGGGCCTAGTAAAGAGCTTTTGACATTCATCCTGCCTGGTGTCTGTGAGCTACAGCCCCCATCTGTTGTCCTCCACCCCAGCAGAACAAAGATGGGAGCTTAACATCAGAAACCCACATTACTGCCTTCTAGTCGGACCTGGCTGAGTCAGATCCTAAACCCAAATGGGGCCTAGGGTAGACGGTAAGATGGAGAGTCAGTCAGACACAGGGGCCTCTCTCTGTCACCCTTTCAGCTTCTGCGGCTCTAAGATAGGACTATTGCAGGATATGAGCAGAGGTGACAGTGCTTGTAGGAAGCAGTAAGGAGCATGATCTGTACACCGTGGATAGGAATGGGTGTACCTGGGGTTACCTGGAAGAGGACAGGGCAGAATGGTAAGGAAATGGCCAATCTGAGGGGTCAGCATTGTGCTTAAGGACAGTTATAAACCAGCTTTGGAGGGGATGCTGGCTCAGGAGACCCAGCTAGTTTGATTGATGGAGTAGGGGAGTGAGTCTGCAGGTACAGCGGGGGCTCTGAGTCCTCTCTCTCTCTCTCTCTCTCTCTCTCTCTCTCTCTCTCTCTCTCTGTCTGTCTCTCTGTCTGTCTCTCTGTCTCTGTCTCTCTGTCTCTCTGTCTCTGCAGCTGGGCATTGCAGGACAGGAAAATGGGGAGGGGAAGGGGGTCTGGAAGGAGGTTTAAAAGTCAGAAGACTCCGAGACAGACCCCGTGACCCCATTGGGAGGTTTTTGAGGTGGAACATGAGGCAAGCTTAAGTCTGAAAGCTCCAACTTTAGCCTATCAAATATGAAAGGTGTGTGTGTGTGTGCGCGTGTGTGTGTGTGTGTGTGTTGTAGAGAGTCCCAGACTTGGCTTTTGCTTCCTTGGTCTCAGTCCTGGCCTCTATCTGGGCAGTGGCATATTTATAATTCTGGATACTCAGAAGGCTGAGGCAGGAAAATCATAAGTTCTAGGCTAGCCTGGGCAATGTAGGAAGTTCAAGGCATCTCAAAGAGAGCAACACAAGCTTCCAGCTCAAGCCTCAACCCCAGACATCAAGGTTGAGGGGCCTAGCCTGCATGAGTGAGCCCACTGCTGGAGAAGCCCACTGCTCCGCCCCCACCAAACTGAGAAGTAGCCACAGCCAAGGCCCCAAAGCCTCTGTGAGGACCTGTATTTCTGCAGGCTTCCTTTTCCACATAGAGTGACTCTTGGGGCTAGGAGCATGGACCGCATATCCTACGGACGTTTCCAGAAACATTGGGAGACTAGAGCTGACCTCTTGGGAGTTCAGGGGTCACTCTGCTCCTCACCCCAACCCTTGACCCACCTTACTCTTGCCCCAGTACACTCCGAGTCCATGATGCCCACTCTGTCTCACCTGACCAGGGCAGCAAAAAGTCCTGTGCTGGAGAGAAAATGCCCATATTCTCAGGAATCCATGACGCTGGTGTCCTGACTGCAGTGTGACATGAGGCAGGAGGCCACAGGGGCTGAAATAGGCTGCCCTCCGGTAGGAGCAGGGGTGGAGCTTGAGCCCTGCTCAGCACGGACTGTGATGTTAGGGTTCCCAGCCTGGAGATCCCAAATCCGCCTCAGCCAGCACCCCTGCCTTCATCTTCCATAAAAGAGACTGAATTTCAGAGCCCTGGTGGAAAGTGGGGTCCTGTCTAGTAACTGAGCACCCCACAAACCTCTTGACCCCAAGGGAGAGGAAAGGAACTTTCCTGCTTCCAGCTCCAGCTTAGTCCCCCTCTCCCTGAACCAGGGTTGTCCCACGTGGGACCATGCGAAGTATAATGGCCAGCAAGCATGTCCAGGTCCTATGGCTAGGGCACCGTCCCCGGCTGGAGACTGCAGACAGCTCAGGGAGTGCTTGGGGTAGAGAACTTGCCCAGCACACGCCAGGCCTGGGTTCGCCCCCAGCACCATCATGATACAGCAAGCAAATGTGACTAGGGCTAAGCATCTGTGATGAAGCGGTTCTCCTATGGTGTGGCACAGGAGCCTTTCCTTGCTGTACCTGGAGAGAGGGGTGCCAGTGGAAGAAAGGTCAGACAGGTTCAGTGCTCCTGGCTTCCATGTGAAGAGTCCAAAGTTCCCACAGCTTAAAGAACCTTCTAGATTCCACTCGGGAGCCTCAGAAGGGATGTGGCCCCGCCACCTGGTTCTTATCGTAGGAAATTCCATCTTGGGTTTTGAATCACAAGATGACAACTTTGTGGGTTGTTTTGTTTTTTTGTTTGTTTGTTTGTTTTGTTTTTGAATCAGGTTTTTCTGTGTAGCCCTAGCTGTCCTGGAACTTGCTCTGTAGACCAGGCTGGACTTCAGCTCAGAGATCCACCTGCCTCTTCCTCCCAGGTGCTGGGATTAAAGTTGTCACCACTATGCCCGGTTTGACTTCCTGTTCTTTTAAACCTCCAAGCCTGCCATGTTTTCCTGCAACAGAGCACCGGTACGTTGTGTCTTGGTCTCTCACTGTCGTGTATGCGTGAGTGGACCCCGCCACATGCAGGAGACCTGTGACTTGCCCTTGTGAGAACAGTAGTTAAGTTGACTGTAACCCTCAGCCCTCTCTTTGCTGCTATGGCCTTTGTTCATTTCAGCTGCCCAGTGACACTTTGTGCTCACGACACCAGAACTCCTAGGTGCCTGTGACCCAGTCCTGCCAGAGAGTAACCTTCTGTTTACCTGGGACCTGGGGTGACAATATGGGTGATGGCCATAACTTTGCTATGAACCAGACTTGGATCTGCAATCCTGGTTGCTGAAGTAGAGCCGGAACAGGCATAGGCCAGGCACCACCACCCACCCTGCAGGGGGCGCCGCAGGCCGGGCGGCTCTGTTGTATCATGCTCCTTCTGAGCCGGGGGATTCCTGCCCCTTAATAGGAAAGGGACTCCTCTTGTCAGGACTAAGGGGTGCAACTTGAACGTTGTGGCCTTGCTTCTGCTCTCACATCAGGGGAGGGACACATTTCTGCTCCCTGAGAGGGAGCTGGAGATGAAGCTACAGATGTGGTCCCAGTCTACAGAGAGATTGCAGCCGCGTAAGCCTGGAGGGCTCCAGTCTGCTCTTCACTCTGAACCTGCCAGCCAGCTTCCATGTATCCCTGAGTCACTGGGCAGCCCTGGTCCCCAGCTCTGGAACACTGGTGTGTGTGAGGGGGGAGGGGGGCTCTCTCCTAGGTGAGGCTCTGGGATCTCAGCCCAGCTCCCCTGTGAAAGCCATGGCTGCCTACTTGGGAGAGCACCCCTGAAGAAGGCCCTGGGCCTCAAGGCAAGGGGAAGGTTTGGTGGGCTGTGGGGGACCCTAAGAAAGCTAAGAAGATGAACTGAGTGAAGGCTTGAATGGTCACTGTTGCCGCTTGAGTGGAACCCGCTAGGTTCAGGCCTGGCCCTGACTGACTAAGCCTGTCGCCTGACCGTGGCCCTATTTGCGTCTTCCCGGAGCTTCAGCTCATGCATACCCTGTCAGTGTGTGGTTGCTTGTGTGTGCGCCCGCTGCATGTTCCCGGACTGTGCCTGTGGGCTGTGTGTTTATACCCTCTGTTTGTGTATTAGTCTCTAGCCTCTAGGTGCAGCCCTGTCATGAAGGGCTCAGCCAGGTGCATGGGCTGGAAGGGGTCCCTGGAGGTGCTGGTCATGGACTAGGAAGGTAGTAGAGTCCTGGCTGGATTTGGAGCTCTGGGTCCTTGTGTCCACGGAGGAGGCCGCAGGGCGGACCACTTGCGTCAGCCTTGAGCGGCCATCAATAGCGCGCGGTTAATTAATTTGATGGGAACAGCAGGGACCGCCGTTTGCATTTAGTGAAGTTCCAGGAACTTCCAACCCCATCTTCATAATTGGCCTCATAAATTGTAAGAAAGAGAGAGATCAGCAAAGCGGGAGGAAGGAGGGGCCGCCCGTCCGTCCTTATTTAATTTTATTGCTGAAATTCATCTTTTTAGCCTCCTCCGCCTGAATCGGCTCTCCCTGCCGGATTTGCCTAATCATGATAAATTAATATTCATTTCCCCACCTCTTACCCAGCTCCCGCGCTTGGATAGAGTTGGGAGGGTCTCCTTCCAGCCCCTCTGCCTTGGTGGGAGATGACCCCCAAAGTGGAGCTTGCGTGTGAAGTGAAATTGCTCCCTAGGGAGAACAGGAGGGAGCCTGGGAGAAAGATGGGGCTGTGTTTCTTTGGGAGGCGATCTCGAGATTGATAGGAACTCAGAGGGCTGGGGAAGCTGACGTGAACTTCCAGTGCCCAGTGGGGCTGGGTTAGAAGGATAAGGAGAACCCAAGAAGGCTGCTAGGGACCTGAGGCTGAGCCAGACACGGGAGGCTGGGGAGGGGGACTGGAAGCAGGGTAGACTTGAGAAGTGAGGCTGGAACAAAGAGTTGGTCACTCACTGATCATTGTTGCACTCTACTCCCTCAGCTAGATATCATCACCTCACCAGGATGAACCGTGGTTCATGAGGGTTTCTGTGAGCGCTGATTTCTGCCCACTCTTTCTCAGCACATCCAGAGGCTGGCTGGACCTATGCTGTCCTGCTCGACGGCCTGCTTCAGTTAGCCGTCCTGGGTTGGGTGGGTGCTGCTGGAGGGGTACACAGCCCTGCACCTCCCCCTGTGGCTCCAGGCTAAAGGTCACAGTTCCCTCATGTGCTTGCACGTGGTTCTGTGACACGTGGGGTCTTTCCGTTTTGTCCAGCCTTTGGCCTCATTGACAAGGGCAGAACCTGAAATTCTCACACACACTGTGGTGATTGGTCTGACGTCCCACACAGACCAGGAGGGCTGGAAGTGGGAATGAAGGGGGTGTCCCCCCACCTGAGAGGCGGACAGTGGGCGAACAGCCTGCTGTAGGGTGTGAGCTCTGTGGGGATGTTTTATTAGGTGACAAAGGGGACATTATCTAACCACACAATCCCTTTAAAAGCGGAGCTGTCTGTGGTAGCAGGGAGGTGGAGGGGTTCCCAAGGACCCTCTGAGGGCCCGAGGAGGATCCGTGCGTGCTGATGCGTGGCCCTGCAAATGCCAGCCATAAACATGAGCATTCAAGGGCTTTTCCTTTAGAGCCCTACAGGGACCCCAGGCTATCCAGTGCCTCCATGCAGCCTGTGGGACCCCAGGCAGCAAGCTCAGCTGACTGACCTGGGTCGGTCTCTGCCCTGCACCCATGGCCGCTGTTTGAGGGGGCTAAGTGGGTGAAAGTGGACCGCAGCAGTGGGACGGGGATACACGGAGCCGAGGGCAGGGGTCTTAGGACACCCCTGTTGTTCCAGAGCTGGAACTGGGGGAGGTCTGGGGACTCTGTTAGTACCACTCTCCAGATCTCAAGGCAAGAATTGCTCCCAGTTTCCAGACTTCTCGGCCTCCTCTGTTGCTTTTCATGGGAGCGAATCCTTGCAAGCATTCAGAGTGTGGCCTGTGCATGGGTGATGATCCACTGTGAGAACCCACCGAGAGGTGGAGCTGTGCAGTCAGCTCCTGCAGAGACTCCTCCCCTTCTCCTTTCCAAACGGGCGCTTCAAAGATTCATTCACGGCGGCGCATGGAGGATACTGGGAAAAGAGTGTTAGACGGCTGGGAAGAGCAGTCAGTACTGTGTAAACTGGAAGGGGAGTTGGGGAAGGGCCTGAGTTACCTGCATCACACACGGGTTTATTCCAGCACTTTTGTCAAGCCCACCTAGCCCAGCCCTACACGCGAATATGTAGTCTCAGGTAGATTCGTGTCTCCATTTTATGGATGAAAAACCCGAGTCGTGGGATGGAAAGACAGTTCAAGGGTCAAGAGCATGTGCTGGGCTCTGGGCCCGCGTTTAATTCCCAGCACTCACAATGGGCAGCTCACAATTGCCTAGAATTCTGGGTCCAGGGGATCCAATGCCTCTGGCCTCCCCAGGCACACACAGGTGCGCGCGCGCGCGCACACACACACACACACACACACACACACACACACACACACAGAGAGAGAGAGAGAGAGAGAGAGAGAGAGAGAGAGAGAGAGAGAGAGAATGAGAATTTATCTTTTAAGAAAAAAAGAACCCTAGTCCCAGAGAGGAAAGTTTCGTTGTCCTAAATCATGAAACACATGAGGGTCAGACATGGATGTCACACAGCTCTCTGTGACCCAGTTCTGGGTTCCACTCTGCACAGATCTAACTGGGCCCTCTGTGTCAGCCACTTCCTGGTTTCCCTCAGCCTTCACAGAGAGAACTGCTGATGCCAACAGCCTGAGACCAGGATCCAGTTCGGTTTTGAGACAGTGTTTCACTGTGTGTGAATTCATCAAGAGTCTCCAGACTCAGCTTCCGCAGTATGGGGTACACGGTACCCACAAGCCCACAAGCCTGGTTCAAACCTGGGCTTTGGATCATTCGTTTTCTGCTGAGCGGGGGTGTCCAGTTGTCTACTCCATCACGAAGGAGTTAGGGTGAAGGCAGCACCGGCTCCTGAGCCCTACCAGAGTAGAGCAGGTCTGGAAGGTACGGGTTCCTCCCTCGGTCCCATACACGCCTGCCCTGCCTGGCTTGGACTCCGTGACAGGGCCCACGGAATTCTGGCCTGAGACAATCGGTCCCCGGGCTCCTTTCGGCTTCTGAGGCAATCTGTCTCATCACTTTGACCTCGATTCAGCACTGTGAGGCGTACTTTTAGTTCAGTCTCACTGGGAAATCTGAATATGCACAGGTCACCCTCCCTGCCCGACAGTCAAACACCAAACTGGGAAGGAATCGGCCCTGGCCTGTTCCCCTCTCAGGTTGGGACTCTCAGGGATGGGCTTCACAAAGAAATGAAGGCCCTGCCGTCTCCACTCAAAGCTCCCTGGCCCTTCCCACCCAAAGACCTACCTGCCTTCTCCGGGAAGGTGCCAGGTGACAGATGACCCATATGCTCCGAGCCTTGCCTGCTTCAAGTTCAGCTTTCTTGTCGTCAATCCCTCCACTCGTGAACAAACGAGTTTTCTGGGATCTTGGCGCTAGGGTGTTCCAAAAGCAGGGTCATGGAAGAGCCCCATGCCTGTCCTGCCAGTAGTGTATTCAGGGCGGGGACAGCGAGCGTGGTGCCCATGAGGCGCCGGCAGAGGGCGTGCGAGGACCGGCGAAGAGGTCGATTGCTAAGCCGGGCGAGCTCGGGAGAGGCAGGGAAAGTGCCCGCTCTTCCAGGACCTGGGCACTGGGAAAGGGTCCCCGCTTCTCGAGAGGAGGCACGCGACGAGGACACGGACCCATATTCCTTCAGGGCGGAGAGACCCTTGCAGCACCCGACCCGAGTAGGGAGGGACTGAAGCTCTGATGCTGATGTTGACCAGAAAGAGAGATTCCTTCCCAGACTCATCTCTGGCCAGGACTCTGTGCCTCGATTTCCCCTTCAGGAATTCTGTTCCTGTTGATGAAAGTTATAACTTGGAAGAGCCGTGAGTGAGATGACCGAGGACTATCACCTGCTCTGGTCACCCTGTTCTTGGCCCAGCCTGTCTAGATGCAGCTCGGCGGATGGAGGAAGAGCCCAGAAGGACATGGTCACGAGGGTTGGGGCCGGTGCCCATGAGCCTGGCGGATCTCTGCTGCGACCCTTCCGGCCGGACGCGGTCTGCACTGACTCCTTCACTCTCCTGGTGCGCCCCACCAGCTGCGGTGATTTATGGCTAGGCCGGGCCTGACGACCTTGGACGGATTTAACTAATGACAGGTCAATAACGCTACAGAAAAAGTGAAGTGAGAGAGGGCCGAGATCCATCCCTTTCGGCCCACCCCCTTCCCGCCCCCCTCCCGCCAATCCACGGCTTGGTGCACATTACTGAAGTCTCCTTGCAGAGGTGGGAGGCTCCCCAAGCTTCCTCGACAGATCTGGTGGTTAAGCGAGTTGAGATGGGGCGGGTGCAGGGCCTAAACATACTGTAGAGACCCCGAGCGGGAGCGGGTCATCCGCGGTGTGGGCATCTCTGTGGGTCCCATGCTATAGACAAGAGAAAGTCTCTTTCTGGGAAAGTAAAGTTGGCGTTTAGAATTACTACCAGACACAACACAGGAAAGCCTCGCAGGAGAGCAGTAGGGAGGAAGGCTAGCGCAGTAACCCAGTCTGCCGGCCCTGGCTTCTCCGAGTTTTATTTTCTTTGGCTACCAGGAAGACAGTGTTTGCTTCTGTTTTCCAGAGACCTCATTTGCCCAGGTTCTGTTTGCATGTGAATCGGGGTGGGGGGACATCCCCACTCCTGCCTGTGGGCTGGGGACCCTGAGAACTGACTGCTGCCTCCTCCTCCTCTTGGGCCTGCCAACTTGTTGGTCCCTGCTCCAGATGCCCTGGTTTCTGGTTATTTTAGAATCCTGGGAGAGGGAAGCAGCTAGGATGCTTGGCTTGAGTTCCTGCCTCTTGGATAGCAGTCCAGGTCAGCACCCGGGGAAAAGTGTGGGCTTTTCCACCCTCTGTCCCATTCTGTGTGTGGGGAAGGAAGCTGAAGCTCAGAGAGCCCTCGCTGAGCAGTCGGCAGAGGGAGGCTCTGAGACCTGCCGCCTGATCTAAAGCTTTAAACTAGTCTCTCCAACCCTCTGCCCCAGGGTCCTTCCTGGTCCTTCCTCTTAGTCCAAAGACACCCACTGAAGGCCACAGAGGCGAGAACACTCTGCTTCTAGATTAAGCCCAAGTGACAGAACTGCCTTGGAAGTATAGTGCAGTGGAGGTGGCCTTGTGCCTGAGGGTACCAGACAGTCTCTGTGACACAAGTGGACTCCCGTGTGGACATCTATCTGCGTGTTCGCAGATTCATTTAGTGGGCCAGGGCCATGTGGACCATGTGCTGGGGGTAGCATGTAGGACAGGTGAGTGAGGGACTCCCTGTGGAGTAGAAACATCAGAGATGCACAGGCAGCAGTTTGGGGATAGGGACCCTACACCCCCATCGATTATTCTGCCTCTAGCTTTTTGCATACCCTGTCCTGAGCCACAGGCACCTCCAAACCCTTTTGTCACCTCAGCCTGAAAAGCCGAGGGCTTCCTGCTCTGGGTCTGGCTGATTAATTTTCAGGGTCCATAAAAATGTGGGGTTCCTTGTTTAAAAGGTGTGAGGAGTTTCAAAATGGAGACAGCAGAGCTAATAAAGCAAGCATGGGACTCTTGGGAATGCACAGCCCTGTGGAACGAACTAACTGCTCAGGTCACACACTTCAGTGAAGCCAGCTCTGCCCTGCCTCCAGCAAGCTCACCTCCCACCCAGTGACCTCTCTGTCATCCTGGGTCTGCCACCTGAACTGCCTCTCCCCCTCCACCCCCAGCTTCCTGCTTTCTTCCCACGCACCCAGACGCCCAGTTCCTGCTGATCCCTCCATTTTCCCATTTCTAGGTATTTTGCCCAGAATTCAGTTCCTCTAGAAAATGCACTCTTCCTTTGGCCGTCTCCTCCAGGAAGGCACTTGGTTTTCCACATAATAAACGATGCACTGGGTCAAAGCACAAATCACTTCCACATTCACTCACAGCCATTTGTCTGGCCCCTCCAGCAAACCCAGCATTTTAGACGACAGGGATGGTGTCCTATTCATCATCAGAGCGCCCCCAGTGCCAGCTGACACCTGCATGGCAGGGGCTCAGTTAATATTTGTTGATGCAGCTGTGGACATCTTCTGCCTGTGTGTTCAGCTTTGGCCATTATGGCTCCTGTATATTGAGCAGTGCGCACGCACACACACACACACACACACACACACACACACACACACACACACACACACACACAATCTGTGCTTTCCTTTTTCTCACCCTCCCTCCCCCCTTAGATAGGCTCTCTTGTATATTTCTGGCTGGCCTTCAACTTGGTATGTAACTGGGGGTGACCTTGAACTTCTGACCTCCCTCCTTCCCAAATGCTAGGATTACTGGCATGTGCCAGCATCCCTGGTTCACTTGGAGCTCAAACCTGAGCTTCATGAATGTTAAGCAAGCACTCACCAGACCAAGGAAATGACATCCTCCATACCCTTTCCTGTTCTTTTGTTGTTTGTTTAGACTGGGTCTGGCTAAAGTCCAGTCTGTCTGGAAAAGCCCAGCTCCATCCTCGTGCCTCAATTTACCTAGTGCTGGTAATACAAGTGTATACCACCTGTCCCAGCTTGTACACTGCCTCTGCAGGAATGCACATGGATCCGAGGTGGTACATGAGCTCTATGAGTGAAATTATGCTGGTATACCCAGATCCATGTGGCAGATGTCAGCCTATGCAAGGCAGTAAAGGACGAGCGTGAGCCTGGCCCCGCGAGGTTGGGGTTGTGCCTGGACAAGAGCCGCAGGTGCACGGTGCAAGGGCACAGGCGGCTGGCGCGTGTGCCGGCCATGTGTGTGCACAGCTGCGTGTCCTGGCAGGCGGGACGCCCCGTGCGCCCCCTGCGCCCGCTGAGCGCGCTGCTTTGTTCCTCAGCCGCGGGCGGCCGCGTGGTCTCCCGGCTCCGGGCGGGCTCGGGCGTCTCCGCCGGCCGGGATTGGCAGCGGGCGACCGCGGCGCGGCTCCCTCCCAGGCGGGCGGAGCCGGATCGGCTCCCGTTACCGGCGCGGGTGGGTGGGGGGTGGGGTGGGGGGCGCCAGGCCATCCATCTTCTGTTATTACAGCGTAATGGGGCTGCTCGGGCGCCCGCCCATTTGTCATCGGCCTCGTTCGCTGATAACGGGCATTTGTCATCACTTTCCTCTGCCAATGTCATCACCGCCGCTGACAGCGGGAGGGGGGCACACGCACATGGGCCTGCTGGACACGCGTTCCTGCATATACACACGAGGGCACATGAAGCCTGGGGGAGGGCACATGGGCCCTGGGGGGCCACATGTGTCTGTCTGTCTGTCTGTGGACCAGAACTCCTCAGAGATGGACGCATAACAGCTTGTGCAGAAGGGCCTTGTCAGGCAGATGTTCCCAGCTGCAGATCTTCCGCAGTCTTGCAGGGGAGGGGGGGTTGTGCAGGTGGCCCTCTGCCAGCTCTATTTGTACACTTGTGTGACACCCCCACGCAGCATTCTACAGACCTGCATGTGGCTGTGTCCCACTGGCAACCCAAAAGACCAAAGGGTTACGTTCAGGACTCCTGGGATTCTCAGACCCAATGACTTCCGGCGAGGCCACAGGACAGCCTGCTCCTGGTTGCCAGGACAATGGGTTCCTTCCTCTAAGCCCTCCCGAAACAGTATATGTGGCCTGAGAGTCACTTCCACTCGGGGCTCCATCAAGCTTTGAACTTGGCCTGATCTGTAGCAAGAGAGACTCAGTAAAGACTGCCAAAAGAACTTCCCATTTGGAAGAGGCACAAGGCTGACTGGTGAAGGGATGCTGCTCGTAGCCAGGAGAGGGGCTTGGAAGAGAAGAAAAACTGTGGTGTGCTGTGCCCTCTGGGTGGGCTGGGTGCCAGCCACTTCCCACAGACTGTCTTCCTGGTGCTGCCTTAGTGTGAACGAGGGGCCCCATTAGCCCTCATGAGGCAGACGCCTCTCCCATTTCACTGGTTTCTGGTTGCCTGGCACATATTAGGTGCTCAATAAGTAGCTATTGAATGGATAAATGATTGAGGACGGGGTGTATGGGGAGGTGGGGTCCCCAGGTCCCTCCCAGAAAGGTCACCAGGCACGATGGCCCAGGTCTCATCTCATATCCTCCCTTTGACTCCCCTCCTGATTTCTTACGCAGCCCCCCAAATTCCCCTTCTCCCTAGGCCTCTCCCTCCTGGGCAGAGGGGGGCAGGGAAGGTCCCTTGGCAGAGCAGGGCTGGCTTGTTCCTTGTAAATGAAGACCATAATTAACATTAAATTAAGGTAATACAAATGAAGGCAACATAGAGGCTGACAAGATGAGCGTTTGGGGAGGTGGTGGGGAGAAGTGATTCATATTTTTAATTTACTGTACGATGGGCCGTGTGGCTGGGGAGCGGGCGGCTCGCGTGGAGGGGGTGTTGCCCCGCCATGTTTGCTGGGCTTGGAGTGATCACACAATGACTATTAAACTCAACTGTCCATATAATGGGACAGATTCGACATGACGCCCACCAGAGCACCAGAAGCCCGGCCAGCCAAGTTGTAAATCCTGCCACACCACACCCGCCTGTCCACCTTGGCCTCACTAGTCTGCCCTGGGATAGAAGAGACACAGCCCCTCAGGGCCTCGGGGATAGAGAGGCCCAGAGAACCCAGCCCTGGCCCACATTACTCGGGCTGGCTGCTAGAAGCATGTCAGGAATGAAAGGTTGTATCACTCACTGGCTTGATGTTGACCTGGGAGCCAGAAGGGGCAGGAGCTCTGAGGACAGTGTGGAAGATATGGGGCCATGCTTCCCACCCTCCCTAATGCTGCGGACCCTTAATACCTCTCCCCATGCTGTGGTGACCCCAGCCATAAAGTCCTTTTCATTGCTACCTCAAAACTGTAATTTTGCTAGTTATGAATCGTAATGTAAATATCTGACATGCAGGATATCTGATATTTGGCCCCTGTGAAAGGATCATTTGACCCCCAAGGGGGCTGTGACCCACAGGTTGAGCACCTCCGCTGTGGAGGAACTAGATGTCCTTGTCATCTACACTGCATGCACCCTTGTGCCAATCTGTGAATACCACCAGACAACCTGCTTGTGGGGACAGGGAGGGTGCCATGATGCTTTATGATTACCTAAAGCCCACTCTGAGAGATGGGGAGCAGTGTAATCCCAAAGCTTGGAAGTATCTTGGGCCCAGTCCCCAAGCCCCTGAGCCTGGGAGTGACCTGCAAAGTGTAACCTGGGCACAGGAGCCAGTGGGATCAGTACTCCACTCGGTGTCTTGAGGCCTGACAGTGGAGCTCTCTGGAGACTCTGTGTGTGTGTGTGTGTGTGTGTGTGTGTGTGTGTGTGTGTGTGTGTGTGTGTACACATGTACTCCTGTGCACTCTCCAGACAGAAGGTACCAGTCAGTCCCAGGAGAAGGGAGGGATTCCTGCTCACCCACTCTGTAAGCAGAGCCCCAGCCACCACAGCTCTGCTCTTCCTGTCCCTGGGATGAGACGCAAGTGTAATTTAGGTTTTGATATTATGAAAGTCTCGCTGCTCTAAAACAGCGGGGCACTCGGTGCCTCATTAATAAAGGATAAACTCGGAGTCTATTTACAAGGCGCTTTTTGGGGTTATTTACTCTCCAATATACATATGTAATGCTACGCATACTTACAGCTAGGTAGTTCTTCCCTCCAGCCTGGGCGCGCTAGTCACCCTGAGAGGGAGCGGAGGGTCACTGGGGGCCCCACCCCTGGCAAGAGAGAGGTTCTGTGGGGAAAGGCAGAATAAGCTGGAACTGGAGCTGGGAGGCAGAGGGGCACCCACCTCCATGCCCCACCCTTCTCATCTGTCCTATCTCAGAGCTCAGCTCCCTTGCCAGACTCCGGGCCTTCTGAGTAGACCCCACCCTCCCTCTATCAGGCCAGGGCAGCCCTGTGGAGGGCTCTGACGGGCTAACCAGGCCTGTGAGATGAAGCTGTGCAGGCGGTGTGGTCCAGGCTTCCCTACCCCTCACACTTCTGGAGTCGGCAGTCATCTTGCACTGAGGAAGTATACTCCCAGTTCCCGGTGCCCATCAGCCTGGCTGTGCTGGGGATGGTTCCCACAGAGCCCATCTTTCCCTGCCACGGGCACTACACACTTGTTTTATTATTATTTTTTAATTTTTTGTTTTTGAGACAGGTGTTACTATGTAGCCCAGGCTGGCTCAAACTCACAGAGATGTGCCTGCCTCTGCCTCCCGAGTGCTGGGATAAAAGGTGTGCACAAGCATTCCCAGCCTCTGTTTTTTTGTTTTTTGTTTTTTTTTTTTTTTTTTTCATGGCTGGATCTGGGCAGCTCCAGTGTGTGATAGCGTGCTCTTCTTATCCCCATTTTGTAAGTGGGAAACTGAGGTCAGGGAATTTACCCGGTGTCACAAAGCTAGCAAATGGCAAGTTGTAGGTTTAACCCAGAATTGAGTTTGTGATGCTCCTAGGCATTTGGGGACCTTGTTTGTCCCAGGCCCTTCAGCCCTGGCCCAGCAGGGATCACTGTAGCCTCCAGTAAGGAGTATGGTACATCTACTACCCACAGCCCTGGGGCCCGGAATCAGACTAGGTAGTCGTAAGTGTGCATGAAGCGGCAGTGGGGTGTCCCTCCTTAGGCAGAGGCCATGAATCCCCAAGGGAGCTCCGAGTTCCAGCCACCTAGCTGGTAATCTTGAGGCTTAATATGCTGTGTCTGTCTGGGGACCATGGTGTGGCACCTGTGTTGAGGTGGGAGTGGTCAGTTTGAAGAAGGCAATGAATGCCTGGCCAGCTTTGGGACATCTGGTGGCCAGTAGGAGACCTGCAGCCTTTTTATAGGTGCCCTGGATAGTTACCAGGCCTCTCAAGCACTTTAGGAACTCATAGGGATCTATGAGGGCATCAGATCTTGTGCCTACTCTGGGCCTGGGGCTCATAGGACAGAGAGTTGGTCCTCTGGTCCCTTTCATTCTCAAAGCAGGAGGAAAGTTGAACTGGGGTGTGGGCACGGTGAGAGTTAACAGGAGGCCCTGCTCCATCACCCTTGGTGGACAATGGGCCATCACCACCCTAATTAAAGATGTTATTACAGCAAACACACCCTGGGCTGAGAATGCATGATGAGTGGCAGGAATGTACCGTGTGGCCAGCAGCCAGCTGCTGCTCCCATAACATAAGCCCCACTTGGAGCTGGGGAACCAGACTGACTTCAGGGCTCCCGTGACATCCAGATAGGGGCTGAGGCTGCAGCTGGGGATAGACAAGGACCAAGGTCTGGGTTGGAGTATTAAGGTTGGTCAGTAGCTCTTAGGCCAGGGCCCCAGCAATTAGAGGGTCCTTGCAGTTAGAAGAGGGGAGTAAGATCATTACAATCCCAACTGAGAGCCCCCAGGGATACCCGAGGCTATAGAAGGCCCGAGGGCTGTTTACAATTTCTGGGAATACATGCTAGGGGAATCTAGGTTCTTGCCAAGGCTCAATGGGGGCTGAGCCTGCTCATGAGAAAGTACAGTAAGGCTCTATCGGGCCATGCTGGCCTTTGGCCTGGTAGGGGTTGGGGGCGCCTGAGTGAGGAAGAGCTAGATCCCACTGACCAGCCTGGCTTCTGTTGCTTCTTCCTTTGGTAATCAGGCCCTCGATACTCATCACTCTGCCCTTCTGTATAGGACACTGGCTGTCCTATGGAGGTGTACCGAGACCCTGTTTCTTCTCCTGAGGGTTCTAAAGCCCGTTTGGGGCCCCACCCCTTTCAGATACTAGGAAATCTAAGGGCAGGATGAGGCCATCTGAGATCAGCCAGAGCTGAGACTATCTTGACAGAGTTGGTGGCCTCAGCCTCTGTTCTATGTGGTCTGGTGGCCCCTGGCCAGTTCTTCAGGGTATGGGGACTGGCCCCAGGGGAGAGAGGATGAGTGGGGAGCCAGGAACTGGCAGGCAGGCAGAGGGGAGGGAGGAGAACCACTGACAGCAGGACAAATGCTTGTAATTTTATAACCAATCTCAGCGTGTCCATGGGGGGCCGTTTGTGCCTCCACTCAGGACCAATCAGCCTGACAGAGCTATGAGTCTGCCTGAGTGAGTGAGCAGCTCCCCCCAGCGCCACGCACTGCAATCCCATTACCACCCAGCTTAAGGCTGGTCAGAGCGGAAGGCCCAGAGGAAAGGGGCCCAAGGTCCCCAGGGTAAGGTCACAGGCGTGCATTATGGAGATCCGGGGCTCGGAAGGAAGGAGGGAAAGGACACAGGGCCGTGGGTGATACTTAGCAAGCACTGTGGGGTATGAACTAAATTGAGACAGGGTGAAGGCCCTGCCCTCAAGGGGCTTGCAGTCTGTTCTTGGTGGTGGGACAGATTGCTGACGGATGGACCTGGGAAAGGTGGGATGATGGAGGCCATCTGAAGGTGAGGACAGACAGACAGGACTGTAGAGCAAAGGACCAGAGCCAACCAACATTGGGCCAGGGGCTGAAAGAGAGTGAGGGGGAAGCAGGTGACCCTCCAGAGTGCAGAGCTTGGAGGGGGAGATGCCACCCCATGGGAGACCAGAGGAATGGTGGGGGAGGGTGACTAGCCAGTGGTGGCTATTATAGGACGGCCTTGCTGGATATCTGGCTCTGGGGATGGCTGTGTGCCCATTAGTCTCTCTAATTGTCAAAAATCTAATTTAGTGTCTGGAGTCTGGGCCGGCCTCGGGTTAAATGGAGGGAGGCGGGCCCAGCCATAAATCTGCCCTCCCAGTCTGGGCTGGTGCTAATTCTGCAGCTAAGTGAAGAGGTGAGGAGAGCTCTGGGGAGGGGACATCCTTGATGACCCTGTGTGCCAGCCCCCATGTGCCAGGTCACAGCCAGGTCCTATTGTAGCAGGAAGGCTTGGCTGAATGAGGCCTAGCTGGGCCATTGGTGTGTGCCTGTGCGTGTGCGTGCGCGTGCGTGACCCATGCGAGGCAAGCTCAGGGCCACCCCAGCAAGAAGGGGACAATGCACATAGCTCAGCACTGCAGCACTTGGCCAGTATTTGCAAGGCCCCGGGTTCTATTCCCAGTGCTTGCAATGAGCCCCACAGCCTCTCTCAGGGTCTGGGGGGGCTCTACAATTAGAAAGTGAGCAGGGACAGGCTCTTCCTGACAGAAGTCGTCATCCTGTCATCTGCTGGGTGGCTGCTGTGGGTGGTCTGTCATGACGTTCACCAGAGGGACGGAGAGGAAGGGCCACCTTTCCTTGGGCTGTTTGGTCCCCCCTCCCTGGAGGTGGTGCTTGGGGGCTGGCCAGCTTCTCAGGGTCTCCTGTGGCCTGAGGTAGTGGTGGGGCTCTGGACCTGGCCTTGGTAATGACCTCACTCCCCTCAGAGCCACTAATTGAAAGCAAGGGGCATGGTAGGCGCAGCAGGAAAGGTTGGGGGACTGACAGGGCTCAGAGAGGCTCTGCTTCCATGGGGGAGGAAAACAATTTCTCCTGGCTTCAGCTCCATCTCACCAGGCACCCACCCGGCCTCTCCTGCTGCTAACGAAGTGCCTTTAATTAGCAGCCTAATAAAATGCTCTTAATTGGCAAGAGCCAATCAGGAAGAAGCAAAATCTCCTCCTAGTCATTGCTGATGGCTGCCCAGCCCTAGGTTTAAAGGGAAGAGGTACCACAGCCTAGCCTTAGGAAGGGTAACTGGAGGGTGGTCTGCAATAGGCCATGTGCCTTCACCTGGGGATAGGGTCTGGCACTGGACTAGGAAGCCTAGGCCCATGGCCTTAGGCTTAGTCCCAGGCTTAGGAGTCAGCCTGGCTGGGCCATTACCTAGTAGTTGCTGGTAGCTACGGAGGGGTCTTTGCTGACACCCACTCCTTGCAAGTCTCTGGAGTTCTGCCTAGTAAGGGAGCAGATGAGGTTGTGGGCACATAAAATCTGCACAAGACCAGATGAGCTTACGGTACCATTCCCCAGGCTCTTAGTGGAGGCTGCTGGCATTGACCACAGCCTAAGCCCATCTTAGTGACTACCAGGTAAGAGACAATGAGGCCGAAGGTGAGAAGAGGGAAGGACTACATCCACTATAAGCTCATAGGTCTTAGCCCAAAGAGGACTCAGTTCTGACAAGAGTTCTGCTTGGTCACCCGAGGGGAGGGGCGGGGCTTTCTCTTTCTGCCATGGCCTTCATCTTGTGCTTAGTTCTGCATCTTGGTCCTGAGGGAGAAGAGGGGCTCACCTGGGAGCAGCACTGTCGCCCCCACGTGGCTTGCGGGTCTCTGGCAATGTCCCTGAAGGCTAGTGACAGTGACAGAGCAGAGTGGCCTCCATCCAGCAGCAGGAGGGAAGCCCAGATTCAAGGCCGGGGTGGGGGGTGGGGGGAGGCTGTGGGTCATCACATGATGAGCAACATACAAGTCAGACCTCACTGTGGTTTCAACATGAGTCAGCACAGAATGGCCTGCATGTGGAGGCCCTGTTTCTTTACAACGTTCAGTCCTGATTTCCCTTCCCTTACCCGTTAAAGATAGGATCTTGCCATGCAGCTCGAAACTCAAGAACCCCCTCCCCCCTCCCCATCTCAGCTTCCCAGGTACAGTGTGCACAGAAGCTGGCTGGACCTTGCTTTTGTTCTTTATACAGGGTCTCATTACATAGGCCTGACTGGCCTGGAACTATGCAGACCAGGCTGGCCTTGAACTCAAGAGATCCACTTGCCTCTGCCTTCCCAGGGCTGAAATTAATGGCATGAGCTACCACAGCTGGCTCTTGATCTGGTATGGATTTCTCATAAAAGAAATAATCCAGCCATCCTTATGATGTTGGGTCAAAGACAGAAGACACTTAGAGAAAATGCACTTTAATCTTGTATTTGTAATTTACTTCCCCCCCCCAAACAGTTAAAAAACCAAACACACTCTATTACCATGGTCCTAGCTTGTGAACATACTGGTACATTAACTACACATCACTGTAACATAATCACAAAAATGAAAGCAGTCAGCACTGGAGAATCTAGGAAACAAAGATCAAACAACCAAAAGCACTCTGGTTCACACTTGTTGCCAGGCCCGCTCCCTGCTGGAGCCCACGAAAACCTCAGAGGTCACTGCTTTGGGAAGGTATTAGCTTTCTTGGTACCCAGAGGGCTAACCTGTTGGGCTTTTCCTTCAGCATCCAAGGGGAAGTCTTAGGCAGGGAGGTAACACACACCATATCTCTGTCCAACCCCATACTCAGAAACGAAGTCAGATGCTGAGTTGTTGGGAAGTGCATATTTGGGAAGTCAATGCCTCCAGGGAATTTGAGACCACAAGTGTTGGGCTGTTTTGTTTTGAGACAGGGCTGTCAGCATTAGGGGTTTCTGGACAGCAAAGCAGGCGGCCACAGTTGTGCTGCTTTGGTTCCTCTCCTCAGCTTTATTCCTGAGACGGCTGCCTCACCAGTACCGATTGTGCTCCATGTGCAGGGCTCTGCACTGCCAGAGGTCATCTGTGTGTGAGTCCTAGCACTGACCCTACTGAAGTTTCGCGTGCACTTCAAACTGCTGAGTTTAACCGAATGGGGATGGAGATTAGAGGGACCAACGTTACAAGTGAACTGACCACAGTCACAAGGACTGGGCACCTGTATGCCTCAGTCTACCCTTTCAGAACACATGGGCACCTAGCCTGTAGGCCTGCACTAATCCAGATGGGCCTGCCTCAGACAGGACCAGAAGGTATCACCATATAACTCAAAAGGGAGAGGCTAAGACAATTAACACCACCACAGGCCTAATCATTTTCAGCATTCTCCATTTTAGTCAAATGCTAAACAAGTAGACCATCTCCAGCCTCCAGGGTGAGTGCACACAGCCTTCTCCCCAGCTTTGGATCACTAAAGATAAATGTTTTTTTTTTTTTTACAGAATGATTTAGGAGTCTCAATGTCACTTCCAGTTCTAAAAGAAGCTACGAGGGCCAGACTTTATTACTTGTCAACAGAGTTCCAGACAGTCTCTGTCTCTAAAGTTAGGACAAATCAGAAAGAATTTAGCCAAGGGACAAGTGTAAAAGGCTTCCCATCCATAATTCATAGCTACTTCCCAAATGTATTTCAAGGGAAAGGATGTTCCCAGCAGCACCAACATGTGCACGCGTACGCACGTATGCATGCATGCATACACACACACACACACACACACACACACACACACACACACACACACACGTGTGGCTACACATACACACACTTTGCATGCTTGCACAGCAAGGCATGTTGGCCTTGTCCAGACATCACCAGTGTGACACAGAGGGTCACATTCTCCAGCAAAGTACCCTGTGTGTACATGCTCCTCTGCTTAAGGGGGATTTCAGCTCTCTGTAGGAGAAGCCTTTTGAGCCACACATTGGAAAAGTAGATTTTAGTAAGAGAGAGAGAGACTGACCATGGGAACACTCGGAGCCACAGGACGCTTGCAGCTTCTTGCCTATTATTCCTTTAAATGCATTGAGATGTTCTTTGTTTCTCTTTTTAAAAAGGTCAAACTTTACATTTATTCTCGCCCAGTTGGGGATTGTGATAATCAATTCCCACTGAAATCATGCAGAGACGGTAAGTGGGGTTTACCTTCTCTGGAAATGAACTTCTACTTACCTGATTGTTTCTTCTACAATGAACTGGTAAATGACCCCCAGAGCTGAGAGATGTGATTCAAGCTTCTCAGACCACTTAACTCCATTCCCATTTCCAGCAGCAGCAGAGAGGACAACCTGGAGAAAAAGCCTAACGGAGCTAACAGCTTCAATGCACAGGGCCCACCCAAGCCCAGTGACAATGGGTGGCCACACTCCCAACTGGCTTCAGAGCGCTACACCTTCGGCTAAACTTGGTAAGGAGAGCACAGTCCTGGCACCAACTAGTCTGCAGTGTACCCTCATCTCCCCCAAGCCCGGCGTCCAGCCCAGGGCTCCAGACACAGGCAGATGCTCTCTCTCCTGATCCCACTTTCTAAGGGCCAGTCAAGGCGAGGCCACTACACCATTTCTTGAAGCAGCTCAGGTTTCTTTACATCTGACTCATTTCTCAGCAAAGTCCTTCACTATTAACAGTCAACGGAACAGACAAGGAGCTCAGAGCTCAGATGACTCTGTAGCATGTGGAGGTCGGGAAGGGAGAAAGGCATACGCACAGACATTTCTTAGAACTTGAGATTGCAGCTACACAGGAAGAGGCAAATGGCACACGTGTGACCTGACTCGGCATGTAATGGCATTCAGTCAGGGGGAATGTTGGGCAAGGGACGACTTGCAAACCAGAGACTGAAGATGCCTTCTTCTCCCTCTCCTGCTGAATGACGGTGGCCTGGCTGTAGGTCACTTGTGACTGGCCCCCATTTCTATTTTTATAGCAGCTGGCTCAGTTGGCTTTCTTAAACTCAAATGTAAAGTTAGGAACAGCAATGAGAGCCTGACCGCTTGGTTTCCAAGGAAAAAGTGAGGCTGTCCTATGGCCTCAGGTCCAAGGGCATGCCTAACCCACCCCTTGGCAGGCCCGGCATGCCAGGGGGAAGCGAGTTGGTCCTCTGTTCAAGTGTTCTTAGGCTTGCCCACAGCCTCTGCATCTGGAGCCTGCTGGCAGAGGCCCAGCGCTGCCTTCCATGAGGCAGGTTAGCCCTGCCCTTGAGGAAGTCCAGGTGCTTATGTTTTCACTGACTGCCAGGGTTTCCTGGCTGGGGAAAGTGGACAGCAAAATAAGGCAGGGGGAAGGAAAGGAAGAGAAGGCAGTTCCCGCTTACTAATAACCCTGTGTGCCAAGCTTCCCCCATCCCCTCTGGCAGCCTTGCCTTTCTGCAAACACTGGGTTTGAGAGACGCAGAAGGAAGGGTCTGCAGTGCAGGGTTGAGACAGACTGACTGGCCAAACGGAGAACCAGCCTTTCTCCAGGCCATCTCTTAAGCGGCTGTGCTCACAGTCTGGGCAGTTATGGGTGCCTGGGTGCTTTCGGGCTCAGTCGAGGAAACAGATGTGAGCCACGGTACCGAGTGCAGTGGTGCCTGGCGGTGGCCATTCCGAGCCTTTCTGCAGGCCCAGCCTTGCCAGTGATTTAAGATGGCGCACAGTGCTTTTTATTACACATCTAATTGTTAATGAGAGGGGATGCAATCAGCAGCTCCTTTCCACTCTACATGGAACCAAGGAGACTGCTGAGTCCAGAGCAAACACAACCACTGATGGCGCCCAGGACATTCCTGTCCCTCCCCCTGGACACAGGGAAGGAGGACAGAGAAAGCTGCAAATGTGGTGAGTGTCATGTTCACAAATCCACTGCTGCCCCCGGGGTCACTTGCAGCAAAAGCCTGGGCTGGAAATTACGATACACTCAAACTCTTCCAAGTGTCACAATTTCTAGGTGATCCGCCTCATGCTAGATGAGGACATTGCACACACCTTCTTTCTCAGGTTGAAGATGGAGTAGGAGAGGAGGGAAGAGGGACAGAGACCCAGACGGGGGAGGAGGCAGCAGGTGCAGATCTTCCAGTGTGTGTGTGTCCCTCTCTCTCTTCTAAGGATGTGCAGGCAGCTGTCTCCTCCCACGCAGTGGCCTGGACTGCTCTGGCCAGGCGCTGGACACTCCTGCAGTTAACAGGGAGAGGCCAGGCATTCTCTGCCTGGAAGTTGCAGCCCCTGTGCCCTAGAAGTAGGGCCAGATGGGGAAGCTAGTTCTTCTGCTTAATGGCAAAGCAAGAGAGATTCTGGCAAAACACTAAATATATTTATAAGTCATCTTTGTCTGGAACCCAATGGGAGAGAAACAGGTGCAGAGGGGAGAGGGGAGGGAACAGGAAGGGAGGCTTAAAAGTTCCAATCATTCACACAAGATAAAGACATCTTCTGATAGCAGCACTGAAGCAGCCGGGTGTGCCGAGCAGACCGTCCTGGTCAGCTGCTGACCGACTGTCCCAACAGGAGTCTCAAAGCCCTGTTCCTCGCTGATCCATCCGGGGAATCCGGGTAGGAGTGTGAGTGTTGTTCATCCTGGTCTTGGCAGATATGTTAAATACTGCAACATTAACGAGTCCTGTGCGGAAACACAGCCAGCAGTCATTATCCCCTTCCCTTGTACTTTTCACTTGCTCTAAGACAGAATGTTTGCGTGGCTGTCAATGAGAAAGGCTTGGGGATCTTCCCCAAGAGCTGCTCCGTACAAAGTGCTCTGCCACAGTCTCCTTGGGGACTTACACAAAGAACAGGGCTTAGTGGTGTGCTCAGGGTACAGGGTCCTACGGGAGAATAATGGCTGGGACAATGCCATGCTTTTCCTGTTCCCTGGAATAGCAGAGAGGGCAGGGATGGGATGACTCCTCCCCTCCCCCTGCCTGACTGCCCCTTGGCACAGTGGTGTCTCTGTAAGAAGCATGTACTAGCAGGAAGCTGGCTTAAGGAACTGTGTATGGAGACCCTGAAAGTGTCCCTGGTCCCTTCGAGGACAGATGCGTAGGTGGTGTCTGGAAATGTGACCTGGAGATTAAGGCAGAGGGTGATACTGGAGATAAACATTTGCTAGCCATCTATGTTGAAGCAAGAGCAAAAGTCATGGGAAAGATAAGACAGCCCAAGAAGAGCCTAGAGGAGCCAAAAGTGAGTGAGCCACATTCCCAGGGGATGTCTGCTTCAGCAGCGAGAGGAGAAAAGAGATGTGAACAAGGTTAGGGAGAATAGCAGTGAGGGTTGGGGTACATTTCCATGGTTAAACATGTGCTTAGCATGAGTCAGGCCAGGTACTCAATACCCAGGAGCCGCCATCACAACAGCAAAATACTATTGCGTTGGAAAATCCCCAAAGATTGTGAAAAGAGCAGACAAGGAACCTCATGATCAGAGGATCACTGGCCATGGTGACCTTTGCAAAGAGCTTATGACGTGTGTGGACTAAGACCTTTGCCAACATTGTCTCCATGGAGACCTGTGAGGCAGGTGCTGTACTCTTCACTTCACTCACCAGGATATGACAAACAGTCTGTGAATTTAAAGGTCCAGGGCAAGCACAGGGCCAGTGAGCCAGCTGAGGGAGGATGAGCCAACCATCCTTTACAGCGGGAGACACACTGAAGGGAGCCCCGGAGACACGCTCTCACCCTCAGAAGACCAACAGAGGTACAGGAGTGCAGTGAGAGGCATGTCTGCTCTAACAGCCAAGGCAAGTGCGAGAAGCAAAGGCACAGAGACAATGCTCCCAAAGCTGGTGACACTCCTAGAACTCAGTAACCTAACATGTCTGAACCAGGGATGGCACTTGATGCCAACTGCAAACACACTCATGCACAATGCCTGGGCATTTTTGGTTTTGCCCTGCCTTAGAGAGGTGCTAGGGACGTGGGAAGGAGACCAGCTTCCTGTCACTGCTGGGGATGAACAAACCAACCAGCCAGCTAATCTTTGCAGAGTAGAGACGTGGAGACAAAGGCTACCTTCCGTTCCCAGGGGGGCCAGACCAGAGCTGAGCACTGTCGGGGCACATTTCAGCTAGAGACATTTCCAGGCACAATGTCAGAGCAGCTGCTGGACTGGCAGGGTCGGTCTCCCTTCTAGCCTGGTCTAACAACTACACAACAACAGGCTTTTGGGCCATTAGTTTTCCATGTGGTTCAAACGTCATTTTACCTTCATAAAAACTGTACTACTACTCAACAAGAACTCTGGAATCCAGCAGCCTGGGACTGACTGCCTTCTACCTGTCAAGTGGTGCTCACTGGGGCAGCCCCACCTCACCTCATGCTGTTCCATCTGCTGTACACAGCTTGGTGAGTCATAGGGTCTGAGAAGGGGAACTCCCGGAGCTACCAGTGCCTCACAGCCAACATTCTATCTCCTACCACAGAGCCGCACTCACAGCTCTTTTCATACCTGGGCAAGCATGAGGTCAGGGTTGGGTTATTTATCTGGAGATGTAGGTGTATGTCCGAGAAGGGGAGCGGGGTGGTTCAGCGTGGGCAGCTGGATCGTTTAGAAAGTCCCAGATGAGTATTGTGTCATCATGTGAACTACTGACAATCTGGAATTCATCAAACTGGAGCCGGAAAACTCTTCCAGAATGCTCCTAAAGAAGTGGAAACAAAAAGTAAGATTTTGAACTCAAAATCAAAGGCATCAATGTCTGCAGAAGCCTACAGAAAGGCTATGGTGTGCCCAGGCTTCGTTTCAAACAGAGAGGAAGCAGTGTCACTAACTTCAGGACAGAAAACGCAGATACTGGGCAGTAACTGATCGCAGGAGCACAGTAAACAAGTAAACGGCAAAGAAGATGCTGGTTTGTCACCACCAACTGGGGTTAGGCTAGAGGACAGTGGTCTTGGTGCCCCCCCCAGGTCTTATCTCCCTGCAAGCTCCTCTGACCGTTGAAGTCAAGGGGTGACCAGCAGTAAGAAATGACATGCTGGTACAACTTCTTGAAGCTGGAGAGATGGTTCAGCAGTTAAGAATGCTGGCTGCTCTACCAGAGGACCAGGTTCAATTCCCAGAACCCACTTGGAGGCTCACAACCATCTATAATTATAGTTCCGGGGATTTGACATCCTCTGGCCTCTAAGGGCATTGTACTATACAAATATACATGCATGGACATAAAAAAAAAATCTTTTAAAAAAGAAACTTCTTCAGTATGAAAAACCATTTACAGATTTTCACGATGCACAATGTCCTACTATGATTAATTTGAAGCTAAGCACATATGGTCAACAACTTGTAAAATTCTTGAGGTTGGTCAGGAGCCTAGTCTAGCTCATCAGGACAGTAAGCACTGCCTACATCACTGACTTTTACCTACCCTTGAATTTCATATAAACATATACACATAGTATATATTTTTTGTGCCAGCTTATTTTACTCAACATTTTTTGTTTGTTTGTTTTTAAGACAGGGTTTCTCTGTGTAACTGACCTGGCTGTCCTGGAACTCACTCTGTAGACCAGGCTGACCTCAAACTCACAGAGATCCACCTGCCCCTGCCTCCTGAGTGCTGGGATTAAAGGTGTGTGCCACCTGGCTTTTATTCAACGTTGTAACGTTTTTTTTCTGTCACTACATGGAAAAACATTCCATGGCTAATATTCCACTTTATGAATATACTATAGTTAGTTTAGTCTACTGTTGGTGGATATATGGGCTACCTATGGTTTTTCAGTATTATTAAAACAAAGCTGCTTTCATTTGTGAGGTAGAGGCAGGCAGATCTCTGTCAGTTTGAGGTCAGTCTGGTCTACAAAGCAAGTTCTAGGCAAAGAATAAGCAAACAAAAACCTAAAGCTGCTGAGTGGTGATGGCAAACATTTGTGATTACAGCACTAGGAAGACTGACAGAGGACCACCAGTCTGAGGCTAGTCTGAACTACATTTTGAGATCTTGTCTCAAACAAAACAACAACAAAGAAAGTCACTACAGGCATTATAAAAAATGATTATTTTATGTGTTTTGCCTGCATGTATGTCTGTGTGCCAAGTGTTTGCCTAGTGCTCCCAGAGGCCAGAAGGGGGCGTCAGATCTCCTGGAACTGGAATTACAGACAGTGGTGAGCTGCCATGTGGTTGCTGGGAATTGAACCTGGGTCTTCTGTAAGAGCAGCCAGTGCTCTAACTGCTGAGCCATCTCTCCAGCCTGCATGCTTTTGATGAGAATATGCACCTACTTTTCAGAAGCAGATCTGGGGGGGGGGGCGCAGATCTGGGAAGAGGAACATGCCTGGACTCCACAGACACTTGGAAGAAGGGCTGTTAAAGCTGGGCCAGACACTGCCACCAGCCACGAATCCCAGCTGCTTTCCCTCATCACATGATTTTACCAAGCTTTTAAACCTTAGCTTAATCTCCATGATAGTTAACTGTTTACATTTATGTTTGTCTTTATGAAGCTGAGCAAGTTACCTTCTTTTCCTAGCTTGTTCAGAATTTTTTAATGAGTGGGCATTGGATTTTGAGAAATGCCTTTTTTTTCTTTTGTTTCATGTGAGTAGGTGTTTTATCTGTACCATGTGTGTGCCTGGTACCCAAGAGACCAGAAGAGAATGTTGGAACCTGGAACCAGAGTTATAAATGGTCCTGCGCTGTCATGTGGGTCCTGGGAATTGAACCTGGGTTCTCCAGAAGAGTACACCGTGCTCTTTAGTCCCCTGCCTTAGCTCCAGCCCCTTGCCAAATGCTTTTTACTGACCTATTGTTGAGACAGATAACATGGACAGAGGATGGGGGATACAGCTCCAGTGGTAAAAGGACTTGCCTAGTATGTGAAAGGCCCTAGGTTTGAGCCCTAGCACCATAAGAATACACCATAATTGCTTCTTAAGTGTTCAGTCTTCTATACTGTACTTGGAACCACCAATCCTACTTAGTCCCATGTAACTTTTATTATGCATTATTGGAATCAATCTGCTCATATTTTGTAAAGGTGTTTTTTTTTTTTTTTTTTTAAAGGTAAGAATTCTTTCAAGGCTACTAAGAACATTTGCCTAGCTTGGACTTAATCCTAGCACCATAACTTAAAAAAAAAAAAAAGCTTCTGATTCCCTCTGGCAAGCATGGTGATTTATCCCTGTGACCCTAGTACTTGGATGATGGAGGCAGGCGGATTAGGAGTTAAGGTCAAGCTCACAGTAAGCTTGAGTCTAGGTTCCACATGAATGAGTCCCCTGACTTCCATACAGGTGCCACAGCATGCATGCCTCCCCCAATGACACATTAAATTCAAAGTCATCATTGTCTTAAGAAACAAGGAGTGGTAGAACACTTGTGTGTGTCCATGAGACACCGGGCCTCCATCTCCAGTACTGAAAAAGGAAAAACAAAAAACTTTTTTTTTGAGACAGGATTTCTTTGTATAGTCTTGGCTGTTCTGGAACTCACTCTGAAGACCAGCTGTTATGTGGGTGCTAGGAATTAAGCCCAGTTCCTCCAGCCTGCACACTTTTGAGGGAAGCAGGTATTTCCTGCCCTATGTCTCATTTAGAAGAGCTAGGTGGCTTATCTCTACGTATTTTGGGACTTCTGTTACCTTTCCATTACTTATTTCTGTACTTTAATTTCACCGTGGTATATATAAGGAGATATGCTGCATGTTTCTATTTTTAAACTTGTATCATTACATTTGTTTATTTGTGTGTATCACAGCACGTGTGCAAGCCAGTCTCCCTGAATTTGCTGCCCGCTGCGTATGTCCATGATTCTCCTTGTGGTTCTCTCGGGTTCTTATCTGCATGTCCTGATGCTATCAGTAAGTACAGATGCACTAAGGGCTGGTCTATCTTCTTGGTGTATCTGCCCCTTTATCACAACATCACACACCTTTCTACCCTGATAGTATTACTTGTTATGTCATTAGGTCTGAGTGAGATCAATGCAGCTACTCTAAACTGGTACTAGCATGGGATACAGTTTGTGAGTTTTCAGAATGAAGTGCTACATACTGGGTGGCTTACATGGAGATGTGTCTCCCACTGTCTAGAGCTATGGGCAGAATTGGTTTGATTCTCAGACCTCTTCCCAACCGGTGTTATAATATCTTCTCCATCTTCACAAGTGTTTCCATCTGTGTGTCCTCATCCTGTTGTCTTTTTTTTTTTTCTACACAGGATTTCTCTGTGCAGCCCTGGCTGTCCTGGAACTTACTTTGTAGACCAGGCTGGCCTTGAACTCACTGACATCAGCCTGCCTCTGCCTCTCAAGTGCTGGGATTAAAGGCCTATGCCACATGGCCTGTGTCATCTTGTTGTCCTTTAAGAGAACCATTCACACAGTACTAATGCCTGTTCTCAGTGACTTCCACTGATCTTAATCACCCTTTTAAAAGACTCAGTCTTCAAATACAATCATAGTCTGAGATACTGGAGAGGGAAACTTCAACACAGGAATTCCTGGAAGATTTCAGCCCATAACATATGGCTCCCCTCTTTTTTCTGACACAGCCCAGGGCTCTGTGCATGCCAATGCACTCTTCCAATCCTAGCCTTGGATTTTTGAGGCAGGGTCTTGCTATGTAGCACAGGCTAGCCTCCAAACTCATGATCCTCCTGTCGTAGCCTCCCAACTGCGAGGATTAAAGGCATACGTCACCTTGCCAGCTTTAACTTTTTATTTATAATCGTCTTTATATTTATGATACGTTCACTCATTCATGTATTCATTCAATTATGTATGTGTGTCTGTGTATGGGGCATGAGTACAGTACCTGTGGAAGCCAGAAGCAGCATCAAATCCCCTGGAACTGGAGTTACAGGTAGTTTTGAGGCACCTGATGTGACGTTAGAAAGTGAACTCAGGTCCTCCGGAAGAGCAGGAAGGGCCTTAACTGCTGAGCCATCTTTCCAGATTAGGTCTCATGCAGTTTTTAGACTAGACCAGGTCTCATGCAGTCAAGGCTGGCTTTGAATTCCATGCATAAATGACAATAATGACTGTTAAGGTCTCATCATCTTGCCTCCACCTTTTGAATGATGGTATTTGTGCCTAGATTATGTGGTGCTATGGATTGAAACCAGGTTTGTACACAGAAGGTCATCATTCCATTCTATCCACTAAGTTATAACTAACCCCTAAAGTAGGTTCTTAGATAACATTTAGCTAGTACAGTCTTGTTTTTGACTAATAATTTCTCTTAATCTCAAGAAGAGAAAATACAAAGAAGTCCATACTGAGATATAACTAAATGGTTGAAAATCACTGACAAGAACAAAATCTTAAAGCAGCCACAGGAAAACAAGGAGGTCAGTGCCATGAAACATCTTGGCAGAGAAGGCACACTGGGATAATGGAAGCCAGCACTGAAGTATTGAAAGAAACCGTCCACTCTGAATTCTTCAGCCAGCAAAGACACCCTGCAAAAGTGACGGCAAACTTGGCTTTTCCAGGCAAACAGCACTTGAAAGTAATTGTCACCAGTGTCCACTGTCCCCCACACTGGTGTTAAAGTCTTCAAGAAGAGGAAAATGGAATTTCAAGGTAAAAACAAGTTTGTACAAAGGAGTGAAGGGCAATGGAAAAGCCAGGTGCATACGTAAAAGTAATTTACTCAACACAAACAGAGGTCTGTGGTGGTTTGAGTAAGAATGGCTCCCAGAGGCTCACAGATTGAAATGTGTAGTCCCCAGGGAGTTGAACTGTTGACAGGATTAGGAGGTGTGGCCTCAGAAGTTTCCAAACCAGGCAAGACAGAAGTCTTGCACTATCTGCCTACAGATTGGTGTGTAGCTCTCAACTACATCTCCAGCATCACGCCCTACCCATGCCTGCTACCATGATGACAGTGGACTCAGCCTCTGAAACTGTAAGCCAGCCCCCAGTTAAACGCTTTTCCTTAAAAATCTGCTGGGGCATGGTGTCTCTTCAGAGTAAGAGAACAGTGACGACGGCATGGTGACTGCTAATGGAAGGCAGTGGATTACAGCAAACATACGATAACTTGACATGTGTAACCATTTGGGAAAATGGGCCATTTCTGGGAATACTGAATATACACACACTATCCCATTTGCAAAGCTAAGCCCTCCTGGACACTGAGTCAGAATTTATCATACTGCTCTTTCAATGCTTACCACATCTTTTCCCCTAACTGTACAAAACAAAACAAAACCTAACCAAGTAAAGTGTCTGAAACTTCATTTGTAATATCTAAACATGTAGAATTCTCAGGCTCATACCGGTGAATGGGTAAAATTCACATGGGTGAGTCCCCAAAAGACCTCTACTTGGTGTAGAGACCGGTGGGGCTGAGGATGTGGCTCGGGTGAAAGGGTACCGGTCATATGGAAGCTTGGGGTGATGCCCAGCACTGAAAACCAGGGTGGTGGTATATACCTGTAATTCCAGTGCTCCACAAAGAGAGGCACCACTAGATATACCATTGAGTTTGTGGCCAGTTCAGGACACAGGAGATCAAGTTTCAAAAGAAAGTATTAAGAGGGTGCTGGAGAGATGGCTCAGAGGTTAAGAGCATTGACTGCTTTTCCAGAGGACTAGGGTTCAACTCCTAGTACCCATACGGCAGCTTATAACTGTCTATAGCTACAGTTCCAGTGGATCTGATGCCCTCACACAGATATACATACAGGCAAAACAGCAATGCATGTAAAATACAAATAAATAAATCATTAAACAAAGCAAACTAAGATGGGCATAAAAAGTACATACTGTAGGATTCATTCTCAGAAAACTCTAGAAAATACTAACTAACCAAGGCTCTGTAAATCAGAGCAGGAACAAGCAGGGCCCAGATGAAGGATGACATATGGCTTTACTGGAATATACACGCCAAAAGCTCTCTAAAAATTATTATTTGTTTTTTAGACAGGGTATCCCTTTGTAGTCCTAGCTGGCTTGGAATTTAGTGTGTCAACCAGGCTGACCTTGAACTCAGATCACTTCCCCTTCCTACCCATAGCTAGAATTAAAGGTGTGTACCACCACACCTGCCTCTGTATCAAAATTGTAAGTTTTGTTGTTGCTGTTACTTGTTTTGGGGAACAAGTCTTGCTATAGTCCCAGCCTATCTTGAACTTGAGACCCGCCTCTCTTAGGCCTGAGGTCTAATTATAAGCAACCACCAACATTCCCTATCTATAAAGGCTGTTTCTTCTTTTTAAAGGCAGGGTCTCTCTACAGTCAGAAATTCACGCATCTTCTCCCCTCATTTATTTTTTTAAGACAGAATTTCTCTGTATAACAGCCCCAGCTGTCTTGGAATCCACTCTGTAGACCAGGCTGACTTTGAACTCACAGAGATCCGTTTGCCTCTGCCTCCTGAGTGCTGGGATTAAAGGTGTGAGCCACCACCACTCTTCTTGCCTCATTTTTAAGGTAGGGGATTACAGACACGTGCCAAAATGCTCAGTGCGAAGAGCACACATTTGAAAAGATGGGCGAAGAAAGCAGGCAAAGTGCATGGTCTACTGAAAGAATGCATCCAAGCTTAGTTTTTTTGGATCCAAGAGACAGGGTCTCAATCTGTAGCCCAGGCCTCTCAGGAAGACTCAGCAATTCTCCTGCCCCAGCCCCCGAATGCTGAGCTACACAGAGTGTGGCACCATACCCAGTCTAAGAAAGTGCTTTAAACCCAAGGCAGACAAAGCATTCCTTCTCTCCAGAGCAGAGGCTTCCTGAGTGTTGACTTGAATTTAGAACATCTTTTCCCTGAGCTGTTCAAAAGACGCTGGTTACTCTGGATCCACATACATCTAACTAAAGCAACATTTGCCAATCTGAGCTTGTGGCTTATAAGGTGACTAAGAATTTTATGCTCTCAAGCCTGTGGGAGACATGGCCTTTGATCCCAGCACTAGGGAAATGGGGCAGAAGAAGTCAATTTCAATCCAACCAGGGCCATGTGGGGTCCTGCTACGAAAGCATTTGAGGGTGGCCTTCCTCCTTCTGACTCACTTGAAGCATGGGGTGAACAGGGTAACAACGGCAGAGTCTGAGGCACTGGAGGCAGAGATGCAGAGCTAGGGAGCTGACCAGCAAGTCCCAGGCACTGTTTGCAAGTACAGGTGCTCAGGGCCTTAGATTCTGGACAGGTTCCAATCAGAGTAATCATGTTCCCGCTCCCTCAGTACCTCCTGCTGCCTTGTGGTGGATACGGAATTCTCATCCACTTCCTGCACTACTGGGAGAGGGCTGTGCAGCTGTTGAACAGCCTCTAAAGTACTTTTGAATGAAAGGCACTATATAAACATATTTTATTTGTCATGTATTGGTTGCTTTTGCACTTGGTAGGTTTTGTGAGAGTCTACAGCCCATTAACATTTAATTTCTTCCCCTGCCTGCTCCTCAGTGCTTTAACAGTAGGGCCTTACCACAAGCGTCCGCAGACAAAGAGTCCCTGCAGGGGCACGGGGGTCCAAAGCAGCCATGAGGTCCCACACTTTAATTTTTCTAGAGAGCAAACAGGGGACAGAAGTCTTAGTTGAAAGCAAACTGAAGGGAACACAAGGAAGAAGAACAAAAAGTCAGGGCAGCAGAAGGGGCAGTGAGCGCCTGGGCCCAGGGGCCTGGTTCTCACACCCCTCTTACAACACGCGCTCTACGTGCTTGGCCTGCTCTGCTCCCCGGTCAAATGTGTAACCTAATAGCCAAGATAGTACAATTCAACGACTGGGAAGAGAACTTCAGGAAACAGTAAGCAAAAGAGGGGTGCCTATCAATCAAGCCACAGTGCATGTAAGCTTTTAGAGCCAAGGAAGGGTTACATTTAACGACGTGAACTGGGAAGATGAAGATGTGCACACGGGGAAAGGGAGGCGCTGGGACTGAGCCCTGGGCCTTGCACAGGCTAAGCACACACTCTGCTTCTGAGCTACAACCTGAGCTCCTACATTTATTTGTTTTGTAATATCTTTAGTGAACTCACCCATCATAGGCCCCACTCACTATCCTTTTGTTATCAAATCGAATACAGCGTACCAATTCCTCATGGCCTTCTAACACTCGTAAACACGCACCGCATTCTATGTCCCACAGTCTGGAAGAGAAAATAGAGTCAGGTGAAAAAAATTTTGTGGATTCACTTCCGAGCCTTGAATATTACAATGTATTTCACATATCCTTTAAAAATTCACAAAGGGGCTGGGTGGTGGTGGCGCATGCCTTTAATCTCCGCACCTGGGGGAGACAGAAACAGGTGGATCTCTGTGAGTCTGAGGCCAGCCTAGGCTACAGAGCTGGTTCCAGGACAGGCTCCAAAGCTACAGAGAAACCCTATCTTGAAAAACCAAAACCAAACCAAACCAAAACAAAACAAAAATTCACAAAGGGGACTGGAAAAATGGCTGAGTGGTTAAGAGCTCTGATTCCCAGTGCCTATATGGTGTTTCATAGCCTTCCTTAACTCCTGCTCCAGAGGATTCAACACACTCTTCTGACCAACTCGGACCTTAGGCACACATGTAGTGCAAATATGTACACACGGATCACACAGTTGTACACATAAAGTAAAATTATGTTTTAAAATGTTCACTCGTATAAAAGGATGTTACTTTCAATATAACTTATTTCCTATCTGTCATTTGGGCAGAAATGTATGATTTAAGTTCAAATGCTGTGAGTTTTCAAAAACACAATGCTTCATACAATTCTGAAACCAGGTTCCTCCAGGCAGGGATTTAAAGTACAGTTTCCTGTACTAAAAAGAGTACTAAAGTCACCTCAAAGAATGAGATACATCGTGTCAGTGATGTCACTCACAAAGCACCTCCATCTCTGCTGGAGGACACTGCTCTCACCACTGTCCAGGGCACAAAGGCAAAGCCGAAACTTGGAAGTTTGCTGCAATAGTTTCAATGCTTTCAGCCCGATTCCATTCATTTCTAGGAATGGCAGGTTTGATCCATCAGTCTAGCTCTTCTTTCCCTCAGGCATTGAAGGAAAGAAGATGACAGATAAAATTTTCAAACTCTAACCACCTCTCTGTCATTCATCTTTGTGAGGGTAAAAACACAAAAAAGTACAGGTTTGTGCAACCTTCAGATTTGAAGATAACCAGCTCTCTGGCCAACTACTGTACTGAAGCAAAAGTCATGATTTCTAGCAAAGAATCAAATCTTTTATTCTTCTTTACATTTTCAGTGAAATAGAGAAATGACCTTTATTTATTTGCATTTTCCAACCGAAGGAAAGAAATTTAAAAGAAGGGCCCTTAACTTCCCTTAGCTCTCTTAGTTTCTTATTTAAGCAGGTCCTCTGAAATAGACCTATTTGGTGAAAAAAGTATTAGGGGAAGGAAACACATCAACACAGGACTCTTCTGTACTGCCTCTCTGGTAGGGCAAGTTTTAGCCCTGTGAGACTCTACAGAAAGGAACTATATTTGACTGGACCTAGGGGAGAGGAGAGCTATGTGTGGGGGAACTGGGAGGAGTGGAGGGATATATTATGAGAGAGCATTAAAAAAAATCAAAATCAAAACAAAACCAAACAAAGTCAGGCCATGCCTTTAATCCCAGCACTCAGGAAGCAGAGGCAAGCAGACCTCTGTGAGTTAGATAGAGGCCAGTTCCAGGACTGCCAGGGCTACACAGACAAACTGTCTTGAAAACCCAAACAACAACAACAAATCACAAAAAAAACCCAAACGAACAAGACAGTTAAAGACCATGAGATCTGTGCACAAATGGTGACTGGGAGGGTGATGTGCGTGCATTCTGGAGACGGCACTTGCTGCTCACCTGATGGTGTTGTCAGATGAGCCACTCACCACCAGCCTGTCTCTGTACTGCAAACAGGCAATGCCTCGTTTGTGTCCATTTAGGGTCCTTACAAATTCACAAGTACTCGTGTTCCATACCTGAGACAGAGAAATGACAACCGAGTAGTTGATCGGCACCCTTCTACCAGTAAAATGGAGTACTGAGTAAGCAGAAAACAGAAGCGAGTCGTCAGAGGATGCCAGTGCAAAGCGTGGTTCACAGTAACGCTGGAGTATGTGAGGCTGGTTGCTGTCACACATTTACTCCCATGGGACTGGTCTCCTCTTGGTGCTGTGTGCACACTGTCCTCCGTAGTTCCTGTCCACGTTTATTATTTGTGTATGCGTGTGTGCCTGCTTGAGTTTCTGTGTACCACTCGTATGTGCAGAACCCACACAGGCCTGAAGAGGATGTCAGGTCCCCTGGAACTGAAGTTTCAGGTAGTTTTGAACCAGTATTTGCATCCTGACAAGTAAACCTGGGTCCCTTGCAAAAGCGACACACTATCTTAACACACCAAGCTATCACTCCAGCCCTACACCTTATTCTCCGAGACAGGGTCTTTAAACACAAAGCTTGCTGATGCGGCTAGAGTGGCTGACCACCAAGCATCAGAGGTTTGCCACCCTCCCCAGCCCCACACTGACATCACAAACTTGTGTTGCCACATCTGGCTTTTACATGGCTGCTAGGGATTTGAACTCAGGTCTTAATGCTTGTATGGCAGGGACTTCATCAACATGGCCATTTTCTCAGCTCTAGCATGTGCGGTTTGTTTGTTTGTTTGTTTGTTTATTTATTTATTTGAACTTAAACTTGATCTGCTCTTCTCACATTTGAAATAATTGCCATAATCACCAGTGACACCGTTATCATCTTTCCATGCTGGGTCTTGGGCACGCTAGGCAAGCTGTCTATCACCAAGTTACATGTCCAGCCTGTCACTTTGTTTATAGAAATAAAAGCTGAATTAAATGTCGCATTATTCTACAATAATGCTTATGTACATAGATGTTCCCAACTCCTTACTACACCTTGTGAACACACTGAAAAGTGTCTCATTACCTTTATGGTTCTATCTCCAGATGCAGAAACGATGTACTTGTCATCAAAGTCTACAACGTTGACCGCAGCTCGGTGTCCCACCAGCACCCTCCGTAGGGTGATGTCAGTCGGGGAGGCCATATCCCATACAGCAATGGAACGGTCCTTGGAGCAGGTCACCATCATGCCGTTATTGAAACGCAAGTGCAGAACTGCTTCACAATGGTGAATCAATGTGTTTAGCATCTCGCCTGCATTTACATCCCACACTCTGAAAAGGGTGCCAGAGAGTTAGATGGTACGTAGGCTACAGTGCAGTGGCTGTGTCAACTATGGAACTTATCAGTGACAGGTCCACTCCCGATTTTCTTTTTGAGACAGGGTTTCTCTGTGTAGTTTGGGCTGTTCTGCTGGCCTCAAATTCACAGAGATCCACCTGCCTCTGCTTCCTGAGTGAAGACACCAAAGGTGTGCATCACCACGCTTGGCTCACCCTTACTTTAAAAAAAAAATGTATTATGTATACAGTGTGCATACCAGAAGAAGGTATCACATTTCATTATAGATGGTTGTGAACCACCATGTGGGTGCTGGGAATTGAACCTGGTCCTCTGGAAGAGCAGCCAGCACTCTTAACCGCTGAGCCATCTGTCCAGCCCCTCACCGCCACTTTCATGGCGACTGTTTTGCTCTTCCTTTGCAGCCCCAAGGAAGAGTATGGATGGACCATAAGGAGGCAGCATAGACAAAGAGGAAAGGCAGGAAGTGGGTGCTCCCTGGGTAGAACCTTAAGATGGGAAATCTGGCCAAGCCATAGTGCTCAGGGGTGAGGAAACAGTCACGATCACCTGATAACGTGGCACAGCTTTCCAGATTATTATAACACACTAGCATATTATTATAATGTAACTCTATTATTGACATGCACTTAAGAACACACATGTAAACCAAGGTAAAGAGCAGCAACAGGGAGAGCCAGGAGTGGGTCAGCCCAAAATCGTGTTGATGTCTGGCCCGTGTTACCACCGAAGGCCTCCCATGTGGGTGTCTGTGGTTGGTGCTGCAGTCTGAAGCCATGGTCATGAGTGTGGTCATGGGAGCGGTACTCTACCCTGCTCTAGCCACTGTGTGGCTCTCCTCAGCTGATGGCTTCTGGCACAGACACAAGTGGAGAAAGACTCATCCTCCCTGGTGGGCTGGCCACTAGGAACTTGTCCATGCTCCACTGAATATATGGACAATACAAAATGGAATGTTTTTGTGGGGGGAGGTCATGGGAAGCCTGGGAGGTGAGTGTGACCAGGGTGCATGATGTGAGATTCCCAAGCAATCAATAAAAAAGAATTAAAAAAAGAAAAAAGAGAATAACAGTAGGGTCTGTCCCAGTGGCTGCCCCCAGGAACCATGGGCCAAGACGTTCTGCCACAGACTTAGCCATGGGGACTGGATCTTGACTTCCCTGAATGTTAAGTTTCCCACCTGGGTCAAGGGTGAGGATTACACAGTCTCTGAGTGCAAGGCTCCATTTGTGTGCTTTTCAGGGCCAGAGGTCAAGAGCCCCCTCTCCCGCTCTAGTACCGCTTCATAGCGGTGGGGACCCTTGGAGAGCTTGAGAACCGTGCCATGGTAGAAATTACCTTCATTACTCTATTTTTGCATACTGATTTTCGTTTGGAAAACATCAGTTTATTCCCTCTTTCCAGCTTAACTTTCCTTTTGGAAAGCTATTTCCTGTGCTGCAGTTTTGCTAAAAGGTGGAGTGCTACTTAGCACGCTAAGCCCCAGGTTCAACCCCGACACCACCAAAACAAACAAACAACACATTGCCTCTCCCCTATCCTATAAGTGACATGAGCATTTACAATGCTCTGCGCCTGTGAGGCACGCCACAGCACGGGTAAAAGTTAATTTCCAACAACTGCACACGGGCTGGGTCCGCCATGCCTAGAAGTCACAGGAGCAGCTTTCCTATTTACAGGGGATAACTTTAGAGACTTTAACTAAGCAGTTAACTGCCTTTTATTCCAGTCTTTTAAAAGTTACTTTTGATGTATTACATTTGCTAAATCCTTTAGCTTAAGGTGAAATTCCTAGCAGGTTTCCAACAGTGATGCTGGTACCCGGAACTCAAGCTACACTGGACTCCAGCAGCATAATGGCTGTGTCATCAAATCACCAGTGCCTTTGGAAATTGAGGACCCCTCCCTGAGTGAAACTGGCAATTAAACACTGTGGGGACAGCAGGGGAGGGGCTGGCGAGGAGCGAGCCCTGCTCACCTGTACTCACTTGAAAGCGCTCACGCATGCCTGCACTGCAGTTACAACCACCCGAAAGCAAGGCTTCACTCCCTTCCCGCCCGCGTTCCCGTGAGCTGGCTTCATAAAGGGATGCGAGGCTTCCCATAAAGAGAGGGAAAGTTCTTGTGACAGGTGCTTCTCCCAATTAAAATCTGTGTGTAGCTTTTTAAACACGCCAAGGCAGAAGAAATCTACCCGATGGTTCCACAATCAAGTGTGTGGTTGTAGGGTGACAAGTGACCAACTAGAAGCCGAATCCAGGGTCTGACACCCTCATACAGACATGCACAGACTCAGGCAAAACCTCAATGCACATAAAGTAAAAAGTAAAAAAGAAAATTACCGTGACAAAAAGTGGAGGGTTTCAGAACCTGCCGTCTCCTACCTGACAGTGGAATCCGATGACCCAGTTATGACCACTCTCTCATCATACTGGAGACACAGGACAGAGCCCGTGTGGCCTGTGAGAATCCGCTTGCATTCCAAAGTGCTTTTATCCCAGATCTAGGAGGGCAAAGGGTCACTGTCATGATGGGGTGCTGTGGAGACTTGCTGCTCTGCACTTGCACGATCCCCAAACACCAAGCCTGAGAGGGCGAGGCTACATTCTTTCCTCCAGGTAGACGGCACCTGGCTGAGCTGACTTCAGTGCTAATGCTAACTTTATCCTCTTCGTTAACGTGGAAGAGTAGCCTATAATTATGAAGGCCAAAATAACAACAGCTTCCATCAGCTCACTTCTAGAAGAGATTTCAAGCCTGCAACTATCCGTTTGTATGATTATCTGGGGAGAAGCAGACACTTGCCCTTTAAGGAAATGATTTTGGCTTTGGTACTGGAACGAATCTAAATTCTCACCCCTTGGAAACAACACTTAGGACTTATGCTTCACACAATTACCCTTATTCCCAAAACTATGCTCTTCAACCGAAGGAGGAGACTTCACCTTGATTGTGTTGTCTCGAAGGCCGCTTACTATTTTCTGGTCATCATACTGTAAACAGTAAACTCCTTTGCTCGTCTCACTTCGGCAGTGGATTCTCTGTAAACTATGACGTCCACATCTCCAATTGGATTCTATTGTCTAAAAAGGAGGATTCAAAGAAGCAATTCATCAGGAAAGAACTCAAACCAACGGCTCAGTGTCACACTATGGGAGCGGTTCTCAACCTGTGGGGTGTGACCCGCACCACCATTTCACAGGGTTGCCTAAGACCACTGGAAAACATGAATGTTTACATTACAATTCATAATTGCAGCAAAATTACAGTTGTGAAGTAACAATGAAAATAATCTTGGTGTTTGTGAGTCAGCACAACAGGAGAACTGTATTAAAGGGTCTCAGCATTAGGAAGGCTGAGAAGTCCTGCTCTATGGGATACAAATGGATTTAAAAAACTAAAGAGTAGGCACTATGTAAAGCAGCATGCCTGGTGCTCTTCTTAGATATGTGGCATCCAATGCCTACGGATAACTTTTCAAGGAGGCTGGCTCAACCGCTTAGGACTTCAGTGTCCCCCTGGTGTCTTAGAAAGGTGGTAATACCCCCTTGCACTCTCATCTATCAGTAAACAAAGATTCTGAGGCTGTACAAAATTGACTGGGACTCTCCTGTACTTTACCAGCCTTACTCATTAGTAAAGACACTGATTTTCAACCCACACAGAAAACCTTAATGGGTTTCCTGTAATAATACCTGTAAGTGAAGCATACTAATGATTCCCTACCACTCAAAACATGCAGAAGCACATCGATTCTTACCTCAATATCTTGTATAATTTTGGGATAAAGCGCTCTATAAAAGGAGTTGGGAGGAGCGTTCTCATCAGGAGGCTTGTTTTTGAATAGGTACTGTCCCCTAAAAATGCAAACATTTACCAATGAAGATCGTAAATCCATTTACAAGAAACTATAGTTCTTCAAAATGTTTCAGTTACCACCCCCCATAATGTCCACTAACTAGCGTGGCGAGGCATGATGATAAGGTGATGTTAGGAGTCCTGTGTCAGAGTTAGCCTCCTGGTATCTAAGAAACTTCATCAACTTTGATTCCAGTAGAGACCATCGGAGTACCAATCCCTTCGGGATATTGATAAATGTACTCAGAATTCATCTACTGGTTTATTAGGCTTCTGCGTATTTACTGATTTTATTATTTGATAATAATGGTTAATTCTTTTAGTTCATAACTAGTACTTCTCTCCCTTGGTTCCAGGGCTTGAGCTCAGAGTTGTGTACACACTGCTGGCTAAGTAGTCTGCCACTCTAGCACACCTCCCTGAGCCTAGCATGCTGGGTAACAATAGTGCTCGAGTAATGGAGACCAAGCTTCTAGTCACTTATCACGAGGTGAGGTGTGCTAGCTTAGTCACGGGGGCCTCTCCTGATCGCTGTGGCAGGCCTCCAAAGGAGACAATTCAGTTCATGTAACAAACAAAGGGACTGCATCAATGTCCAGCAGCAGGAAGAAAAGAGGTGAGAGGAAGTGCTAAGCACACCATGCCATCATGTATGAGGCACGAAGCCGGCTTTCACAGGTGTACAGCCACGTGCACACACAGATGCACACGCTGACTTTCCTTGACTCCAGCAAGCAGCGTTTGCTGGCAAACCCTTCCTATGACAGCGTCTCTGAATACTCACATCCTCAGCTAGAGGGCTACCCTCCCCACGCACCCCTCCCCACAAAAAATGCTAGAGGGCTACCCTCCCCACGCACCCCTCCCCACAAAAAATGCTAGAGGGCTACCCTCCCCACGCACCCCTCCCCACAAAAAATGCTAGAGGGCTACCCTCCCCACGCACCCCTCCCCACAAAAAATGCTAGAGTGCTACCCTCCCCACGCACCCCTCCCCACAAAAAATGCTAGAGTGCTACCCTCCCCCACGCACCCCTCCCCACAAAAAATGCTAGAGGGCCTCCGCACCCTCCCCACAATGCTAGAGCTCCCTCCCCACCCACAAAAAATGCTAGAGGGCTACCCTCCCCCACGCACCCCTCCCCACAAAAAATGCTAGAGGGCTACCCTCCCCCACGCACCCCTCCCCACAAAAAATGCTAGAGGGCTACCCTCCCCACGCACCCCTCCCCACAAAAAATGCTAGAGGGCTACCCTCCCCACGCACCCCCTCCCCACAAAAAATGCTAGAGGGCTACCCTCCCCACGCACCCCTCCCCACAAAAAATGCTAGAGGGCTACCCTCCCCACGCACCCCTCCCCACAAAAAATGCTAGAGGGCTACCCTCCCCACGCACCCCTTCCCCACAAAAAATGCTAGAGGGCTACCCTCCCCACGCACCCCTCCCCCACAAAAAATGCTAGAGGGCTACCCTCCCCACGCACCCCCTCCCCACAAAAAATGCTAGAGGGCTACCCTCCCCCACGCACCCCTCCCCCACAAAAAATGCTAGAGGGCTACCCTCCCCCACGCACCCCTCCCCCACAAAAAATGCTAGAGGGCTACCCTCCCCACGCACCCCCTCCCCCACAAAAAATGCTAGAGGGCTACCCTCCCCCACGCACCCCTCCCCCACAAAAAATGCTAGAGGGCTACCCTCCCCACGCACCCCTCCCCCCACAAAAAATGCTAGAGGGCTACCCTCCCCACGCACCCCTCCCCACAAAAAATGCTAGAGTGCTACCCTCCCCCACGCACCCCCTCCCCACAAAAAATGCTAGAGGGCTACCCTCCCCCACGCACCCCTCCCCCCACAAAAAATGCTAGAGGGCTACCCTCCCCACGCACCCCTCCCCACAAAAAATGCTAGAGTGCTACCCTCCCCACGCACCCCTCCCCACAAAAAATGCTAGAGGGCTACCCTCCCCACGCACCCCACCCCCCACAAAAAATGCTAGAGGGCTACCCTCCCCACGCACCCCCTCCCCCCACAAAAAATGCTAGAGGGCTACCCTCCCCACGCACCCCTCCCCCCCCACAAAAAATGCTAGAGGGCTACCCTCCCCACGCACCCCTCCCCCACAAAAAATGCTAGAGGGCTACCCTCCCCCACGCACCCCTCCCCCCACAAAAAATGCTAGAGGGCTACCCTCCCCACGCACCCCTCCCCCACAAAAAATGCTAGAGGGCTACCCTCCCCACGTACCCCTCCCCACAAAAAATGCTAGAGTGCTACCCTCCCCACGTACCCCTCCCCCCACAAAAAATGGCAAATGGCAACCACTTCCAGCTGGGTAAACAATTTAACTCCTTACCCTGAAGTTAAGAACCCACCAAACACGGCGAGGAAGCTGGTAAAGCCCACTACGGGTGTACTAACCCTGCTCTCACTGGCACCGTGCCTCGCAAAGTGGAGATGCGCAGAAATGCCTCTGAGTGTAATCCTGGCACCAGAGAAATCATGTTTTCTCTGGGCCAGTCATCCACTTGTGCCTCTACGGCACCATTACAATATAATTAATTGTTCCATGTCTTCAGGAGAGCTTCTCCTCTGCCCTCTCCCTATTATACACCCTGAAAATTAGCTGAGAAAATCTCGTATCAGGAAGGCAGCTGGGTCTGCTGCCTACTGTAATGCAGAAAGGGAAATCTGCAATGGAGAAGTGAAAGAAACAATCCTTTTAAAGGAGGACTGTGAAATCCGATATGCCAACATAAAGGGCAAGTAAGCTACTTTGAGAAATAATTGTGAGTTAACGGCACCCTTGTTTGAACAGTTTGGTCATGTAAACACGCTGCATGCAGATGAGATTTTTAACTACTCTGAAAGTGCCCACCATTCTGGAGCCTCTTGCCTTCCTTTGAGTCTTTGCCGTTCCTATAAGGTACTCTAGGATTTCCTTCACATTCAAAGATATTGTCTCCATATCCTCGGGAAATAGGATTCAAATGAATCTGTAATCTCATTTTCTATCCCTCCATCTTTACCATGCCTTACAAATGCAAACTAATTTTTCCAATCAAAGATGCTACAAAGGAGTGGTAGATATTGAGGCCTGGCCTCCTAGTCTATATCTGTTTTAAGTCAAAATCTTTTATAGTGTATGTTCCTTGACAACAGGGACCACTTCTATGGAAAATGTCTGGTACCTGTAAGGATGTGAGTGCATGACAAATGTGAAATATTAAATCTAGAATGTTATCATAAAATGTGATCTCCTGATTAAGAAAATGGACTTTTCCCCAGGGCCTTTTATCATACTTTTAAGAGTTACCATTACTGAGCAGGGAACATTATCTAGTGTTATTTAAGAGAGAAAAACTGCAAAGTTCATGTCCTAGGAGCAAACTGTCAAATCTATGTGTATGAAATATAGCAGCAAAGCGGAAGTTAAATCTCGGTGACTCAATCACTCCGGGAAGACCGTATTTACTTGTATACTTTTGAAAGAAGAAATTGAAGTCGCTTTCAACGACACTTGTATAGGGCAAGGAACAACACAGAAAGGCTTTAACACAGAGGGCTTGGTAAGGATAACTTCAAAAACTGATGAGCTGAGTGACGAATGCACCTCGGAGGCAGAGGCAAGCGGGTCTTCGTGAGTTTTGAGATCAGCCTGGTCTACAGAGTGAGTTCCAGGACAGCCAGGGCTACATAGAAAGATCCTATTTTAAAAAAGAAAAGAAAGGGAGGTAGGCAATGGGAAACTGAAGTATTTTTTCTGAAGAAGGGAGAATTTGGCACATTCCTGTAATTGTCTAATCCTGTAATCCCAGCACTCAGAAGGCTGGAGGCTTGAGAGCAAGCTGGGCTATGTAGCAAGGCCCCGTGTCTCAATGCTATGAACACCCAAACACAAAGGCAATAAACAGACACAAGTCACCTGAACACACTCAGGCACTCATAGAGCACACAAGCATTTGTATTTGCCATTTCATGGGACTGTAACAAGTTACATCAAATTATATCACTGTGATCAAAGACAAGGAACTCTGGTCATAAAGCTGAATGACTTGCAAAGAGTGGGCGGGGTATCTGAGGCTGAAGAGGGGTGCAGTGACACTAACAGAATGAAGACAACTCAGCTGTGTCTTTGAGGACCCTTCTAAAAGGCTCAAAGGTGGATTGCACTGTCTGGCATGTACAAAATCCTCAGTCTGATTTCAGGCACCACACAAATTATTTAATAAAAAATAAAGGCACGAAACCTATCTTTTCAATGATGGTATTTGCTACTGTCATTGTAACTAACATAAAAGACCCCACTGTTTAGGGCCAGCCCTAAACATAAGTTATGCTTTTATGTCTGCATTTATAGATGTACACATCTCAGACGCCCCATTCCTTATTTTCCTTATCTTCAAAACACACTGCTGTTTATGAGCAAAGTTACTGTCATTCACAGTACAAATGGAAACGTGTATTTTAACAGGGCATGAAGTCTTTTTAGCTAAGAAGTGAATTTTAAAATCTGATATGTTAAGGCATGAATTATCTGAAGGAGAGTTCCTTTGTTTTCCTGTGGGATAGAGAAATCTTCTCAGACACCCTAAAATTCCCACAAGTAAGACTGTGCTCATTTCTAAAGCTAGCCTTGGCCTCAACAAAATGATAGATGCCGAGTACCACACGTGCTAACTAACAGAAGATGAAGTCAGTAAGCAAAGGCAGCTTCTCCTTTCCTACATGGTAAGGAAGGATAGGAAAAACATCTGAAAGGAAAACAATGGGAAAAGTAACAGGAAGTCCTGGTTTATAGTCACATAGCAAGGAGATTGCTAGCACTTGGATCCTGGCCTGGGATTTAAGAGTAAAGGTGTTAAAGTCTTCTGATAGCTCAGATGACAGGAGTGTTGGAGCACTTGCCATCACACTCAGAGGGTGACATACCCATGAGTCCATGAATTTCAAGGATACGAAATCAAGGGAGCCAAGCATAATTTTATGAAAATTCTAAGAAAGGTTGATATTTATCTTTCTCTTTCCTGTCTCAACTTCCTTACTTGCTGGATTACAGGTGTGATCCACCATGCCCTGGAAGCTAGACAAAGCTATGTGTTTTTTTGTTTTGTTTGAGAGCTGAGACTGAGTCCAGAGCCTTGAATATACAAAGCAAGAACCTGCAGCCCCTGACTGTTTTACACTTGTTTTTGACATAGGGTCAGTCACGCTGCAGAGCTACGGTGGCCTTGTACTCATCAGCCTCCTTCCTTCTGCTTGGAAAGGCAGGCGTGTGCTGCCACACCTAGCTTCCCTTTGGTAGCCTTAACTATCTGAGGCTCTGTATGCCTACAGACAAAAACAGACTCCCCCCAAAAGTTAAGTGTGAAGTCAATCATTGTGCATACACATGCCAATTATTTTTTTAAATAACTTAATGAATTATTCATACCTGACTTTTTCATAGTGGCATTCTAGGGACACACTCTGAGGCAAAATTCTAAGAAGAGAAATCTCTTTAAGAAGTTTTAATGAGACACTGAATTGGGAACTAAATACCGGAAGTCTACTGAAGGAGAGCAATCCCATTTTCCCCAGGAGGAGGAGGCAGGAACGGATGCTTTCTACCTGACTCAAAGCTGCCCTAGTGTCTTGGAAAGTTGCCCTTGGCCTTCTTTGTAGAGTCCCATCTTCTGCCAAAGAGCAGAATACTTTAACCAGGGGGTGGTGAGTTTTCTTTTGCAAAGAAACATGTCACTTAATGATGGGCTAGTCAGGGAAAAACTGTTGAGTACACGAACAACAATTATCTTATATTTTCAGTTATAAATCGGCACAATAACGCTAAATGATTGGAAGTAGCCTCGCTGGCTTCCAAAACTCAGCAATGAGCAGGGCCCCGCATGGGAGTGCTGTGGTAGGAGGAAGGGTAAAGGCTCACCACCCTCTGCGCTCTGCCAGGCCTCTCCACAGAGAGTCTGTCCTGACCATTCTCTCGATGAGCTTCTTCCACAGCATGCCATCCGACGTCACACGGTACCACTCCTTGCACACAAGCTCAGCAGCACACAGAGATTTGGCGTCCAAGTACGACAGAATGTTCTCAGCAATATGGTCCAGACCCCGTGCTTTGGTGAGGGGAGGAAGGAAGCACAGAAAAAGACAGAGGGGTTGCTGAGCAATTTTTCACAGAAAGCCTTTGAAAAGAACAGCACATGCCGTGAAATGAAGACGCACCACTGTCCCTAGTGCGGTTCAGTTTCTTCCTCAAGCAGAGGCCTGGGTAAAATGAGTGCCAATAATTTTTCCATAAGGTTACAGAAATGAACAGCATTTTCCATCTTCTGTTAGATAAGGAAGTTAAAGCTAACTACCAGCAAACCCCCAAGACATTAAAAATAAAAAGGAGTCCAGAAAACAGTTCACATCTATCTATATGGATTTCAACACTGGGGGATGTTCTACGGACGACATCTCAAACTCTGTGATTCAGACCCCCCGAAATCTTGATATTAGGTCCATTTCTCATTCTGCTTCTATTACTGCTGCAGTCCCAGAGCTATCCAATGAAGGAAATACCCTTACATGTACTTGGGAGAGAGGCAGCACACCAGACTCTTCTGGGGTCGGGAACGTGGGTGTGCAGACAGGAGGGAAGCAGGCATGCAGACAGGAGCATCCTGAGAGGACACTCAGGGATATTGAAGTTCAAAGATGAGCTCCACTGCATGTGTTAAAAACAACCATTTTTCTGCTATAAAACCTAAGTGATGACCAGAAATGAAAAAAAAAAAAATCTTGCCAATCAATAACTTGGGTAGCATTTCAGAGGAAATCATGGCTAGTTGACCATGGGTGATGGAAATTATCGTTCCCCAATTAAAGCTCTCTACCATCCAAATATATATCGAAGTCCCAGTGGCACAGAGCTTTGAACAGGATGACCACCCTAGTAACATTCCTTGTCATTGCTGTTTTACAGGTCAAACAAAAACATTCAAAATTATTAATCTTTAAAATTTTCTGAAGGCTTAAAAGGTAGGAGTCATACAGTCTGTCTTCTGCAGGCATGAACTGAGAACCAATGACATGCATGCATGTTTCCCCTGAGTCATATGGAAACACACTTGGATGCCATTAGCAACAATCCAAACATGCTTATTAAACATTATTCCAATTATAAAAATTGTGTGGCTCTAAATGGATCTTGTTTGGCTGGCATCACATGTTCATATTTAAGCATAAGCAGATGGGGGCATCCATCACCTAATTCTTATTAAGGGAATATGACTACAAGCCAATTAAAGATACAATAAATAGTTTTTCATACAAAATACAATGATGATATGTTTCCTGAATCTTTACATTCAAACTTTGTACAACATCAGAAGTTTCCAAGAGGCATTCGTACATATTTAATGGCTGCTGTCAAATTGCTCCTGATCTTTTACAATGTACCAGTAATAATAAGTCGCTAGAAGTAATTTCACCTAACACTCCAAACAAAACCATTACATTAATGGATTATAGGCAATTTTTGAAGTAGTTTGGTTTACTGAATGCAGCCAGATGGTGTAGGTTTAGAAATTTAAATGGCTGTTAAGCATTGGATTTGATTTAATACCAGATAGCCTGGTCAGCAGATACACATACTAGGGATCAGTATTAGGTATTATACACAGGTCCAATCTACTCTGGTTCAATTCTTAGTGTCTAAGCTAAAGACAGTAGCATGTCTCAATGATTGGGAAGGATATAGAAATAGGTACTCTCAGATTGTACAAAGATAAACTGCTAGCTTCTGGCTAGAAAAAAAAATTCCAGATATTATAAGGGGGCAAACACCTATTTAGCAAAGGATAAGAGGTACAATTTGTTTTAAAATAATATACAAATAGCATTTCTTTAATTTTAAAAGGCAACTTATTTTACATTTAGGAAAACAAAATTTTAAGAAACAGCTGGCAAGGATTAAGCAGTAGTATGTAGTCCTGAGAAGTTATCCAATAGTACATCATTCTTTCTGGAGAGCTTGCCAGCACGTACCAAAAGCTTTCTAAAGATGAAGCTGCTGGTGGAGACACACAACTGTAATGCCAGGAGGACAAGGCAGGAGGAGTGGTGAAAGTTCAAGGCCAGTCTGAGTTACACAGTATGACCTTGCCTCAAGAGGAGGAGGAAGCCTTCAAAAAGTTCATGCTTCAAGTCAGCAGGTGAAGGTTAATGGCCCAGTGCTCGATGGTAAGTGTGAGGCAATGGGTTCAATTTCAACACACCCATAAAACAAGCACCAACAACCAAGACAAAACCCAAACAAACAATCAAGCAAGAAATCAAACTACAACGGAACACCTACTCTTTAATACAGCAATTCTACTTTGAGTCTTTATATATAGGGAAATAAACACATCATCAGAACTTTATAAAAATATATCTATGTGGTAGAATTCTGGTTAATTACACTTTTTACTTTGTGTGTATGTGTATGTTCACATATGTGTGCATGGAGGCCCGTTAACCCCAAGGATCTACCTACATCTACCTCTCCAGGGCTGGGAATACAAATGCACCCCCACTTCCAGCTTTCTTTTTTTTGTTTTGTTTTGTTTTTTGAGACAGGGTTTCTCTGTATTGCTTTGGAGCCTGTCCTGGAAGTAGCTCTGTAGACCAGGCTGGCCTCGAACTCACAAGAGGTCCTCCTGCCTCTGCCTCCTGAGTGTGGGATTAATGGCTTTCTTATGTAGGCTCTGAGGATCAAACCTTTCTCTCGTCATGCTTGTATGGCAAACACTTTATTGGCTGAGCTATCTTTCCAGTCTGTTTTTTTTTTTGAGGGTGGATTTTCTAAATTTCATAACTATTAAAGCAGTCAAAATAGAAAAACACACCCAAACAAGACCTGCAAGTTCGTTAACACAGACTATATACTATTTACCTGATAAATGTGTACCCATATAAGAACTTCCTATTTCCCATGCTTTACAGTGCTCTAGATCATCATTCAAGATGGGGGTGGGGCACTATGAAGATGTTACTTAGTGACAGAGTACTTGCCTAGTTTGCATCAATACTTCCCCCCAACCCGAACTGGGGATACAGGTCAGGAGCAATGTCTGCCGTCTATGAACAAGACCCTGGTTGATCTGCAGAAAAAAAACTATGGCATCCTCTCAATTATCTCTCCCCCCCCCCTTCGTGTGTGTGTGTGTGTGTGTGTGTGTGTGTGTGTGTGTGTGAGAGAGAGAGAGAGAGAGAGAGAGAGAGAGAGAGAGAGAGAGAGAGAGAGAGAGAGAGAGAGAGAGAGAGAGAGAGAGAGAGAGAGAGAGAGCGCAAAGAATTGATTCTATCAAAAACACTACTGGGTGTTGGTGGCACACACCTTTAAAACCAGCACTTGTGAGTTCAAGGCCAGCCTGGTCTACAACAGAGAGAGTTCTGGGACAGGCTCCAAAGCAATATAGAGTAACCCTGTCTGGAAAAACAAAACAAAACAACAACGACAAAAACAAAAACAAGACCAAACAAACAAAAACCAAAATAAAACCTAAAAAATTAGTTTCTGTAATTTAAGTATTCTGTTATGGCTTGTAATAGAAGCTGATCCAGGAGGACTATGGGTTTTTTAGCCAGCCTGAGCTAGGCAGAGAGATACTCTGTCTCAAGCAAACAAACACACAAACAAACCAACAAACATACATTTCTGTGGCTAAAATTCCCATAAATTCAAATCAAAGTACAGGAAAGAAATTGAATAAAACACATTATAAAAGTCATACCTCAAATCAGGTAAAGGGGGGGAACCCCCAAACAAACCAGATTTGGAACTGCATACAGGTTAAACAAATTTTAAAAAGGCTGAATAGAAGGCCGTTAAGACATAGAGACAAAGTAAAATGAAATTTAATTTTTGTACTTTGGTTTTTCTTTTTCCCTTTCTTTTCTTGAGACAAGGTTTCTCTGTGTATCCCTGGCAGTCCTGAAACTCACTTTGTAGACCAGGCTGTCCTTGAACCCACAGAGATCCACACTCCTCTGTCTCCTGAGTGCTGGGATTAAAGGCATGTGCCACCACACCTAGTGGTTTTTCTTGTATTAAATGAAGAAGGTGTGATTAGTGATACGGCATGTAGCTATCAAACCAAATAAAATTTTAGAAAGAGAAATGTGCCAGGAGTGCTAACTTGTAATCTCAGAACTTCCGCTGGCAAGACAGAAGGACTGCTGTGAGTCTGAGGCGTATCTTGGCTACACAGTCAATCTAGGGTATCGGGGTTATGGAGTGAAAAGGCGGGTGGTGGGTAGGGCTGAGGACCCAGTGTCATGGCCGCTGCAGCACACTAACTAAGACTTACAAGGAAAGACACATACCTGGCAGAGCAGTTATGAAATCCCTCTGCAGCATAGGCTTTAGATAGGAGTTGATGTGCCCATGCTGGTAATGACACATTTGGGATATAAGGTGTTCTACAAATTCCACTTGATCAGACTCTGACCACTGCTCAAAATACTTGACACACAGTTCCTTTTCCTTCTCATAGCTCGCTGAGAGTTTCCGCTGCTTGGGCACAATCATACTGGAAGTGCCATTGGCAAGTTTTGTCTACAGGAAGGGAGGGATTAAAAGAAACATGTAACAGTAAGCATTGAAAATGAGGGCAATAGTCTTAATTTTCTGGTCTGGTATGCTGACTGGTATCTTTACAAGTGAGTTATTCTTGTTAAAATGTACAGTAATTGAGTATTATGAATCATAATTATGTGGAAAGGCTTACAAATAACAGAGTAAGGTGGTGAACCAGGTATACTCAGAGAAGACCAAACAGCCATTTCTAGAAGTTCACAGACATTCTTAATCTATGGCAGGAGTGCATAATTATAACTAGCAAGCAAAAAAGTTAATTTGCCCTTGTATGTAGCTGTTACCAGACATTTAGATAATTACTTCTTCACATTTACTTTTTAATAGTCAAATAAGAAGTCTTCCAGGCAAAGAAAGACCATCGAATATTTACAGTTCTTATAGTATCTTTGCAGATAAAGCCTAATAACTCATATGCTCAAGGTAACCTTTTCTTTCCAAAAAGTCATCTTCATGGTCATCAAAAAATTAAATGTCATAGGTCTTTTTTTTTTTTTTTTTGAGACAGGGTTTCTTTATGTATCAGCTCCAGGATATCCTGGAGCTCACTTTATTTTTATTTTTATTTTTTTTGAATTATCACAAACATTTATTAAGCACCAAAGGAATACAGCAATGGCTGCTATTTAAAAAGCACATTATTGATATACTCTCCTGGCATTAAGCTTACAATCTAAAATAAAACACAACAATATTGTGAGCCTATGTCACAGTTTCCTTAACTTGGAATCAGCTACTTTGGCAAATGGATGAGGCAAAGTGATCTACTTCAGGTGTTGACGCACACCCTTAGTCCCAGCACTAGGGAGGCAGAGGCAGGAGGAGCTCTGTGAGTTCGAGGCCAGCCTGGTCTACAGAGCGAGTTCCAGGACAGGCTCCAAACTACACAGAGAAACTCTGTCTCAATGCCCCCCACCCCAAAAGAGCTATTTCAGGCAAAGTGTTAATAAGGCTTTGAAACGTGACACAAAAAACATTTTAGCTGTATCCATTTCCCCCATTACATCAGGGTAACTAAGGACAAAAAGGGCACTTAGAAATTTGATAAGCACAATGAATTATTTCAGATTGCCCCTAGAAGTTCAAATGGAGACATTCACTGGCAAATACCAGCGGCCAGTGAAACCCAACAACAAACAGGAACTAGAACAAGTCTTTGCCTTTGCCACTTAAACCTCTCCATCTTCTTCCATACTAAGGGCTCCAGTGACTCCACAGAGAGAAGTGCCATCTCTAGCTCAAGTGTCCTATAATTAACAAGAAACTTTCAGGAGTGTTCCTATCTGAGGAGGACTGAGCAAAGACGGCAGTGGGAACTATGCGATGACACGTGAGATGGGTCAGCACAGGCTCAGGCCACCATCTCCAGAGTAGGAGGGAAGCATGTAAATGTTTGTTTTTCTGCTCTCTATTTCCAGTGAGGTCCATAAGAACTCAGCATCAAGATCCTAGACTACAAATTCTAGTTGCCTAAATTTGTGTTTAATACTTCATAAATAGTTTTAAGGTCTTCACTGCTTGTTATTATTACCTGATAAAGGCACAATTTTAGACAGCTAAACAAACACAAAGCATGTACTGTTTTAAATCATTTATAATTTTCTTAATCCCCAAAGAATATTAAAAATTAATTGGTTACAAGTTAGTTATCTGAAAGCAGAAATTATCCCATAGTGTACATAACCAAGTATTTTTTAAAAAATTCATGATTACAAACATTTTAATGGCAGAGTAACAGCATCCTGAGATACCCTTTTTTTGTGTGTATATGTGTGAGTATATATTTCTGAATGTGTACATTTGTGTATGTGCCTGTGAAGGCCAGATGTCAATCTTGGGTGGCCCTCCTCAGGTTTTCCCCTTGGATCTGGGGCTCACCAGTTAGGTTGGGTTGGCCACCCACTGAGTCCAGGGATCTGCTCACCTCTAGGTTCAAACTCAGGTCCTAAGGCTGGTGTGACAAGTACTTTACTGACTGAGCTCTTTCCAGGCCCCTGAGAGGCCTTTATGGCAAAGCAATACATAGTGTTTGTGCTTGTGGGGATATCTTGGGAGACAGCATCTTACACTGTAACCTAGGAATGACCTCCAACTCATGGCAACCTTCCAAATGCTGAGACTACTATGTGAAGTCACCATAGCCAGCAATGTTGGCTATATACACATCTTGATAACTTATAAAAAAAAAAAAAAAAGGGTTAGCAGCAGAAACATTTTTTAAATGTTCATACTTTTTGGAGCTCACTTTATAAGACTAGGCTGACCTAGAACTCAGAGAATTGCCTGCCTCTGCTTTCTGAGTGCTGGGATTAAAGGTATGCGCTATCACTGCCTGGCCAAATGCTATAGTTTTTAAAACTAACTCATTTAATAAGTATTTCCTGAATATCTACACTGTATCTAACGCTGTTCTAGTACTGAGAATACAACAATGGACACACCAGTGGAGACTCATCAGAAACACGTACAGTAGCGTAAGCGGCACATATCACTTATTATGTAAGCAGTGCTGCCAAGAAAAGCAGAATAAAGTAATTTTTGGATTACACAAGGGCTGGAGAAATGGCTTAGCTACCAAGCCTGGTGACCTAAGTTGATCCTTGGAACTCACATGGTTGGAAGGGGTGAACCAACTACTGTAAGCTGTCCTGACCTCCACACAAACGCTATGGAACGTGGCAGCATTCTGTCTGGCAAGACTAGGACCCTAAATGAGAAGTTGAAAAGATCACTGGAGAAGTAGACTGAGCCACACTATTCAGTCCATTCAGGTGATGACAACTAACCGCCATACATGTCCTCATCAAATCTGACATGAACCCTGCTCTTCTCACCAAGAGAATCTCAGCTAACAGGATGTGGAGTCACAATCCAGGGTGATAGCCCCGAGAACTTCCACTCACTCCTTAGAGTCTGAGCCACCATGCTGAAGAGAGAAACGGGAGGATGAGAGGCCACAGGGACAAGCAATCAGATATGAGAGAGACACACACATACGATGATCATGACTGGGTGGGGTATGCACTAGGAGGTCAAGAATGGACAACAGTAGGGGGAGGGAGAATTGTGGACACCAGAGGAGTTAAGAACCCAGGGAAAGTATGGCTCTCCCTGTACTCTCCACCCCCACACCCCAAATCAACTAAGCTTAGCTCATAGGGCTCACAGAGACTGAAGAGACAATCTTCAGCCTGCACGGATCTGTGCTAGGTCCTCTGAATTACGTTATTATTCTTGGTCTGGTGTTTGGGGAGGTCCCTGACAGTGGGAGGGTGTGTCTCTGACTCTTCTGCTCTCAGGGTCCTTTTCCTCCTCCTGGGTTGCCTCACCCAGCCTTGATGGGAGGGTTTGTGCCTGGTCTTATAACTTGTTGTGCCATGTTCTATGATGTCCTTGGGAGGCCAACTTTTTTTCTGGGGAGAGATAGGAGGGGTGTATCTGGAGGGAAGGGGTCTAGTTAGAGATTCTATTGCTTCGATGAAAAACATCAGGCAGGACCAAAAGGCAAACTGAGGAGGCAAATTCACCATTGCTGTTCATCACTGAAGAAAGTCAGAGACAGGGACTTAAACAGGCAGGACCCAGGAGGCAGGCGCTGACGCAGAGTCATAGAGGGTGCTTTCTGACAGGCTTGCTTCTCATGGCTTACTCCACCTTCTTAGAGAACCCAGGACCACCAGCCCAAGCATGGCAGCACCCACCATGGGCTGGGCCCTCCTGAATGGATCACTGATTGAGAAAATGCCTTGCAGCGGGATCTCATAGAGTAGAGGCATTCCCTCAATTGAGGCTCCTTCCTCTCTGATGACGTCAAGTTGCTGCGTCAAGTTGACACACAAAAGAAGCCAGTGTACAGAGGAAGCTGCGGTTGGATGTATGATAGAAAAAGAAAAATGAGAGAAAATGTACACTTTTTACGAATGCGTATGTTCCAGAAAGTGTGTGTGTACCGGGTGCTTGCAAGTATCTAGAGGTCAGAAGATGGTAGCAGACCCCCGGGACTGAGACTCCTGATGTGGCTGCTGGGAACTAAACCCAGGTCCTCTATAAGAAAAGCAAGTCCTCTATAAAAAAAGTTGTCTTTTAAAATAATGGTGTTAAGCAACTGCATATCCATACTGGGGAAAAAACAAATCTTGTTCCTCATATACACCACATGCAAGATTAACTTGTATATGCTTGAGTTAAAACTATAAACCATAAAACTTAAAGTGTAAAAGAAGGATTTTTTTTGGTACCCTTGGGCTAGGTAAACATTTTCAGAGAGGTTGCAAAAGCAACAAACTTAAATTAAAAAAAAAAAGGAATTAATAAATCAGTGTGTGTGTATATGTGTATATGTGGTGTATATGTGGTGTGTGTGTGTGTGTGTGTGTGTGTGTGTGTGTATGTGTGTATATGCACTTGGCATGGTGTTTATGGGGGTCAGAAGACAGTTTGGGGGAGCTGGTTCTTTTCTTCTTACTGCATGGTCTTGGGGATGGAATTTGGGTTTTCAGCTTGGCAGCAAGTGCCTTTATCTATTGAGTCATCTCACCAGCTCAGTTAGAAGCTGGGAGAAATATCTGTAATAAATGTATTTAACAAAAGACTTTAGAATATATGAAGAAGTCTTAGAACTCAATAGTGAGGAAACAAATAATGCTAGACGTTCAACATTTCAAGTCCTCATGGAAATGTAAATTAAGCTGTGAGAAACCACTATACATGGACTAGGGTACTGACTATCTTGAACGACTGGCTTGTCACACATCACAACTGTAATGCTGAATGATACAATTACTTTGGAAAACAAGTTGAGAGTTTTATAGAGGTAAATACAGACTTTTACCATGATGTAGATATTTACCTCCCAAATACAGTCTACCTATCAGTGTTCACTGTTTCTGCTTTCATAATAATCCCCCAGTGTAATAAGATATAAATCCATCAGGAGAAGAATGATAAGCTGGGCGTTGGTGGCACACACCTTTGATCCCAGCACTGGGGAGGCAGAGGCAGGTGGATCTCTGTGAGTTTGAGGCCATACTGTGAGTTGAGGACAGCCTCAGCTATTACAGACTGAAACCCTGTCTTGACATCCCTCAAAAAGAGAGAAGAATAAATTATAAACAATAAATTATAATGTAAGCACACAATGGAACATTAGTGACAATGGGGTGGGAAACAATAAAACAACACGGATGGATTCTCTAGCACAGGGATTGGAAGGCAGGCACACGAGCACACAGTTCGTGAGTTCACTTACATGCCACTCTAGGAACAACAAATCTCTGAATTTTATTTATAAAAAAAGATCACTGAGTTCTTTGGGTAGGGTGTGGGAGTGAAACTAGCTGGGGAAAGGCAAGAGGGACTCACTAGGGCCATGGAAATCTTCTTCATCTTGTTATACAGCATACAACTGACAAACTTTATTGAACCATAATAGTTAACACCATCGTGATATTAATTTTACTTGTAACTGACACACTACGTTAACAAAGAGCTCTAAAGGTCTTTGCTGTTGAGTCTCTTCCCTGACCATTCTCCCATACAGATTTTTCTACAAATGTCTGAAGTAAATGAAGTAAAATTTCAATTTGTGAAACTCTAAAAAATCCACAAGGGTACAGTACAGTGAAAAAGTACACTTTTTAAAACAACCTTCTGGTTGTATATTAGAGTGCATGGGGACGAGAAAGATGATAATAATGGTTACTGGTGGCGGCAGAATTGATTCAGCCTTCTCAACAAAAGCCTGATGAGTCAACCATCCTGTTCAAATGTCCAGGGAAGCTGACAAACAGCCTCAGTTTAATGACAACACTAACTTCCTGCTGCCCTGCACACCTCTCCTGCCTTCTGTTTGCAATGAACAATTGTCTCCAAACAAAATCCAAATGATGCTGTCAGGTGACAAGCACACAAAATGAAAGGAGTTAAGTGTTTGTGGCACTGTCTTCCAGTTTAGGCCTAAAAGGCTAAGGGCCTCACCCCTGAAAACACATTGCATGTACTATTTTCAAAATGACCACGAGTTTCTCTGCAGTTGCTGCTTGGGCTAGGAGGGGAAAATATATTCTTTAGAGACATCAACTGGCCTAACCAATAACAGGACATATGTTGACTTTACCAACTGTATCATGTATGAGTTTAAAAATAACGTTATGGACTAGCTGAACAGGACTGTGTGAAATGACACATATTTCCAGTTTCCAGGCAAAGCCTGCTGTAACCAACCAACAGGGAGAGTAGAGTAGGTGGAAAAAGAATGTTTCAGACAAAGGACACCATTAAGAAGTGTTGCAAGGACAAGGACAAAATGAAGAGACCATCGGCAACTAGAGATGCAAATGCTAAGACATCTAAGGATTGTGTCTGGGGACTATGGTATGGGAGGGAAATACTGACTGCAATAGGGTACTGAGTTAAGAATAAAGCAAGCAATGACTGTGCTGGGGTTAGAATGCACCTAAGAGAGACAGAGCAAGAACTCTCATTAAGGCTGGAACCTGAGTGTTGTCAAATCCCACTGACTGGCTGACTCTGTGCGGGGTGGTTTAGCACAGGCTAAACAGTGAACAGGCAGTTTCTTGCCTTCTCTGGGAAAGAGTGAGGAGGACACAAAACTTTAGAACCTGACATGGATTGTAGAGAAAAATAACAAGGCACAGCAGCAAGTGAGCAGCAGAGCTTACTGGACTGGGGAGGTAAGAAGGTCACGGCTGAGATTGGTATAAGACCAAGTGTTACCAGGACCCAGAGGGAGATCTTAAAACAGAAGTGGGGAGGGATGGGTGCACATGTAGATTAAGGAGAATAAAAGGCCCATGTGGGCAAGAACAGAGTTACCAGTAAAGGGACAGTGGTGAGTGAGGTGGCCTGCTAGAAGGCCTCCTGAGTATTGGGAAGCAGTCTGGATTTCCATGAAAGAATGAGGGAGAGCATGTGGGGTTCTGTAGTCAAACATGAATGGTGCTTTCTCGTGTGCCTAACTACACCAGCTCCACTACAGAGCTGTGAAGTGAGAGGAAGACCAATAATTCAAGCAAAGGGTGACTATGGTTAGGGTTAGAAGAGGCAATTAGGAAGTGTTAGAAAAGAGAAAGGACAGACAGAGTTTATAGTCTGAAGGTTGGGGTGGTGGCCAATGACTGCAATCCCAGCACTTAGAATGGACACAGGACGACCAAGAGTTTCGAGGCTAAGTCTCATTAAGAGAGGTGGGAGGTGAGGAGAAGAGGAGGAGCAGGAGGAGGACGACGAGAGGAAAAAAGAGAAGGTCTGGGTTAGAACGTCATTCATTCACTCACTCACTGGACAGTCTCACTATTGTAGCCCTGGCTGGCCTGGAATTCACAGAATTCCATCTGCTGTGCCTCCCAAAGCTTGGATTTAAGGCATGTGCCACTGCTCCAGGCCACAAGGACATTTCTTTGAAGGAAGAACTGATTCCTTTGGATAGGGGCAGAACCAGAGTTACAGGGTTCTTGCTCCATGGGCAGGAGAAACAAGCCAAAACTTGTTAGAATTCCTATTTGTTTTTGTGCTTTTGTAATATAGCCCAAGCTGGACTTGAGATCCTCCTGCCTCAGCCACCAGAGTACTGAGAGTACAGGTATGCACCACCATGTGTGGCTTGAGATCCTCCTGCCTCAGCCACCAGAGTACTGAGAGTACAGGTATGCACCACCATGTGTGGCTTGAGATCCTCCTGCCTCAGCCACCAGAGTACTGAGAGTACAGGTATGCACCACCATGCGTGGCTTGAGATCCTCCTGCCTCAGCCACCAGAGTACTGAGAGTACAGGTATGCACCACCATGTGTGGCTTGAGATCCTCCTGCCTCAGCCACCAGAGTACTGAGAGTACAGGTATGCACCACCATGCGTGGCTTGAGATCCTCCTGCCTCAGCCACCAGAGTACTGAGAGTACAGGTATGCACCACCATGTGTGGCTTGCCATAGTTTTAGGGAGAAAGGCAAAAGCTTTGTAGAGGCCCAACCTATAGTCTCTATAGGCTACTGTCAGGTTTTTGTTAAGTAAGAATCTAAAAACAATGCTTCTCTCCACTCCCTTGCTTTTTTCTAAAGTGCTTTCTAGAAAAGAAAGTCAATGTTGTCTTGGTTGAATTGAAAGGAAATGGAATTGTCTGCATCTTGATTAGGCTGGAGAGATGGGGACAAGTGAGCACTTTTAGGGAAGGAGACAGAGGAACAGGGCCCCAAAACAGCTCTGGAGCCCCAGAGGGATAGGGGGCAAGGGGAAGAAGCGCACAGCATCTGAGCAGGTCTCTAGGAAGGAACCCATGCGGTGTTGGGAGTGGCTGGGCACAAGAAAAGGTAGTAACAAATGCTCAAAAGTAGGGCCACAAATTTCAACAATCTGAATTTTAGTTCTTAACGACTGTGACTTTTGGTGACTAAAATATTATCCTTTATGTTTTACTGGGGTTGGGAATGGGAGTCTACATGAAAGCAAAGAGCTGAATGTACAGAATGGGGTATACATTCCAACAGAAGTAAATATCACATTCCTCAGTGGGGTTATTGTATTAATATTTTAACAGCTTCCACTAAATATGATTACATATTAGGTGAACTCATAAATATGTCAGATCTGATTAGTGAATGTGGAAGACAGGAAGGGGCAGATTTGTCAGCAGAGAGAAGTTCACATTATGAATCTGATTTCTAATAACCAGCAAGACAAAGCTGGTGATCATTACAATTCTTTTAAATAAAACTCACTAGGAAATGAACTTCAAAGCAGCTCTGTATATATATGGTTATTTAAAGACTAGACATTTGCCAATCTTCTATTTACTGATGATAGGAAAAGCCATACATAACATTTAACCAAGTCAAAAGCAAGGCCATTTTGATGGTTTCTTGATTTTTACTGTAGTTAAAGGGACAAGATAGCCACTTAACATTTTTAGATTTCAAAACTGCCTCTTTTTTCTTTGGTGGGCTCTGGTATGTGACTTTACAGCTTGCAGGGTGACAAGGTTCTTTTGTTCTAAGCCAAGGAACTCACACTGCAGCTTAATTTACTGCTGCGTTGTCATTACAGCTACTAACGACACACACCTCCAAGGCTGGTAAACCCACTGATGTAGACAGTGCCACCTTAAAAGGATTTTTGGATGGGTCCTGGTGAGGATGGAAAAAAAAAGGACATAATGTTTAATTATAAGAAATGATTGAAATAGGCACAGACATACCCCGGGTGTCTCTGCACTGCAGCAAGCTCTAAACTTGTTATCGTTAATGGTTTAAATTTCACTGTGCTAATCATTTCAGGACACAAGCCTTTCTTGATAATCTAATGAATTATTCCAACATCCTTCAGCAAAAAGAAAAAAAAGAAAAAAAAAATTTAAAAAAAAAAAATACCCCTCCATGACAGCACTAATTACAAGACGTTTTCCCAGTGCTTATGTAAAATATGACAGAGCAGCAGCTTAGGGAATTGCAGAAAACTGCTTCTAATTTCCACTGAGAAACTGACAAACACCTCTCTTTCATCTCTCCCAGCTCTCAAGTAAGATTTAACTTTCTCATTTAGTTAATTACCGAGTGAGGATCATCATTTCCCCGGATCGGAGCGGCACAGAGCCTTTATCGTGTTAACTTGTGAACTTGATCGATGGCTGCTGCTAAAACTTAATAACTTCACCCCCTGGCAAATTGTAAGATAAATATAATAGGAGAAACTCTGACAGTAAAAACCTGCCAGAAATGAGCGCTGTGTTTATGTTTCTTTGCAGGCAGCAAAAAAACCACCGACAGCTTATTACTGGTTGCGTGTTACTTATATTTAAAAGACTCCAGGCAGTTAACTTTCTGTGTACTGTTAAAACTTTGCTCATGAGACGGAGAAACAGCACAGTGTTGCAGACTTGGGAAAGTGAGGGGAGAAAAGCCAGGGAGAAGGGCAACATGAGGGACCACATAATTTGTGTACACGTCATTTTATCATAGAAATGCTCAAGCAGCAGACACAGGCAGAGCAGCCCTCTTAAAAATAACCCTGGCCTTCTCAAACACCACAGGAACTATAGGAGTAAAGCATGGGAAATTTTACTCACTCAAATTTTTTTTTCGATGACCGTGGGTCCATGCCTGAAGAATTCAATTAGCCACAGAATCCCTCCATATCTTCAAAAAGCCCGGCAGCTAGAAAAGCTCTCACTAACTACACCAGTTAACTCCGTGACCTCTGAGTGAGTTAGAGTGAGAATACCCTACCTGGAGTCCTTCATCTAGTCTTCCATTCATCTTCCACCCCAAAGCTAAGCCAATCCAGGAAGACATTTTCAGATGAACATTGTTCTTTAGGTTGAATGTGGATTTGCCATTTGACTGTGGTAGAACTGGTGCATACACAGTTACCGTTTTACAGCCAGCATTACTAAGGACAACAGACAGGAAGTAACAATGGGGCCTAGTAGAGAGCAACTCTTCCACTGGGGGTGGTGGATAATGCCTATAATCCCAGCCCCTTAGACAGAGGCAAAAACAAAGACTGGAGAATCACTGTAAGATGGAGGCCAGCCTGTGTGAAGAGTAAGACCCTACCACAAAACAAACTAACAAACAAACCCCCCCAAATCAACCAATCAAATAACAGAATCGCCACTCATTAATGTCTGTTCCTGCCACCTAGTAAAATGTCAAGGCCACTCATAACACAGAACCGTTAAAGGAAAGAGTATGAACTGAATTTGGGAGGAGATAATCAGAAAAGGTCTCAAAGGACCGATAGCGGTTCAGCTTCATGTTTGCAATTGTGCTCAGCTCCCTCCCAGTCATGTGCTGCAACAGACCAACACCTGGAGGCTTAATGCTGCAACTCAAAAGACACAGACATTAAAACAACAAACAAAAGTCTTCATAGCTGGAGGATCAAGTTTGAATCACTCTGTTTTGTTTTCACTTTCATTAAGGAATCTGTCTGGGGATAAAGGGGCTGGGAAAATGGTTCAGTGGGGAAAGTGCTTGCTGTGCAAACCTAAGGACCTGGGTTCAAACCTCAGAACTCACCCTCCCCAAAAGCCAGGCATTGTCTATGCTTATCATTTTAACCAGTGTGCAGAAAAAGCAATATGCTTAGGGTTCCTTGGCCACACAGTCCGGCCTACTTTGTAAAATGGAAACAAACGAGGGACATGGGTATCATTGTTGAGGCTTACATCTGAAGACCTCCAGAGAAGAGGCAGTTTTATAAAAACCCAGAATTTTCACTCTCAGTAGACACTGTTTATATTTCAATGTCTAGATTATTTTTCTATTCTCTTAAAAGAGGTATTAGCAGATGGAGTAATGGCTCAGCAATTAACATCTCTTGCTGCTCTTGTAGAGGACCTGGACTCGGTTCTCCTCATCCACACAGAAGCTCATAACCATTATAACTTCGGTTCCACAGGATCTGATGCCTTTTTCTGATTTCTGTAGGCACCAGGCATACAAACATGTGATGCACAGACACACATGTAGACAAAACACTCAAGCAAAAAGAAAATTAAACCTTTAAAAAATAAGTAAAAGAAACATTAGTAAATTATTTGATATAAGTGGGGAAGAGAGGATGTTTTTATGATGTCCAGGATACTTTCTCCTTAGCAGTGAATTAATTAGAACAAGCCAGATTTCCTTTTCTGAACACCTTAGAAGTCAAGATCTGATCCTGGAGTACAGAAAAAGGAAGAGGGAGGGAAGTGGATGACAGAGAAGAAGGGAGGAGGCGAAGGGAAGCAGCGAGGAGGGAGGGAGCCAAGGGAGGAGTGTAGGGCTGGGGGTGTTAAGTGACAAGTGACTGCTGGGAGAAATAATACCACAGCATAGGTGCTCTATGCTGAGAATAGTGAAGAGGAGCCATTAGGGCTAGGAGAGAGACTGGGAAGGGGGAAATGATAAGCAGGGAAGACGGGACAAACAGCTTGGGGAGAGGAGAGGTAGAAGCAGATGAGAAAAACTAGGTATAATCAAACACACAAAGATCTAGCATGACCAATTCTGCTCCGAGAGAAGCCATATGCTCGATGGACAAACAAGTCCTCTCCCACATAATAAACAATAAACATCAGGAGGGAGAGGAGATGAAAAACTATTTCTTTTGAAAACCAGTATTTAATGTCTCAGGCAGAGTAATAAAGTTTAATTGTCTGGAATCTGGTTGATTCTTCTTTGTAACTTCCTGAGGTACAGGTTGCTCCTCTGGATGTAAAATGATGTTAATATCACCAAATAAAACTGTGGTGATGCTGTAAGTTTAAACTAGGTCTTCTCTGCAACTTCCCCTCATAGCCTTGCCTATTCTGCATGAGAAAGTTAAGTTCTACATAAATAATGGCGAATGAGGGAGTCAGGCCTGTCATGAGAATCAGAGACACTTACACACAGCTAAAAAGGACAGGGTTTAGATAAAGCACAACTGTCCTCCTCTTTGGGCCTTTTTATTTTGGTCTATGAAAGTCAGTGACTTGGTATAACTTGCTCCTAGAGAAAGCTTAACCTGAAGCCTGGTTTTCAGGGTGTGTGTGTGGGGGGACAGACTTTCAAGAAGCCAACTCAGCTTTCTAGAAGAAATTCAACTCTTTCCAAACGCTTGTTAATGCATGTTAAATGCAGCAAGAAATAATCCTATGAGGCAGGGTGCAAGCCTCTCTCAGCTGCAGTGAATGAAGTAAATGACTTGTAACTTCTGGAAGTCTTGGTTATCTGCAGGTAAAACTTTAATAACCCTTGGAGCATCAAGGGACTAAAGACATTTCTCTCTGGAATACTTCGGTAATTGTTTTCTTAATTTATCCAGGAAAGGCTTAGTTTGGATGCTTCCTCTGTTTTTTTAGCAGAGGTGATCAGAATAACTTGCTCAGACTTACATAAATTAGCAAAGTTCAGACTAAATTTCAAAATGCAGTTGTTATATAAGCTCTAAGGACTTCCTGGAACACAAATCTGGTTTTTCCTTTTTTTTTTTTTTTTTTTAAGGTATTTATTTCCTTCTTATATGCACTGTTGTTTTGCCATGGGTGTCGGGTCTCCTGAAACTGGAATTACAGAGAGTGGTGAGCTGCCATGTGGGTGCTGGGAACTGAACCAGGGTCCTCTAGAAGAGCAGTCAGTGCTCTTAACTGCTAAGTCATCTCTCCAGCTCCTGCAGGTAACACTACTATCAGTTCAAGGTCAGCCTAGGCTACATAATGTATTTGGGCTGCACAGTTAAAACTCATCTAAAAAAAAGACAAAAGATATCACTGGATATCAGAAGCAGAATCTGCGACACTCGCTTCTATGACAATAGCATTCAAAACTTGTATTATTAGTAGCATTGCTATTAATAATATTATTTTGAGACATGGTCTCTTACGTAGTTCTGGCTATCCTCAAACTCACAGAGATCCACCTGCCTCTGCCTCCCAGTGCTGGGATTAAAGTCGTGCGCCACAACAACCAGGCTTGACAGAGCACTTTTGACAATGAACAATCTAGGGGGACTAAATTTTAGGTAAGGAAGACTGAAGAATGGGCTGACTCAGACAGCAGGAGTGAGATGGAGGTTAGGGAAGGACAGAGGATTAAGACATGTTGGTAGCTCACGTCTGTAATCTTAGCACTTGGAAGACTTAGGTAATAGGATTGTTGCAAGTCCCAGGCCAGCCTGGGCTATAAAGTACTGGCACAAACAAACAAATGAACAAATGAACACTCCAAGCAAATCAAAATGATCAAGACATCACGGAGCCAGGGTACACTATGAAGGAAGCACAAGACTGAACTGGTTTAAAGACAGAATGAAGGGCATCAGAGCCAGCTCAGGATCAGGCCCCATGCCATCTACGACTGGGTGACCTGGGCAAGCTCATCTCCTTAGACATCGCCCCTTGTTCCCTTTTTAACCTCAACACTTTATAACAACAGATGATGTACACACATTACTTACAACAGGGTACAGCAAGGATGTTTTCAACAAAGGTAGCTGCTGATGGAAATTAAAAACAATACAAAATGTAATAACAATATTACTGTCCTTACTGCTACTGAACAGCATAGGAATGGTTATATAGTCTGTGGGGTTCTTTTTTGCAGGGAGAAGGTGGGGGAGACACAATATAAAAACAAAACTAGACTAGTGACACATAGCTCAGTGGTAGGTCCTCACCTAATGTTCTCAACATTCAATCTCAATCACTGGGCTGGGGTGCAGGGGTGCATACTTTTATGGTACCATAAAAGTACCCAGCTTTCTTACACACACTGTATGATATGTGATACTGTTATACGCTACCAGAATGCTACAGCAAAAAAAGCCAGGCAACACCAAGAACTGACTGGCAAGGTAAAGGAACAAAGGAATCTCTCATTCTCTGAGGCCGACAGTTTCTAGTTTCTTTCATAGTTTCATATACATTTGAATTTGACTCATCTACATATTCATGAAAAATAGATGTGAGAATTTTTTAATTATCAAAAGCAGAGAAAAACCCCAAATGTTTGCCTACAGTGAAATATATAAATTTAAACATGTATCTTTTGTGAAATATTACCTACCTATGAGAACATAGAGATTGCAACTATGTGCAACAATGAATGGCTCGTAAATATATTCTGCCCAAATGCCATATACAGTAAGGGACACATGCTGTAGGGCTCTATCTACACGTGGTCAAAACCAGGCAGAAGTAATACAAGGAGGGGAAGTAAGGACGACTGGTACCCTGGGAGGGGCTGGCTCAATGGGAGCAGAGTGGACTCCACTATGTTCCTTTTCTCTCTTTTAAATGGCTAGACTGCTGGTATGCAGGTCTGTATATTTTAAGGAAATTCACCAAATCCAGAAACTCTTAACATTGCTACATTATATTCACACACGGGAGAATGGGGTGGGGGTGGGGCTGTTTGGTTACTGACAGACTGTCCTAACCTTTATTTTCTGATATAAAGGAAAGTCATTACAAGATTTAAATGTTGCTACAAAAGAGCCTGAGGTTCCATGTCCTATTGTGACCCTGTGGCCACACACAGGCAGTTGTCCCCACATGGTGCTGCTCTGAGCAAGGTTAGAGCTCCCTCTAACTTCTAACTAAGGAAACACCACAGGCCCTTACAGAGCTGACACGATTTGGTGCTGCCCACGGTTAAATGCAACATGGTGATTTTTATTTTTAATTTGCTTTAATTGTTGCTATGATATGAATAATTAATAGGCTGTTTATGCCAGTTTTGTAAAGTTCACAGCACAGAAAGCCAGGAGAGAAATATCTACTTACAAAGGAGGCTTAAAAATGGTTATAACTGCTATAATATTAGAGAATTTGGAATATTTATTCATGATTTGTGGCAACATTATGTTCTAGCAACAAAGAAACATGCTACTAAAAGCATTTCCTACTAAAACCATCTTCCTGTCTCACCCCCTTTCTCTGCTGGCTGCATAACTACCGCACCCACAGTGCTGCAGGAGCAGAGTAGGTGAGTGCTGGGAACCTTGCTCTCTGCTGAGGACAATCTGAAGGGCTGACTGCAAACATTTAACAAGTCTTTACTAGCACTTAGTGACCCCACAGACAACAGAGGCCATTGAACTCAAGTCTAGATTCTTTCCCTGTGTCTTTATAAACTTCTTTCTTCACGGGCACCCTCAGCCATCGACAGTTATGACTTTATCAATGATTCTGCCCAACAGTGTCTACTTCACCACAAAGCGTAATTCATTTACAGTGTTGCAACCCCACACGATCTACATGGAATCTGAGCAGGTGCTGGAACTTCAGCAATCCCAACACATATATAACCATTCTGGGAAAGCAGCCAGAAGTAAAGGGTTTCATTATTTCATTGTTGGATTTCAACCCACACACATTCTGAAGGAAACACTGCTTACTAAAATTCTTGTTAAAATCAATACACATATAAAATAAAATAATAAGTTTCTTGAATCATGAAGAATGAAAAAGAAAACTACAATTTCCTTAAAGAAAATTCACTTTAAGAAAGACTAATGGGGATTATCCAATAGCTTTAGTCTGAAAAATTAAGAAAATGTTTTTGAATTATAATGTGAAGCAAGCTTTAGCCATTTAAAAAAATAACCTTTTCTATCTCTCTCCACCCACCCACCCACCCACCCACCCACCCATCCACCCATCCATCGTGTGGTCAGAGGACCACCTGTGGAAAGCCAGTTCTCTTCTGCAATGTGGGACCTGGGGACCTGACTTAGGTCATTAGCTGTTAGGTCAAAGGCAGTATCAAGTGCCTTTACCTGCTGAGACATCTCACCAGCCCCCAATCTTTTTCCCTCCATCACATCTTATTTGTTGAGGTGGGTCTCTAATTTGAACACCAAGCTCACCCAGTTGGCTACTAAAGCTGGCTCCAAAGAGTCCCATCTCAGTTTCCTAGCACATGGCAGGTGGGCTTGAGGGTCTTAACTTCAGCCCTCATGCTTACGTGGCAAGTTCTTTACCCACCGAGTCACCTCAGCCCAGATTAATTATTTTTAAAGCATATGAATTCCCTTTAAAAGTAAACAACTAAAGCTAACATGGTGGTACAAGCCTGTATATAATCCCAGCATGGAGGAGGCTGAGGCAGTCAAGGTTACACAGTAAGAACCTGACTTAGGGAGTGGGGGAGAGAGGCAGGAGGGAAGAAACTGACAGAAAGAGGTGTGTGTGTGTGTGTGTGTGTGTGTGTGTGTGTGTGTGTGTGTGTAAGAGATAGCATGTTTGTAATTAAAGGAAGTTTAACAATTTGCAAATACATCTTTACCACTTTATTATTTGAAAAGATGAATAGCAGTCTATGATACTCACTCATGTCTGATTCTGGACCAGCACACTCCACCAAGGCACTACGCGATAGACACTAGTCCTTCTTGCACATTCCATAAGGCCAAGATGTCAATTTGCCACCTTAGTTTGGTCATATTAACACGGCCACACTCATTCCAAGGGCAGCTCAAACTAGGACTGAAATGTCATCTGAAAACAGCTCTCCATTAACCTACTGAGCCACGCTCACGTGCTGAGTCTTCCTCAGACAGGGCTCACTCACTACAGCTTCTCTGTCAGCTCACCTGCTATCTGTTGGGAGCTGTATATCACCAACTACAACAAGAATGACAGGTCTAAATTAACATGACAGAAAAGCTATTGGACGCTGCCTTTCGGTTTAGCCATTTCACTCTCTTTTGTGGCAACCAAAGGATTCAGAACCCTGGCATTAATTAAGCAACAGTTTTATTACACACAATCAAAGCCTGAAAGAAAATCCTAACCGACAACAAGAGGAGATTACAAGGTTCAATAAACACTTGTGGTTTTTTGTGGTTGCTAATTGAGGGATTTAAAATTTTTATCATCCAATACAGAATGCTGAAAAGGAAAACACTGGTGAAAGAGAATAAGAAATGGAAGATGTATTTCTGTATTGTATTTTATAAAATCAGTTCACACGTTTCTATGATTTCCAAAGCCTAGTTTTTGTTTTAGTAGTTACTTTAACTTTAACAGGTACCACAGATAACTGTTTAGATAATACTCCTATTTACAGCATCTACTCTATTTTTTCTTTTTTCTTCTCTCTCTCCCTCTCCCTCCCTCCCTTTCTTTTTTAATGGTTTTTCGAGGCAGGATTTCTCTATGTAACAATACTGGCTGTCCCGGAACTCACTCTGTAGACCAGGTTGGCCTTGAACTCACTGAAATCCACCTCTGCCTCCCGAGTGCTGGGATTAAAAGTGTGTGCCACCACCGCTCGGGTCTACTCTAATTTTCTATGCATTAAAATGTATAAACAGTGGTTGAAATTACAGGGCCATGTGGTTAGACTGTCTTAATTGAAATCCAAATTCTATGCCTGATCAGAGTTAAAGTTAACCCGAGATGTACCCGGGGACAAAGGAGGTATATAGAAGCCTTAGTTAAAAGTGATACATTCTATGTTCAATAAAAATGTAGTTCAGGATGGCATGCTGGCTCAGTGGGTGAAGGTACTTGCTGCCAAGTCCCATGACCCAAGTGGCTCCAGGGCCCACAGAGTGGAGAGAAAGCACCCACTCTCTAAGTTGCTCCCTGTCCTCCACACACAGGAATGCACACACATGCTTGAACATACTCTGTGTGTAAACACACGGAATGCATAAATGTAAAAAATATAATTCATGACATTTTATTTCAAGTGAATCAAACTCAAAAAATAATGTGAGACTCTACTTTGCACAATTGAAAAATAACCCCCAGTATTAAGCTACATGGTTTTTCTTAGAATAGGCCGTTTATAAGTAACATATGTGAAAACCGTAGCTCATGTTTGGAATCCCAGCACTTAGGTGGCTGAGAAAGGCACACTGTTTAGAATTCAAGTCCAGGTTGGACTACAAAGCAAACTGTAAGTCAACCTGGGTTACACAGTGAGACTTTGTTTTTTGTTTTTAAAAACCTAAACTAAAATAATAAATGAAATAACTCATTTTTTACATTTTCAATTGAGGCAAAGCAGGGAGGAGTCTGAGTCTCAGACCTAACAAAGGGCTTAAATCTACAGTCAGCATCACCTAAATGGTCAGCTAAAAAGCAGTAATAATAGAACTCATTTAATATAGAAAACTATGTCACTGCAAATGGAATCTACTGTAATCTGGACACATGTCATTTAATAGTTTAATTATCTGAAAAAATAAAAGATGTATTTCATGGAATTAATACATTTTAAAAATCATTTTTTGCCCTAAGTTATTATCCACAGAAAAAGAGAAAATTTCATCTCAATTCTAAAGTGTAAAATGACACTATATTCATTCTTAAAAACAACAAGGTAATGCAAAATTAAAGAAAATATCTTCTTTTTCTACCAAGAATTTCTGCAAATTCAGGTCACTAAGAAACAACTGGAAAAGCACTAAGACAAAAAAAGAAAAGAAAAAGCTACCACTTGGTGGTGATGGGGCATGAAACTCAATACATACATATATACATACATACATACATACATACATACATACATGCATGCATGCATGCAGTGCAATGCAATACATCACCAGAAACAAGACCAAACTGAAGGCCACAAACCAACAACAGAACCCAAGAAAGAACATGCTAGTGTCACAAAATGAATGATTGCTAAAGCAATCTTGCAGCCCAGAGGCTGAGTCAGGCACTTCAAGATCTAGGCTAGCCTGTGTGACAGAGTGACACCTTGCATAAGAAAACAAAAACAGAAAGGAGGAGGAAGGAAGAAGGGGTATGATGGTTAATGCCAGTAAGACTAAGGAAATTGATTTTTTTTTGATGTTCTACAATTAAACTATAGGGTTTATAATAATAAGTCCAAACACACACACACAAATACAAAATGAGAATTAACCTCACACATAGATGTAAATAAAGCTACTCTTTAGGTTGCCCATTAATCCACAAGTGGCACATTCATCTTATTTACAGTATTATACCCCCTGCCATGATATTCCATTACACAGTCACGCTACAGACTCCATAGTTAACACTGTAGGAACCGTTACTTTTTAAACATGGCTTTCTCTCTATATTCCCCTTTTGGCTCCCTTGCATGTCTAAGGAAAGAGAGTGTAATTGAATTTCTTACACTTGCAGATATTTCTAGAAAATGTGGCTTAAATCTAAATTGATATTGAAGAACAGACCATGCTTAGATTTATATTCCATCTCCTAGAAATACTTTAGCATCCCTGTGTCTCATCGTCTTAGTTCTTATGTAAGATCGTCTACATGCCTTTACAAATGTGTGCAGGAAACTCACATCACAGTTACCTGCTGAAAACTTCCATCCTGTCCCAGAGAATGAATGCCCAGACTGTCACACCCACAGACTGACACTTTGGTTTTCATGTTCTCTTTAACACACCTCTTTACCCCATCCTCCCTCCTCTTTGAGAAAGAGGATTTCAAAGTCTAATTAAATTCTGATACTCCAACCACATGTACATAAATCAGCAACTTTCACAACCTAGAGGAATGAATAGAAACAAAAATACTTATTAAAAAGAAGACAGAAAAACCAGGACTTTGAAACCTCCAAGGGCAATGGTTTTTTGGTCTTTTTTTTTTATTATTATAAACTTATCTAGCATACACAGGCATGTGCATACACCCCCAAGTGTGAGTGTGCCACAGTCTGCATGTGGAGATCAGGAAACACTTTATAAGACTAGTTCTCTCCTTTCCCATGTGAATCCTGGATACCCAGCTCAGACTGTCAGGCTTGGCAGCAAGCACCTTTATTTGGTGAGCCATCTTGTCAGCCCAGGAGGCAATGTTTTTAAACTGTCAAAATTAATAACTAAGTTTAGGTGGGGAAATAGTTTTTAGTTTAAAAAGACTGACAATGCATGCCTATATTTTAAAGATCTGTATTCCAGAGCAACTTGAAAAACTTTATGTTTATGTATATGAGTGTTGTGTTTGCATGTGTGTCTGTGTGCCACGTGCATGTCTGATGCCCTCGGAGGTCAGAAGGGGCATCATCAGATCTCCTAGAACAGATTCACCATGACGGTGCTTGGAATTCAACCTATGTCCTCTGCAAGAACAAGCATTCTTCAGCACTGTGCATTTATCTTTTAAAACAATTACTAAAATAGGAGTCATCAACTTGAGCCATTTGTTTACTATGTCCCCCTCTTTTTCTATATAGAAAAACTAATGCGAAGTTTCCTGAGACCGTTTGAAGTCTCATATCCTATGCTTGTCAGGTGAGTGATTATTAATTACTATTGAATAAGCAGCTAACACTATAGAGATTACTGAATGGGTAACCTGGAAGTGTTACATTTCTGAATATAGATACTAAGCAAGCAGTAACAGATTGGGGTGACAGGAAGGCTAGGTGTCAAAAGCACTACACATAAGTCAAAAGGAGAAACATTGCAAGGAGGGGAAGTAGATTGGTTGGAGAGCACATGGGCCTCATATCAACTGGAAGGCATTCTGACAAGGATTTTGAGGTCAGAGAGATCTCAATTCAAACTGGTTCCATAACTTAGATATGGGGGTGGGGGTGGGGGGAGGCGTTCAGATCCTCTGAGCTTCAGGGTCCATCACGGCATAGGTCTGCATTTAAAACTGGTAACACAAAGCTAGTGCTACAGTCCCTAATGCAGAGGCTCAAGAACACTGCATTTGCTCTTCCTCAAGCTTTGGACTACAACATGTTTGGGAGTATACATTTGCCTAGCATGTACCATGCCCCAAGTTATATCTCTATAACTGGGGTTGGAGTGGGGTTCCTCCATCTGAAGGCACATAAGAGACAAAATGGGCATTTAACATCTTTGCACAGTGCTGGGTGTGGGGTGCTCAGGAAGCAAAGAAGAACTGTGAGTTCCAGGCTAGGCTGTTTCAAAACAAAACCCCAATTTAATATAGGAATGAAGGGAGCTGCTTTGTGTGTAGGAATTTAGGATTATAATAGCTTCACAGTTTTAAACATTTCACATGTAAGAATTTGAAACAAGCTGGGCAGTGGTGGTGCAAGCCTTTAATCCCAGCACTTGGGAAGCAGAGGCAGGCAAGATCTCTGTGAGTTCGAGGCCAGCCTGGTCTCCAAGAGTTCCAGGACAGCCAGAGCTATTACACAGAGAAACATTGTCTTGAAAAACAAAACAAACAAACAAAGAACTTGAAACAAGCATGTACTGGCTGAGTTCCAAAAGACTAAGGACAATTTCTCAAAGCTAAGCCCATGATCTATGCTGAGGTGAGCAGAGTTTATGATGACTTGGTACTTTGAACTCAAAGGGAATTTCTTACTTATTTAGAACTGTACATTTATGAGATTATTAGTATGAACAGTAAACCCCCACAAGACAGAACCCCAGTACTGATCATAAGAAGTTCTCTCTGGAAAGGAGCCTCCACAAGAGAAGTATTGGCAGGTCACAGGGCAGATAAACTCCAGACTCTTTGGAAAGAAGGACATCACTGCTAAATTCTTAATGAAACCTGTCATAGCCTGTCATATGCTGGGAAAGCATTTACAAGCTGAGGTCACAACACAAGAATAAAATTTTACATGTATGGATCCTGAGATCATGGGTACCAAAAGGTTCAAAAGAAGGGTTCAGGTTTCACAAGCTCTGTAAGTGATCTTTTTACACCATGTGACTAAGAACACATTTATTCATGGAGAGCTTATGAACCCAGGCTTCTGAAACTGCCAAACACACAGAAAGGAGAATGCTCATACCTGCCAACATTCACCACAACCCATAATAATAATTAAAAAAAAACTTCCATATTCAGGAATAGAGTGGGCCTTAATATGAATTAGTATATTGTTCATAACATACTAATATGAACAATAGCACAATATGCTGAAGCATGTGTTAGGGGACTGCTGAACACTATCTGGTATCATGCCATTGACCCTAAAACTGATGTATACAAACTTCAGGCAAGGCTAACTGATAATTAAAGATTTGCTCTGACAGTATCAAGACTTTTTGAAGGGGACAGGGGGATCAGACAGGAAGCACTTTTGTGTTTTACATGAAAGCATTATACTAGGAACTTTGTATAAAGTGTATCTTACAGCAACAGACCTAGAGAGTTATACAACTTTCTACATAATCTATAGACATGTGATGTCATAGTCTACTTTTCCAAGGTTAAAGCTTTCCAGAAAGATGTAAAAAGCACATGTTTAGGCTGAAGAGAAGGCTCAGTGGTCTAAGAGCACTGGCTGCTCTCTCTGTCAGAGGACTTGGTCTCGGTTCCTATCAACCACATGGTGGTTCACAACCATCTCCAACTCCAGTTCCAGGGAAGCCATCACCCCCTTCTGACCGCCAAGGGTGCCTGGCACACGTATACATGCAGAAAAGTGCTCATATACATAAAACAAAAATAAATACAAAAATTTTAAAAGTTCATTCAGCTAAAACTCTTCTCTCATTAAGGCCTTCCATTGTACTGCACAACTTTCCTATTGTAAGGATGACCAACAAGGTTGCAACATTAGTATAACTGAGCTTTAAATGAACAAATCAACCTTTAAATTCATGGATTTTAAAAAATATTCCCTCTTCCTTTCCATAAACATCATATTTGATTGATATTCAATTCTCAATTACATAAATTGAAATAACACAGTGCCAACACCGAGAAGCCAATAGCACAAGAAATACATAAACAAAACAGCAAATTCCCTAATAAACAGAACCACGAAAGGAACCCAATTTCAATATGCCACGGCTTGCTGCCTGGAGTTTGCTCCTCTTTTAAATAACTCAAAGTGACAGAACAATCCAAACCATGAAATCCTGTGTTACTTGCAGGAGAAACTCCACATGAAGGGATAAGAGAACTGTACAGAATTTAATCCCTATGGCTACTCTGTTTGTTGGTTTATTTTTGTTTTAATCAAAATGTAAAAAACCTAGAGTACACTACCAAAGAAAGAACTGGCAATCAAAATCCTAAACGAACCTCGATAGAATCACTGTTCGTAGATTACTAACACAGACTGTATTTGAGGCATGACTTTGGAGAGGAGGTGGTATTTCTTACGATCTACAAATGAGTTCTGGAGCAGAATCACAATGCCTACACACAGCAGGAGAAAAGCAAGAGCTACAGTTTTGCTCCTCCTGCCTTCAGAAACTGTGCCTGGCACTGTGTGGCTGATGCGCTACCTTTATCACGCCCTCTGTTTCTGGTCTTGCTAATTAAAAGGTTGATCACAGAACAATACTCTTCTCATTAATTTCAGTGTTCCGATTGGGCAGGATCCCTGCTTACCCCACCTGATCTTTTCACACTGCTGAAGTTAATGTGACAGGGAGCCTGAAGATGGATTACCTGCTGCCATATTGCCCATCGCCTCCAATCAGGAGCTATCTGTGTAAACTGATTGTTCTAATTTGCTCTCATTATTTTTACAATATCAGGAGAAAATAACGCACACAGCTCACTGTCAAAGTCATGAAAATCAGCCATTAGTTAAACCCAGACACTGAGTGCCTTTATTAGAGGCACTGCAGTTTATTGATACAGCTCCAGTCAAACAAGGCAGCATTTGCTTCAATAGAAGGAAATGTTTATACAGAAAGGAAATATTTATTGTGATAATACCCACAGCAACAGGGTATTCTGGAGAATCCTGAGCCTATTTTGAAAGTGTTTTGACACAAATCATGTAGCAATGAAGGGGTGGGTTGGCATAAGAAAGTAGGGATCATTTAATATATTCAGAAGCATGAAAATGCATCTATTAAATGACATCTGTAAAGCATTATATACCTTGTATAAATAAAAACCCCAGTCTGTGACTACATACACCAATCAATAAGTTAAGTGTAGCCCAAATATACTCCATAATATTTTTATAAAACAGAAATATTATTACCTAGGAACCAGAGCTATTTATATAAGAATCATATAGGTATATTTTAAGTAACATTGTACTTTTAGTCAATATAAGTTTTCAACAAACTTAATTGGTAATCCTAATATTATAGATATTCACAATACATTTTAGAATTCATATACTACGCAGGCAACCTAGTACAATAAGCCAAGCAAACAGGCTGGGTTTAAACCCTTTCAGAAAGCAATGGTTCTTTAAAGTAGAAAGCAGAAGTCTACAGAAAGATGTGATATTCAATGAGATAACACAGAAGGAATTTGTCCTGGGCATGTGTGTGAGTGCACACATGTGCGCACGTGCACACGCATACACACACACACACACACACACACACACGCACGCACGCACACACACACTGTATGTATGTATGTATGTATGTATGTATGTATGTATGTATGTATGTAAGTAAGTGTGTATGTTAAAATGTTACCTAAATGCTACCCAAATCACATTTTAGGGAGCTAGAGAATGAGGGTATAAATAATAGAAAGTAATGCCTTTTAAATAAAGGAATCTAACTAATCCACACACTTTCCTTCATCTCTCCCCTTTAGAACTAGAAGGAAACATGGCTTCCTCCTGTTTTCTTTCTACACTGAGATTCCTAGGTAATGTGAAGGCAAGAGTGTGCCCTTCTTGCTGCTCCCCTTTTAATGGCCACTTTTCTTTTTCTAAGAAACATGTGCCATGCCTTTCTCCTTAAAATTCCTGCACTAAAAGACTGCACCATACTGCACTCCGCAAAACGTGCTGATGGCGCCAATTACAAGCCCCCAGCCGAACACTACAGCCCCCACCATTCGGGCAGATTTATGCGGACTCTTGCCGACGTTATTACAAGTCAGAGTTTATTGGGAAATTGTTACATTATGCGGAGTGTCTAACAAATTGCTTATGCTGCTATAATTGGATTACAACAGCCGCTTGCTCCCACCGGTAAGATTAGGCAAGTAGGACTCCTGCCGATCTCTGAGCGTTAGCAGTAATTTTATTTGCCTTGCCTCTCTCTTTCCTAACAACATGCCTCTCTCCCTGCCAGCTGTCTGCTGAAAAGGCACAGGCTTGTTCCTTGGCCCTAACAATGCAATTACAGCCCCGCAGATCGCACTGTTTGTGCATTAAGTACAGAGCCAAAACGAGGCGAATTGATCGTTTGACTTTTGGAGAAGCCATGTGATCTCTCTGTGCGGGTGATCCGACATGCATCGGTAGGCAATACTGCAGTCAATTCTTGATGAAGAACTTTCTTCTTTCATTCCTCTCCCCCATAACCTTTCCTTTCTCACTGAGGAAGACACTGACTGGGCTCATCTCATGGTGATGCAGATCAATCCACAAAGACAAACTCGATCTTATTGGCTCCCTGGCTAGATAGAAATGTGATCAGGGTCTTTTAGCATTTTGAAGTACCTCAGCCAGATAGATCAGTGGCTCCCAACAGCTGAATCATGCTGTCTTTAAAAAAAAAAAAAAATCATAGAGTTTACTGAGAAAGAGAAGTTCCCACAGCACTGGAGTTGAAAAGAACTGAGAAAGTTTTTGGGCTCTGACCAGGCTGCCCTGAGTGGCTCACTCAGAAGCTGCCTCTGTTCAAGGCCATCAAGGAGCAGCAGTGAAGCCCACAGCTGCCTGTGTGAGCACATCTATGCTGGGAGATGCTGTGGCCAGTGTGCACAATCTATGCAGCCTGACTCCAGGCTTAAAACAAGCGGGGCTCCACCCCAGGCAAAGTCTTAAACACATTCTTCTTGTGTGTTTAACAATGAGCGCCTGTGGCAGAAAGAATGCACAGTAACTGAGTCTGGGCTTCATTTGAGAGGACTCCTGCATGAACCTGGACTTCTTAAAATCAATTCTCTTTTGGATTTGGAACAATTTGAATTTGACCAATTTTAAACACAGACTAAGCTCTCTGTTGACATTTTCCTTATCAATGATATGTCCTACTTCAGGTTCTGTTATAAAACAAATGTGTTATCAATCTGCTAATCCTTTTTTGTCCCACGTTTTTTGAGACAGAAAGCCATGCGCAACTAGAGGGACTATATTTTCACATTCTTAATTTGACAAATATACGAATTTAGCCAATATAATTCAGTGTATTGTGTATTTTGTAAAACCTTGGTAACCATTAACATTAAATTCATAGAACATTTAAAGATGAAAGAAAATATGTTAATTCTGAATTTCATACTTGGCTTCTTTAAAACAGTGTTACACTTCCTAGATTCCCTGATCACATTGGCCTTGATGATACAAACACATCTCGCTGTGTTCACCACAAAGCCAACTGCAGACCTGTCAGAAGAGCCATGTCAACAACAGACTTCTCACTTCCTACTTGTGGAACAGTGTATTAAAGGAGCCTGTTAACATGTAGTTTAAAACTCAGAAGAAACTCTGAACAGCTGAAACGCCTTATAAATAGCGCAGACCCAGAGGAAGTGCGAACGTCTGCATTGTGAATTGTAGATCTTAATTACCGACAATGGCTGTACAGCAAGCAGCACAGAAAAAAGTGAAACAGTTGCACTGTTCATGGTTGGCAATAATTCTTCAGGAAAATATTTACTATCAATCAGTTATGAGAAAAGGGACTCTGTGCTCGTAAAACAGCACGTTGCTTCTCATACCAGGGCCATTTTGCTTCAGCATAATCTGAATTTAAACAGCTTGTTTCCTGCGGATATAATTTTGGAAATAAATAAAACAAGTCTTCTATCAAAATCCGGAGTGAGTGGGAAGGAACATCACATCTTTCTATCTCAGTCAGTTTCAAACAGATTATTAGTCTCAAGTAAAAAAACAGTAATAACAAACAACAAAAATACAGAATGTACAAGACCACTGATGGGCTTACTCCAAATAAAGACAGAACTTTCCAAACCTAGGCCAGGTATCAAGGTAGAGGTACCCGAACAACTCAATTTTAACTGTACATGTTTATGGAAGGGGTGTGAGGTGTAAAGGTAAATTATGGAAAAGCCTCCAACCAAAATTTTCTGTAGTATTCCAATAAAGTCAATAACAAGATAACATAAAAATTAATGTTCTCAGTTTTCTTTCATAATTAAAAAACATGAGGGTTGACAATTAGGTACAATGTGATTATAGATTTTAAAGACTAAGCTGACAGTCAATAACGACTGTCCATTTAAAGCTACAATAAATATAGAGCTCATCATGTCCCCCAAATAAATCCCATGCACACTAGGGCTGTGAGCAGCAGATGAGAGGCTCTGAGAAAGCAAACTGGATGGGCACGGTGGTGCACCCAGCACCTGGGAGATGTGAGTTCAAGTACAGTCTGGTTGACATAGCCAAAGCTACACCAGACAGGCAGACAGAACAAAAAAGCAAACTATATTCAAGACGTTTCATGGCTTCAAATACTACCCTTCCGCGGATTTTTGAAGTGTTTCTTTCTTGAATCTTTCAGTAGGCTAAGGTAGCTTATGAAGCAGCTGTGCTTCCTTACGCTCTATGGAGAATTAAAAGGGCTGTCCTTTCCACACAGGAACTGCAAGACCAGGGCAATCGGCAGAGGAAAACGACACACAAAATACTACAAGGGTCATCTGTGCTTTTAAGAAGGACCAATGTCTTCGTAAAATGCAAACAAGTAATGTTTAATCGAAAGGTCTAAGACTACGATTAATATTTATACCCAAAACAAAATGACTCTGACCGAATTCAGTTGCTTTGAACCATGGGAGTGGGGGTGGGGGTGGGGGTGAGGGTGGGGGGAGGCTGGCTTCACAGTGTTACAGTGGTGCTCACATGGAGACAGCTGGACACAGAGGCCACACTGGAGACCGGTTTGAATTAGTATCGGACGCTCGTGCCAGTTTCTGAAGGGACACCATCACAGTCACATCAGTGTAGCAGACAAAAACTACTGTTAAGAACTAAAGGTGAAGAACAAGAAATAGAGAAATGCTTACAGACCTACAAAAATATCTCTGAGTCATTTCTTTCAAAGGTCAAGCAGTAAACGAGGCCAGGAGAGACAGCATGAAATCATGAGACAGAACATGTTTAGCAATAAGAAAGGGAAACTCATTGTTGCCATGCTAGTGGCGGCCACTGCAATAAACATTTTTTCAGTTACGTATTTTTATTTGATGATTTGGCTCAAATTTGAAGCAATGAACTAGAAGACAGGATGTGGGCCAATAAAAGGAACCAGGAAGCTGGTTGTGTTCCAACTGGAAATTATAGAAATCATTATTCAATTAGAGTGGTTAAGGGGACAATGACAGAAAATAGGTGTCAGAATAATGTTAAAACAAGTGAGAATGGGATGAGAAGGTCACCATCTGGGAGCAAGCGAAACAGAGTGATGAGCAGCAACGAGCAAACTTCTTTCCTCACCCAAGAGCATGAAGAAATTAAACCACCGTGCCAGATGCCAGCAGATTTCTAACAGTACAGCGCTGAAGCAGAGGGTGGGAAAGGAAGACAGAGCAATGAAAACAAACCCACCCCACGCTGCACACACACACACACAACATGGCTAAGGAGTGTACAAATACTGGCTTACCACGTACAGGAAAACAAAAGCAACAGATGCTCGCTTGGCCAGCTCTCAATGAAGCTCATTAAAATTGTTGCCCTGCCCTTGGATTGGTGCTCACTCGAAGTCTGTGCCTGGTGTAGCCAGAAGCCACTTACGATGAAAGTGAGAGCAGCATGTCCGGAAAAGGATCAAAACACTTGTTTGATCGGGGTCTCTATACCCCATTGCCAGAACTTAAGGCACAATTTGATGAACCTACCCCTTGTGCAGCTATAATTTAAAATAAATTCTGACATTTCTCATATGGCTACGCCCAATGACCATAAGCTGTATGTTTTCACTAATAAAGCAAGGTCAGAAATTACCATGTATTTTAGGAAATACAATAAAAATTATTGTTGCTTCTAAGTCCTGAATGATTGTATTCCTCCCTAACCACCTAATGTGTAAGAACAGGGCCTTCCTGAGCATAATTAGAGCCCTAAGCAGTGAGTACATAAATGAACAGATTAATCAGAGATTCCAGAGGACTTGGCTCATCCCTTCCATCCTGAGATTATAGCAAGGTTCCATCTATGAAGAAGAGTGAACTTCCAGCTAGACATTGAATCTACTGTCACCATGATTTTCCCACTGTTTATAGCTACCTTGTTTGTTTTTTGTTGTGATAATACAAAAGAAATATATAATAGCTCTTCCTGAATTTTATAAGATGGAATCTACCATGACATTAAGTCCTATCTCTAATAATGATAGTAAATAAGGGCCTGTATGTAACACAAGAGATGCAGCAGAAAGTTGGGAAAGATGTAAAATCACCCCATAAATAGTAATAAAGGTTATTTTGCCATAAAAATGAAGACAAACTCTAGAACTACAACTCATACTGAATGTTATCCTCAAGACAGTAAAGATAACAAAAAAGTTATCCCCAAGTCAATCCAGAAAATTGAAAGAAAAACATTTAAGATTTATAATTAAAATACTTTTGGGTATGGGTGTTTTGTCTATATGCATGTCTGTGTACTATGTGCATGCAGTGGTCACAGAGGCCAGAAGAAGACATTGGGTCCCCTGGAACTGGAGTTACAGATGGTTGTGAGCCACCATGTGGTGATGATAGGTAAACCTGGGTCCTATATAAGAGTCCAGTCCTTAACCACTGATCCATTTCTCCAGCCTTGAAGATTTCTCATTTTTAATATTAATTTTGTATCTAGAAATGTAACACACATTTATACATAAAAGACTTGGCTAAATACATGTTTTCACACAAAGTCACCAAACTCAACATGACCTGGGATCTCTGTAGCCATCTCAAGCACACTGCTCATGCTGCCACCATCAGTGTATTTCTGGTGTATTTCTCGAAGGAGGCAAGCGCATGCCTTTAAGCACAGCACTTATGGTGCAGAAGCAGGAGGATTTCAAGGCCAACCTGGTCTACATTGTGAGTTTCAGGACAGCCAAGGATACACAGAGAAACCCTGTCTCAAAAACACCAAAAACCAAAGCAAAGAACAACAAACCACGAAGGAAGTTATAAAACAAACAGTTATCTCATACAAATCTTACTGCTCAGTGTGACTGGATAATCTAAAGATTTCTGCTGCAACTGAAGAGACAGAAACCTGACTTTCAGTTCACTCTGTATAAAGTGGTGCCTCTTATATTCTCTTCATTAATATATGTATGATCTTACAATAATCTGTGGTAACCCTGAATAAAAGCAACTACAGAGGCAGCACCATCACCCTGTGATATGTTAACTGGTGAGCATTGTTACTTACTTTGGCCACACAATTCTCAGTCTTCATAGCAGTGCTTGTCAGACATACTGTCTCTTGGTTTATGCAGAGCCTGGCACAGCTGTTGTAAGTCTGTGGAGACAATTTAAGAAAAAAAAAAAAATCATGTTTTTGTTTTGTTTTGGATACTGAAATACTGACATACATAGCTGTCAGACTCTCTTCTATTTCTCTAAATCAATATACAATTCTACATATAAATTTATGGTTGTTGAGGGACCAAGTGGAGAAGAGGAGGCAAGGACAGAGCCCATAAAAGCCAATGGTGTGCCCATGAGCACGCAGGCAATGAATTCAGGGTGTGAATGGGAGACAAAGGATTGGATAGAAAACACCTTTTAAAATGCAAAGTTTAAGCAGAGACCAATGTGGAAAGATAGTAAGTCTGAAGCTAGCCTGGGCAACACAGTGAGACTGTGTGTGAAAATAAAAAATCAACGAAGTAAATGTAAAGTTTAAGAACCCACAGTCTGTTTAAAATGGCAATTAATTATGAGCCAGACATTGTGGCACACGCCTGTGGACCAATCACTGAGGAGGGCTGTGAATGGGAAGGCAGGCCAGGCTGTACAACCAGTTCCAGACCAGCCTGGACTAAATGGCTGGACCTTGTTCCAACCACAACAGTAAAAAAGAACAAAACAAAGAGTGGGTCTGGAGTATACTTGGGAGCCTGATTAGAAGAAAACTTAGAACTAGGAAACAGATACAAATACTGACTACAGCACAGTCTTCCTTCATGCAGAAAAATCCCCGTGCCCTCCTGGCAGGGTTTCTGTGTGGAGTCCTGGCTATCCGGGAACTCAAGAGATCCACCCGGCTCTGTCTCTTGAGTGCTGGGGTTGAAGGCATGCACCACCCATGCATGGCTAGAGTGAGTGAGTGAGGAGTGAGTGAGTGAGTGAGTGAGTGAGTGAGTGAGTGAGTGAGTCAGTTTGTCTGTCTGTCTAATTTATTTACTTGCTTGCTTATTTATTTATTTATTTATTTATTTGTTTTGTTTGTTTGTTTGTTTGTTTTGAGATAGGGTTTCACTGTGTAGCTGGCTGTCCTGGAACTCACTCTGTAGATCAGGCTGGCCTCAAACTCACACAGACCCACCTGTCTCTGCCTCCTGAGTGCTGGGATTAAAGGTGTGCGCCGCCAGCGTCCAGCTGCGGAAAGTGCTCTTAATCGCTGAGTCCTTTCCAGACCCCAGTTATCCCTTTTTGAGACAGAACCTCACAATATAGTCCGTCCTGGCTGTGCTTTCAATCTAAAGCTGTTGTGGGTAGTACAGAATCTAGACCACAGGTCACTGTGTGTGTGCCAGAGTCACTGGCGCGGCTGGTGAAGCACAATTTCTAGCAGACACTGCTGACACTGCTGGTCTGGGAACGGTCTTTGAGAACCAACATAAATGTCTGTGTTGGAATTAAGATGATGGCACTTAAGCCACAATCACTTAACATTAATTTTAAAAACCGTGTCTCATGAATTAAGACAAGTTTCAGATTTACAGAAGTTACAGATATTTTTGCACTTCCTTAACTCAGAACATTGATCAAAACTTAAGAAACCAGGGCTGCAGATGGAACTCAGTGACAGACTACACACCTAACACTTCAGCAGTGAATACAAGAGGACGACAAGTTGAGGCCAACCCAGGCTACACAGAAAGATTCTGTTTGGAAGGGGAATTTTTTTTTGATTGTGTGTGTGTGTGAGTGTGTGTGTGTGTATGGTGTATGTGTGTGTGTGAGTGTGTGTGTGTGTATGTGTGTGGTGTGCGTGTGTGTGTAGTGTGTGTGAGTGTGTGTGTGAGTGTGTGTGTGTGAGTGTGTGTGTATGTGTGTGTGTGGTGTGCATGTGTGTAGTGTGTGCGTGTGTGTGCGCGTGTGTGTGCGCGTGTGTATGGTGTATGTGTGTGTGTGAGTGTGTGTGTGTGTGTGGTGTGCGTGTGTGTGTAGTGTGTGTGAGTGCTCTGTGTGTGTGTGAGTGTGTGTGTGTGCGTGTGAGTGTGTGTGAGTGTGTGTGTGTATGGTGTATGTGTGTGTATGTGTGGTGTGCGTGTGTGTGTATGGTGTATGTGTGTGTGTGAGTGTGTGTGTGTATGTGTGTGTGGTGTGTGTGCGTGTGTGTGTAGTGTGTGCGTGTGTGTGCGTGTGTGTGTATGGTGTATGTGTGTGTGAGTGTGTGTGTGTGTGTGTGTGTGTGACTTCCTCCTCTCTGTTTCAGAGGTCAGAGAGGTGCATAACTCTTTTGGAGCAGCACCTCTCAACCTGTGGGTTACAATGCCTTTGGGGTTGAAAGGCCCTTTCACAGGGGTTGCCTAAGAGACCACAGGAAAGCACAGATATTGACATTACTATTTGTAACAGTAGCAAAATTACAGTTATGAAGTAACAATGAAAATAATTGTATGGTTGGGACTGTATTACAGGGTTGCAGCACTAAGAATGTTGAAAACCACTGCAAACCACTGCCTTTGTGAGCCACCTGATGTGGGACTGGGATCTGAACTTGGATCCTCTGCTATAGCATTAAGTGCTCTTAACCATTTGAGCCACTTCTCCAGCCCTGGGTAAAACCCTCAATTAAAAAGAGGTGTGTGTGAACTTGATAGTGGATGAGGTGCAGACCTTATACAGGTCAGTTTCCTCCTGCCAGGAGCTTTATTTATTTGCATCTATTTGTTGTACCTCTTCGGGCTTCTGAAGCCCAGCACAAGTTCCCACTCTCCCTCGTCTTTCATGACTGACACTTCTAAATCAGTTAATCAATAGGATCTCCCTCAACTCATGATCAGAACCAGGGTCATTATTTGAAGGATACAAGTAAGATGACAGGTCCTTCCTTCTCAGGGCATCAAATCAAAAGCTATGTTATCAGCTCTGGTGATATTTATCTTGATCATCTGGCCCCACCATGAATGTGTAATTTCCCCTTTGGGAATTAGTAAGTACATTAGAGAAAATATTGAGGGTAGGCAAATAGTTTCTACTTTAAAATTTGCCTGCTACTTCTAGTATCCTTTGAAGGATCTTGCCTAGTAATTTTCTAATAGTGAATCTTAAATTTCTTTTTTCTTCTACATTTTTATAAATTGGAATTCTATAGGGGAGAGTTGTGGTGTCTTCTCACATTTATTTATTCACTCACTTGCCTTTTATAGGCAGAAACAGAATCTTAAAATTTGCTTTTGGCCAATTGTTATTATTTTTCAAAATATTGGTAGAAAAAACCACATTTTCATCTGTAGTCCTCGTTCTCCCTAACAATATTATGAAATAAATTTTCTTTTAAACAAGTTGAAACATTTTCTTGTTTTATTCATTTACCATTTAAATTAAAATTATTTCAACATATATTGAAAGTATTTTTAAAAATTGTTTATTTTATATGCATGAGTATTTTGCCTGCATGCACACATGAACAATGCATGTGTATGTGTGCCTGGTATCTGGCGAAGCCAGAACACCATACCAGGGGTCCTGGAACTAGAGTTATGGACAATTGTAAATTTCCATGTGGGTGCTGGAAACTGAACCTGGGTAATCTTAATCCCCAAGCCATCTGTCTGGTCCCATTAAAATTATTCTTATAAAATATTTTTAAAAATACACATGGATTAATAAATATTTATTGAATAAACTAATAAAACTTTAAGGAAAAGAATCTGGTTCTTTCAGGATGGTTGGTGGTCCATGCTCGTAATTTAGGAGTTAGCTACATGAACCATGTCAAAGCGGGACACACACACACACACACACACACACACACACACACACACACACACACACACACACACACGACAGGTTAGGCAGGTTAGGGGGTAGAGGATCACAACAAAAGAACTCTGATTCCAATATGGCAGAAATGTTACCACGAATTAACCTCCCTCTAGAGAATAGCTTAACTAAAATATTTTTGAAACTACGCAAGGCACTAAAGATTGACAAAATGGGAAAAGAACTACATGGGTGAGATACTGAGTTTGTGTTTCCCCTGGAAGCACGCCATAGTCAGTCAGTGCAAGGTCAAGGTGAACACAACAGTTAGGAAGCCACAGCCTACTGGGTTGAGCTATCAAAGCACAGAGTTCAGAACGGCCACAGTGGCTGGCAATTGAGAACAGAGATCCCACAGTGGAGAGAACCATAGGGGAAGGAAGATGTCTTAGAAAATACATTTAAATTGTCCTCAAATCCATGCTTACCCCCCAAATGGTACACATTAAGGGAGACTGAGAATTCCAGTGGAAAGAGCAGCTGGAAGGCTGAAGGAACTGAGTCATGACTCCAGCTTGTGCCCATGAGAACAGGTAAGAATTTAGATTTGGTTCCTACATCATTAATGGGATACAGAAGAATCTCAGTTTCCTTGAAACACTGAAAAAGATCAGGAGTTGAGATGACAAAATGATCTAGGTCTGCAGGATCTGCTTTAGGTGTATGGGTAAAACAAACACACCTGCCATTTTCAGATGTCAGGCCAAGGCTCCACAGGTCACACTGAGCTGCTAGTATTTATTGCTTGTTTTTCCAGACAGGGTTTCTCTGTGTAGTTTGGAGCCTGTCCTGGAACTCGTTCTGTAGAGGCTGGCCTCAAACTCACAGAGATCTGCCTGCCTCTGCCTCTGCTGGGTTTAAAGGCATGCGCCACTACCGCCTACCACCACCTGGTGAGCTGCTAAAATTTTAATCAGAGTTAGATTCAGAGTTTCTGCAAGGAATCATTTACACTATCTACTACATAACATAAAAATCACCACACTTGAAGAGCGGTCAAGAAGATAGAAGAATATAAAAAAATGACCTTGAAGAGCACTTTAGATTTTTAATCTGTTCATGAAATGATTAAATGAGAGATAATGATCACAATGAGTAAAAAGAAGGGAAGACTTTCACCAGAGAAAGAAAAATCTAGAGAGACAGTATGGAGGTGTACATCCATAATTCAAGATTGTAACTCCAGCTCCAAGGGATCTGACACCCTCTTGCCTGCACATTAAATCCACAGACATGCGAGCCTGTGGACATAGTCACAGACACACACGTGCACACAGACACTGAGTATTGAAGCCACTGTGGACTATGTAGCATACAGCATGTTCTATGTAGCATAGTCTACAGACGGGGTCTTTTCGGAAGGAAGGAAGGAAGGAAGGAAGGAAGGAAGGAAGGAAGGAAGGAAGGAAAAAAAGGAAGGAAGCAAAGAAGGAAAGAAGGAAAAAAGGAAGGAAGGGAAGGAGGGAGGGAACCAGCAGAGTTGTACCAGAAGACAGCCTGCAATACACTGTGAGATGCTAGTTCAAAACAAATGTGGAGAGCATGAGCCTGTGATTCCAAGCAGAGGCTGAAGGATTGAGCCCAGTGTCTGAGATTCTATTTTGAAAAACCAAAGCCAGGGAGCTGGAGAAACAGTTCAGTGGTTAAGAGCATTCAAGATGGGCTTCCAGCACCACACGGCGTGCGTGGCTCACACCGCCTGCAACCCCAGCTCCACGGGACCCAGTGCTCTCTTCTGGCCACTAAAGACACCTTGCATGCACATGTTCAAACCCCCAGGCACATTCACATGACTAAAAATAGAAACAAAATTTAAAAAACTAACCAAAACCAAAGCAAACAAGTCAACACTACCTGTTGAATACATAGGGCACAAAAAGATAAAAACTGCCCCAAATCACATAATTCAAACTAAAAATCCAAATAGCTCTACTTATGAAAGAGACTAAAACTGCTATAAAAATATCTCAGAAAGAATGGTTTCACTGGTACAGAAGGGCCATAGATACATGGGTTCACGACATGGAAAAGGGTAACACTTTCCAGCTCAATTTATAAAACGAGCATAATCCTGGTACCAAACTCTGGCAAAGACACTAAAAAGAAAATTTCAGATCAATATCCTTTAAGCGCATACAGAGGAAATTCTTAAAGTCAACTCAAGTAGTCTATTATATTAACACAATAAAGGGAGCAGGGCTACAGACAACAGTTCAGATTTCTATAGTTTTAAACTAGGGGCTCAAGAGATGGCTCAGCACACACACACACACACACACACACACACACACACACACACACACACACTGCTCTTCCAGAAGGCTTGACTTTCATTTCTAGTTTCTGCATTAGGAGCTCATTACTGCCCATAACTGCAGTTCCAAGGCACCTACGGTCTCTGGTCTTTTAAGAGTATCACACTCACATGAACATACTACTCATATACACACACATATTTAAAAAAAAAAAAAACTAAACACCTACTCATACTTTTTGTTTTGTTTTAAAGTCAGATACCTGGGAATTAAAGGTAAAACATTTAATTCATAATGGGCATCTAGAAATATCCAATAGCACTACGCTTAATGATAAAAGATTTAACACTATCCCAAAAATGGGGAACCAGGGAAAGATATTCTTGTCATATCAATTCAACATACTTTGGAAGTCAAAGTCATTAAAATAAAGCAAGAAAAAGAGACAAAAAGCAATTAAGTTACAAAAGAATTCATAAAAATAAAATTATGGCACACGCCTTTAATCCCAGCCCTCAGGAGGCAGATGCAGGTGGATCTCTGTGAGTTTAAGGCCAGCCTGGTCTACAGAATGAGTTTCAGAACAGCCAGAGTTACACACAGAAAAACCTGTCTTGAAAAACCAAATAAATAAATAAAGTAAAATTATGAGGGCTGTATGTAGCTTAGTGGCTGAATACAAGCCCCCCTCCCCAAAAAGGTAAAAGCTTGAAAAAATTTTTGGAGAGAGATCAGCAAGATGGCTTGGCTGGTAAATAAAGGTGCTTGCCACCAAGGCTGACGATCTGAGTTCTAGTTCAAATGGCAGGAGGGAACCAACTCCAGGCTGTCGTATGACCTCCACATGTGGTTGGATTTAGCAGATACACACATGCGTATTCACACACAAAATAAATGTAGAACTTTTTAAAAAGTTATGTAGGGAAGCTGGGTATGGTGGCTCATACCTGACATACCAGAATTCAGTGTCTGAGGCTGCAATGTTTCAAGTTCAAGGCCAGCCTGAGCTTCAAAGTAAATGTCAGGCCAGACAGGACCTTGTCTCAAAACAAATTTATGAATGTTAAAATAATTCATCTCATTCAAACTTTCCTCTCCTTCATGAATGACTTTCAACATGCTTGAGGAACATTGGGTAGAGTCAGAAAACTTACTCCAACACTAAGTGTCTGGAGTAGAGAATTGTTAGGGATACGGACTTTGATTTTTGACAACTCATCTGTAAAATGGGTACATAAACCATTTTATGCTTATGTTCCAAGGAAACAGCGTATAGACAAATGACTAAAATTTGCCCGTCTTTTGACCACTCTGTAGTAAAAAGCCTCAAACAATACTTACTATTATAAGATTCCTTCCATTTTGAAATCAAACTAGTGAATATAATAGCTGCAGGCAAACCAGGCTTTGTCCCCATGCAACATTTGAAAAGGTAGCTTCATTGCTGAACCAGAGGCAGAGAGTTTTGCGTTGGAGTACTTTAATACGTTTTTATATTGCATATAAAGCACATAAGCATAAACCAGTAAGATGCCTGGCTGAAAACTACCTTCTTTGTGAAACCAGGCTGTAATTCTGAACAAGTTTTCAATTTTCACACTGCTGCTAGGGTAAAACATTTTAAAGAGTTTAATTTTTTACAATGGATTCAATGACATAGGATTATCTAACAAAGTAATGGCTAATCAATAGAAGGTTTAGTTGTCAGGTGAAACATATAACACACTAAAAGGGATTGATTGCCAGGCTTCTCCTTATTTACTAGAAGGTATATATTTAAAATGACACAAACTTGTTACCAGGCTGCATTCTTTTAACCTTGCAAAGGGCTGCTTAAGAAATCTGTTCAACAGCCCTATAGCAAAACAAGATAAAGTATAATGAAAATGCTTAAGAGACTGGGGGTGTGGTGGGGAACCAGGGACCTTTTGATATATAGTAACATCAAATCATGTCCCAGGAAAGAATATGGGCTAGAAAAATTAAATTACAAAACAACTCCAGGGAAGCTGGACCTTCCAAATGCCGCCCAGACTCTGCTGAATCCCAATCGAAGGCACAAACTCTAATTCAGTGCTTCTCAACCTTCCCAATGCTGCAGCCTTTTAATACAGCTCCTTATGTTGTGGTGACCCCAACCATAACACTGTATTTGTTGCTACTTCATAACTGTAATTTTGCTGTTATGAATTGTAATGTAAATATCTGGTATGTGAACCCCATGAAGAGTCAGTTGATCCCCCAAACAGGTCACAACCCATAGGTTGAGAACCACTGTTCTGTTTTCCTTCCAGGTTGATCTAAGGACAGATTTTTATTTTTATTTTTTATTTTTTTTAACAATGTGTACATCTGGGTACAATAGGCTTTCAATCCCCCTTTTCTCTTTTCCATTTTCTTCTTTTTTAAAAATGGTATGGCCAGATTAAGCACTGAAAACAAAATGAATTGGGCCCATATGGACTTTGACCAGCATATAAGCTATTTCCTTTATAATTTATTCACAGTATCTCAATTCTCTATATGAAAATACACTTTTTATGGTCATTACAACCCAGGAGTTCAATAATATGTTTTCTACTAAGTCAGTGATTACACAATTTATCAAAGAATGATTACACTGAAATAAAAATAAAACAAAGCACTAACCCCCTATACGGTCTTCTTCCCTCAAGTAATTTTAAAAAAGCTGGTTATTAAATTGCTTCTTTTTGAAGAAGGGTTTCTGTAGCTACGCACAAATTGCCAAACCATCCTGCAATTTTTGTTGTTGCTGTTGTTGTCACCCTCCCCCCAATGTTATTAGGCTCTGAAGAATTCAGCCAAAGTGGGAAGTTATATAAACAAATCACTTCATCAGATTCAGAAAGATCACTTTTGTCTTACTTAAGAGACCTACATTAATTACCTTTAAGATCTTTTACATAGACTATTTAAAATATGTACAATTTATTTATTTATTTCAAATGAGGTGCTTCTTCCAAAGTATTAAATAATGTCTACAAATGCATTTTTATAAATAGGTAATTAAAACAGATGACTAAAATTAAGTCAAGCTGCAAAACATTACCCAGAATGCACTGTGGGTTTGTTTTTTTTTTAAATAAGCATCTTAGGCAGGTTTAAAAAAAAAAAAAAAAAAAACCCAAACCAAAGCCCAAAGCACTTCAGAAAGAAGAAAGAGGAGGTAGGAAGTTCCAAAGGGTAAAACATACATATAATGAAATAATGCTGAAGCCTAAAGTATTTACAGATAGTCCCTTAAGCACAGTTTATCATGTTGCAATTACACCTTGCCTACTGCCAAGCCAAAGTGCTTACTATTGCCACTAGAGGGAGAAGTGTCTTAACACAAGGCAACAGCAGATAGGGAATGGGTTTTCTTGAGCAATTATCAGAACAAAGCTCCCTTGGCTGTGTGTACCTTCTAATTACTCAATACAATTAAAATGACTACCCTAAAACAAATAGAAGAAAAAACTGCCTGCCTGATAGCTGGGACTTCATTAAACCTTTCCCCCCATTAATCAAGTCAGAAAGAAGAGAATGCCATCATACTCAAACACTGGATCTGGTAAAGGAAGTAGTGAATTCTGGGAGGTTTCATTCTTTTCTTTTAGGGAGAAGTAACTCTTGAAAAAGCAAAGTCACTGCATTTCCTCATGTGGATGCAGCCTGAAAACAAACTACCCTCCAAAGGACAGAACAGCGTATGTCTTCTCTCAGCTTACTGGTTCATGAATGACTTGCTGTGGCTGTTTTGTTAATACACACTCTGACGTCATTTTCTATGTCTGTGATGTGCATCTTCTTCCTACTTGCCCAACTGTAGAAAGGGGCCAAGCCCATCCACGCTTCCATTAGCTCTTTCAACGTTATTGACATGACATTTAGAACAATGCGGGGATTTTTGCCAGGGGAGAAGAAAATCTCAGGCAAGGGAAACAGTTACTTTTTCCTTCCAAAAGGAAACCATTGTTTTTAAGGCCCAGTCATTAACAGATGATGACAACAGATTCATTTTTCTTTTGGCTGACAATTGTGACTTTTTTTCCCCTAGCAGTGTGCAAGGTGTTGAAAACCTGGCAGCTGTTACCTCCTAGGATGAAGATACTTTTTTATCCTCCCTTGACAGTTTAACTCAGTGGGTCAGCACCTTTAAAGACTGCAAAGTATCCTTGAAGAGGATGGAAGCTTGAATTACTGCTCTCTCCCTAATCAATGTAAACCCTCACTGCAGGTGAAGTTTCCATCTATAGAGGTGCACAGGGGAGGAAGATGTAATGCCCTGAGCCAGATGGTTTTTATCTTGTTTTTAAAGAATAAAAGAACAAGCTAACAAGGGAGACAGCTACTTTGTTAGCTTCTTGGCCTCTCTCATGGCTTTGCATCCCCAGGGTTCCGGGGACACAAGAGAAAGAATACAGGAAAATGTAAACACTTAAAGAAATATAACTAGAGGGCTGGCATCATGCTGCTTTCAAAGAGTTGAGAGAGCTCCACTCAATGCTTTATTTATCACTTGCCCACCTTCTCAGGATGGTAAGTGAACACACACACAAAAGGGGTGGAGGACTGGAGAAGAATTAGGCAGCAGCCACAATTTACTCAATTACAGAGAAAGGGAGAGCTGACAGATCCTATTAGCCCCAATGTGAGCACAGAAGAGCTGCATGTTGTAATGCTACATTGTCAAAAAGTAAAGAACACTTTCACATTATCTTCTCCCACCTTCCCCCACCCCAAATCACACATGGGATAAAAACTATAAAATAGTGGCTATGGTTTCCACAGCTTCACAGTTAAGGAGTAAAAACAGAAAGAAAATTGTATCGATATCATACTTTTTAAAAGTTCATACTTAATGCTAAATGATGACAAAAGGAATTGGATAGCTCAACTTTCTCCTTCACTATTTCTGGTAATTTCTCTGTCAAGTTTTAGAAGTGCTATTTATGGTAGTCTTACAAGCCAAAAAGTAGTCTTTTCTTTTGTGTTTTAAGAGAGGGCTTGTAGTGCAAGATTGCTATTACTTCTGTTTTAAGTTTTTAAAAAATTCACCAATGAAATGATATGAACATTTTGATAGCTAAAACATTATATTTAATAGACAAAACTTTCTTTTACCTTGTATTAATTTTGTAAGTTGTATTTTCAAAGAATCTGCCCATTTAATCTAGTCATTTTTTGGCATTGTTATTTATAATATTCAATTATTCTTTTAATGTCTCTAAGAATTATAGTGATAACCCTTCTTTTGGCTCCTTCAAAATTAAAACAGCTTTCCAAATTAGTATTAGTAGTCATGTCCCATTAACAATGGTAAGCCTTTGTCTGAGAATAATCTATATAAACTATAAGGCTTAGCTGTAACAATATTAGGTTGTTAGAGTACAAGTGAATTTTTTATATTTAAGGGTAAAAGACTCTTGAAATTTTATTAGAAATATGTGCAAATGAATTTCAACTTAAGAGATTGGCCCCATGAAGCAACACTCACTTTAGGCCACCCTTGACATCTTTTTATCTACAGATCATGACAATAGACAAACAAAACAACAAATGGCATTTCCTTATTGTCAAATGTAACAGACAAAAAGAGGAGTTTAAACAGCTTGTGTATTATGTACTAGCTTAAAAGAAAAAAACAGCAGTGGGGTAATCAAGTTCAGGGCAGTCCTGGACAGCTGCCCTGTGACCCCCTTCTATTGACCCCTGCTATTCATCACTCTTTCCCAAGATTGAGAGGGCAAGCTCCTAGGGAGTGACCACCACAATAGACAGACACAAGCCAACAGTAATCTGGTTCGAGCAAAAAACCAGATGGCACTGCAATAAATTTACAAATCTGCATTCATAGGGCTGTTAAAACACCCAGCAGCTAAAAGGCTCTGAGGGCCCCAGGAGGATCCCCCACTTCCCTAATTCTAAAGACCATTTCTCTTTCCAACAACACGGAGTTCATGCTCTTCACAAAGAGAATGGAGATAAAACCCTTTACAAAGAAGGGAGGGGGAAAGCCTCATGACCTAATTAATCTCCAGAGCTTGGATCTCAACCCTGAATGACAGATATTAGAAAAATCATTCTGAAGAAATGGGGAGGGGGGTTAAAGTGGAATGGGTGAGAAGAACCTGCTAAAACAGCAATGAGAAAAAAACATTAAATCTCTTTCAAATACTGCACACAACAGATCTTGCAAGAAGAAATGATTCAATAATGTATGCATTTATTTTTAAAATGAATCAGATTAGTCCCATGTGTGACCTGCTGGTCCATCTGTATGTGCTGGACTTAATAGGCACGATTTTCTCTCTTGCTTCAGTTTGAAGTATGAGAGAGATAAATTTAGTTTAATTTTCAACAGATCAGCCTATCCATTTTCCAAATGGACCATCTGGATCAGCCTATTAAAATTAATTTATAACTTTGCAGAGTGAAAATTCGTTTGTTAGCTTAAATAAAGTTGCCAAAACTTTTTGTCGCATCATTGTTTTTTGACAGTTGCTTCTGTATAGTGGACAGAGTCTCCATCTCCAAGTTTACCTTATTCAACATTGTTCTATTCATTTAGCATACAGATCTGGTGTGGATCTCCAAATAACTAACTGTTTCAACATCAATTTGTTTGTTTTGAAAGCTTCCTATATTGATTCAATTCTATTTAAAACAATTATTTTTATTAAAAAAAATTGGAAGAGAGCCTATCCCAAAAAATGTTAACATATAATAAATGAAAAGTGTTTGTGGAATGTTTTCAAGTACTTTCCCTTTATGTTAAAGCTATGAAAACTGGACTCTGGAGGCAGAAGTGGAAATTTTTTTGGAAATAGTAAGGTCTGAGTTCCAAATCAATGAGCAGCTCTGGTCAAGTCTAAGCCCTTCAAGCCTCCATCAGCTCCATCAGGAAATTGGAAATCACATATCTACCAACTCAGCGGGGTTAACACAGTACTAAATGAAATAAATATGTTCGTGGTGGGCATCCATCAAAAGCTACATCACTGCTCTCCTATGTGCTAGAACAAGGACATAAACACAACAAATTAAAAGTATTTGTATTGCTGCTGGCACTCATTTTATATAATATTATACTAAAAATGATTGTAACATTTATTTTCTAGCTATAATAATTTAATAAATAAACAAGTTAATTACTTGTCTATTTCTAGTAAATAATGAAGGTATTACAGGTTACAGTAGTCAGGGCACATTTTTTGGGGGGGATCACTATTATGGATATTTTAATTGAAAAAAATTGTAAGACTGAACTTTCACAGGTAAAAGATATTATCTCTAGGAAGCAGGACAAAGAGACTCGAGAAAGGAAGGGGTTTGTAGTTTTCCCTTTCTTCCCTGTGCGTGTATTATGCAAACGTGTGTGTATGTAGGCAGAGGTCCTCAGTCACTGAGAACCTCTCCTGGGATACCCAGTCTCTGCCTTCACAGTGCCGGATTACAGGTGGCCTGCCACACTCGTGGGCTCTGGGTTTCTGAACTCCGGCCCTCTTGCTCCCAAGGCAAGCAATTTAAGCACAGTCCCACAAATAGGGTTTAAAAGTAATTATCAATAGTGGTCTTCACTCTTAGAAAAACTAAATAAATTAAACAAATTCAAACTAAAAGAAACCATCTTTGTTACAGATTTGTTATTGATGTTGTTGTTGTTATTATTATTATTATTATTATTATTATTATTGAAATGTATGGTGAACCTTGGCCAGGCATGAATTGCAATTTATTATTATTATTATTATTATTATTATTATTGAAATGTATGGTGAACCTTGGCCAGGCATGAATTACAAGGTTATAATCCAAGCACTCAGGATGCTGAGGCAGGAGGCTTATTACATCAAGCCTTCTAGCCTAGTCTATTTAAAATTAAAGTGTATAAATACTCTTTACTGGGAAATATAAATTAGTGTTAACTATTCCATGTACATTTCTACAAAGCACTTAAGGTCATCTTGCCTAGACAAGACCTTTTTAGTTTAAATATTTACTATATATACAGACTGTCTTGTACTTTTGCACCCAGGATATTTTTAAATGATTGAGAAATAATGCTACCTGACTAAAATTGATGGCTATGACCAGAATACAGGCTCTTGATTTAAACTCCAGTATTTAAAGAATGACAGTCAAAGGCTTCCTGTCTTTTGCTTTGTTGTTGGAAGCTTTTTATTTTAAGTAAGACTGAATTTCATACCTGTCTAAGTGAATTCTTCTCTGGTATTATCTTCCTAGGGGGTTCGCCATTATTACAGTCTTCTCTCTCTGAGGAATTCTGTGAAAGAAAGTAAGCTTTAATTCAGTTCTCATTATCTTCAGTCTTATTCTGTGGGAGTAAACTGAATTACATTTCTAATTCTGTAAGCTAGAACACCATGTATATTTATGCATTTGAAGATTTATATACATACAGACATACACACATGTAAAAGAAACCATATGCCCGTGTATATAAATGAATTCATGTTGGGATCTGGGTGGCAGAAACTCTGTCTGTCTGAACAGCTACCCAGGAGGGTCACATTGACCTGAAGTCTAGTTTATCATACTTTGACACTGGGCTGATAAGAAAGTCCTAGGTCACATTTGGCTGATGACAATTTCAACTGTGATTATTACTTTCTCTTTAAGTAATCAGTCTTCAATTACTGTGAACGTCTATTTCATACTGACCTCCCAGTCTGGACTCTTAGAAGGATCAATCTCTTGTTCTCATCTCACATTTTCTTTTTACACAAAAGCAGCATAATTCCTATTAACACAAGTAACATTAATCTAGGATTTAAGATTAGGGTTCTTTTTTTTGTTGTTGTTGTTGGTCAAACAGGAGCTACAAGATCCTAAAGTATCAGTGGGATTTTTATATACTACGGAGAAATAATTAAATTAAAAACTGGTTCAAAGGTGCTCAAAACCAGCTGAGCATGGTAGCTTATGCCTTTAATCACAGCACGTGGGAGACAGGCAGGAGGTTCTCTTGAGTTTCAAGTTTGAGGCCAGTCTGGTCCGCTTAATGAGACCCTCTCTAAGGAACAAGGACAACAAATGTTAACCATTTGCAAAACAAACACAGAAAGTCCCAATTAATTTGTTATATTATATACAAAATCATCACATTCTAACAGGTATTGCTTTATTTTTAGATTAGGAACATATTTCCTGAATCTAAATATGAATTTATCTGGAAATTTTCATGCATGTATAAAACTATTGTTTATAATCACCACCCTGCTGTAAACCAACCTATAATATATTGTTTCGGGAGACAAGAAAGTAATGAAAACTGCCCTAAGAGTACTTGAGTTGTTGACTATAAAGCACTACAGATGGATGAGGAAGGAAACTAGGTACTTTTGTTTTTGAGACAGGGTCTCACTCTGCAGCCTGGGCTGGCCTAGAACTCACTATGTAGAAGGATCATGGAGATGTACCTGCCTCTGCCAGTGTTAAGTTAGGTGCTATTGTTAAGAAGAATTCTTAATAAGAAAAAGAAAGAAAAACCTGTAAACATGGTCAGAGTTAGTTCTTTTTTCATAGATTAACCAAATTCTTATTCTGACAATCCATGAAAGAAAGCCAACCAAAATGAAAAACTCCAGCCCAACAGTTACATAAAACAGAGGTAACAATGCTAAGTGATTAGGATATAGGGGCAAGGAACTGGCTGTTGCCTAATATTGAAGGAGAAATGTGGAATGCCAGTGAATGAGAGATGATTATCACGCTCAACATGAAAGTAACAATGAATGATGAAACTGTCACATGAGCCTAATAGGTCACCTTGGTGGTCTTCAGGAACCTCTCCACTAACACCAGAAGAGCTCAATACTGTCTGCACCCTTAGTGAAAAGGAATCCCAGCAAGAAAAGGACCCAACCTCTAGTCAACAAATTAAGTTACAGTCAATAACTCAAGAGTAACTAGTTGACACAGGGAAGATGCATCAAGGGCTGCTCAGCTAGTAGTGACCTTTTATAAACAGCAGAACTGCTACACACTTTCACACACATCTCCCCAAGACACTTGTCTCTACAATGGAGACACCTGGCAAACAACACTAATAATACAACTCTTGGTCTAGAGAGAGAGAGATGAATTTGCAGAAGATCTTCCAGAGGATCAGGGTTCAATTCCCAGCACCCACGTGTCAGCTGACAACTGTCTGTAGCTTCAGCTCCAGAGGATCTGATGTCCTCTACCTACCTCCACAGGCACCAGGGACACACATGGTGCACAGACATGCATGCAGGTCAAACACTACACATCTACAAATGAAAATGGTAAGATAAACGAACACATTTAGGATGAATGAACAGCCTTTGAAGTTTCCTTGCCCCAAACAGGAAAACATCTACTCAGGGTTTGGGAGATAGCTAAATGGGTAAAAACACTTGCTCTGCAAGCATGAAGATATGAGTTTGAATCCCCCAAATTCATGTAAAGTTGGACACTTGGGACATCTACAATCTCAGCACTCCTTCAAGTCAGGGAGCAGACAAGCTTAAGGGCACAGTAGTGAACAAGACCTCCTATCTCAACAAGGAAGAAGGTACCCCAGGCTGTCTTCTGACCACCATATAAGCGCTGTAACACTCAAGTGTGCATGTATGCACCTCCTCCCCCCATCTACTCTTTAGGATAACATCAAACCAACCCAAAATGAGTAAGACTTACAAGAGTAAGACTACTATTCCGAAAAGCCAAAAGCCAAGGCCACAAAACATGAAGAAGTAACTGTTTCTGATTAAAAGAAAACTAAAGAGACATGACTACTACTATTAATATGTGATCCGAAAGTTTTCTCCATAAAGGCCAATATTGAAAAATTGGAAAAAACCTGAGTAAGGCCTTTTATATATGCTAATATTAAATTCCAGAATGTTTCCCAACTTTTACATTTCACATTCATTCTTTTTGGATTTTTTTGAGGGGGGGGGAGTATATAGCTGTGTACCTATAACAGCCAAGTTCTGAAACCATTTTACCACATCCCCAAAATTTTATGGTCAAACTTATCCCCACTGAAAACCATTTAGTTTGTTTTAGCTCAAAAGTTTTGTCCTTTCCAGAACATCACGTAATGGACCATATAACATAATCATTTGAATTGACCTTTTTCCCCCTGTCCATCATAACATTTTGGGATCTACACAGGTTGTCATTATATAAATATTTCCCTTTCTCCTCGCCTCATTTGGGTGAGACACAGTCTCACACTGTAGCTCAGGTTGGTTTGGAACTCATTATATAGCCTATGCTTCAAACTCACAGCAACCTTTGGCTTCCCAAGTGCTGGGATAATAGGTATGAGCCACCATTGTTTTTTAAACTATCAAATACTATTGACTTTTGATCTCATATTATGTATTAAGTCTTTAAAATATTTCAGAAAAAGTTAAATATGAGTGTGGATGTACAGAATTACAGCATTAGAATAATAATGTACAGCATTAGAATTTGCTACATGTGTAAATAACATAAAGGGATTATTTATGCTATGCTTTCAACTTTTCTGTACAACTGGAATTATGCCTAAAAATTAAACAATAGGCTGTTATTATTTAGTAAAACTCATTATCCCTGCACTTGGTCCCTAGTTGGTGGCACTGTTCCGGAAGTTATAACCTCTAGGTAGGAGAGGAATGGTTGGCAGCAGTGGGTCACTGAAGATGGGCTCAGCTCTGTGTCTGCGTCCTGCCTCACTTCACAATGACCAGCCACCACATGAGCCTGCTGCCAGAGACTGAGCAGCTCCAGCTGCCAGGCCTTCCTGGCATGATGGACTCACACTGTGAACCAAAACAAAGGCCACTGAAGCTGCTTCTGCAGTTAGACTCTGTCAAGGTGATGAGAAAATCAACTACCACAGAGGTCAGACCCAGAAGGGAATAGGTTTGGAAATGGTAGGTGCAAAAATTTAGCGTGTGCATGGGAGGTGGGGGTTTCATGTAGCCCATCTCCACTGGGACTGGCTATGTAGCCAAGGATGAGCTTGAATTTCTGATCCTCCAGTCTCTACTGACCCAGTGCTGGCGTTATATTCATATACACCACCAAATCTAGAAATCAAACCCAGGGCTTTGTGTCTTGTAGGCAAGCAGTCAAGAAACTTCTAGAACTACTATACCCTCAGCACCTGAAACTCACATGCTGTCACAAAACCCTAAACAATATGACCACTGAGAATAATTTATTTCCAATAGTCAGAACACTTTATTTCAGTAAATAATTTGTTCAATGTGTTAGTAGTCCTTGAGAAAAAAAAAAATCTTCAAATAAAAGAAATTCTACAAATAGTAGCACTATGCTCAGATAAGTCTGAAAAAAGTCTAGAGCCAGCATGATGGCTCCCAGATAAAGGTGCTGACCGCTTCACAACCTGAGTCCCCTCCCTTGTTAGGACCCGCATGGTGGAAGAGATCTGGCTCTCCCAGGCTATCATCTGACTTCCACACACAAGCCATGACACCCACCCTTCCCTCCCCTCCCCTCTCCTCTCCTCCCCTCCCCTGTCCTCTCCCCTCCTTCCCCTCCCTCTCTCCCATTTCTGCACACAAGTCATGAAACACACACATATACACGAGCAGAGAGGGAAAGAGATTTAAAAATGTTATTAAAAGATTCTATGTAGCCTGTTATCTTTTATATTAACTCAAAGGTACCCCCCCACACACACACTTAGAATTAAAGAGGATTTGTGTGTGTGTGTGTGTGTGTGTGTGTGTGTGTGTGTGTGTGTGTGTGTGTGTGTGTGTGTTTGAGACAGGGTCTCAGATATAGTTCAGGCTGGCCTTGAACTCCCTAGGTAACCAAGCCTAGCCTTGAACTCCTTGATATTCCTGACTCCATCTACCTTGTACTGGGGTTATAGCTGTACCACCCTGCCCAGGAAGCGCTTCAGTGAAGGCTGTGACATCTGCTGACAAAATACTGATGGGTGGGGGTAGTGTAAGGAGATGAAATATTAATAAGGAAAATAATTTTAAAAGGTAAGATATTGTTAAAGTTCAGGCAGACCTCAAATACATTACTGGAAAATATTTTCAGAAGTAACACGAGATGAAAAAGTAACCAATCAGAAATGTCATGGAAGCATATGCCTTTACTCCTACAACTTAGGAAGCTCGAGCAGTTCAAGGCCAGCCTGATCTACACGGTGAGACTCTGCTCACAAAGGGTTCAAGGTCAGCATATCTCAGTTCAAAGTGTCCTTTGCCCACTTCTAGACTGGATCCTTACCTCCCAGCTTTCCTTTGGTCCCAGACTTAAGTTTCCATTCTGCATCACTTTTCAGCGATTCAATTCTAATATACTCAAGACTATTTCTGCATTTCAACTGTCCCCCCTCTAACCCAGGCCAACACCAATACTGTTGTTGTCAAGCTCATATCCTTGCTTCAATCTAGACCTGACACAGCACGCACAGTACTGTCAGTGTCACACTAAAAAGGTTATTTTGCTCTCAAAATCCTTTAGTCAGGCATGGTGGCGCACACCTTTCCTCTTGGCGCTTGGGAGGCAGAGGCAGGTATAATCTATGAGTTCAAGGCCAGTTTGTCTGTATAGCAAGTTCCAGCACAGCCAAAGCTATATAGTGGAGAGAGCCTGTCTCAATAAATGAAAAGAAACCTCTTATAGCTCCCTGGCACCTATATAATTGACCCAAACTTAAATCATTACAACACTAATAATTTGGCCAGTTTAACTTGACAAAGCATTGCACCATTTACATGGCATTATTTATCATTCATCAAAATAAGAACGTACTTTTTCACCCCTATGCTTTTGCTAAAAGCTAATTTCCTTTTTCTTTTCCCTCCCTACCTTCCTTCTCTTTTCATTCTTTTTGTTCCCCCTTCCACTCTTCCTCCTCCGTCCCTCTCCCTCCTCTCAGACAGGGCCTCACTAGTTAACTATTTAACAGCCTCTATCTTGTGATAATACTCCTGCCACAACCTGAATTGCTAGGGTCATAAGTATGTGTCATCATACCTGGCTCTTTTTCTCTTTTGAGACAGCTGTGTTCTATAGCCTAGGCTGACCCTATTCTCAATACGTAGTCAAGGATGGCCTTGAAATCCCATTCCTCCTGTCTCAGTCTCCCAAGCGCTGGGGCTACAAACTACATGATACTTGGTTCACTTTTGCTAATTGTATTCCCTCAATGTGTAATAGTAGTCTCCTTTACTAATCTATTGGTCAACTAAAAGTCTCAATTCCAAGCTTGGTGAGATGATCCAGTGAAAGATGCTTGCCACCAAGACTGATGACCTGAGTTCAGTTCTTGGGATCTATGTGATACAGGATGAGAACCAACTCCTACAAGGTATCGTATGGCCTCAATATGTGCCTGTCTGGGTACTTATGACCTTAACCCTCCACCTACCTCCACACACAGAGAATAAAAGGAAGTAAATGTAATTTTAAAAATCTTGATTCAAGTATCAACTAAAACACCATTACAAGATGCTGGTGACCATCATTCCCGAGGGATTAAAGCCTCTGAACACTGATTTCCAATTTAGCACATTTTATTTATTTATCTTTTACGAGACAGGGTTTCTCTATATAGAGCTCTGTACACCAGGCTGACCTTGAGCTCACATAGATCTGCCTGCCTCTGCCTCCTGAGTGCTGAGACTAAAGGTGTGAGTTCACCACTGCCAGCTTCCCTCCCCTCCAAATTTGGCACTTTTTTAAGATTATGTATCTTTATGTCATATCTGATGTTACTCTTGTGAGTTGGAGCTCTCTACCCTCTATTAATGCTGGAGGTTGCTATATTTGTTGGACTGAGTACTGTTGCCTGATTGATTTTTCTACTAACATCATGACGATCCTTTTCTCAAAACTTTTAATGGGGGCTGGTGAGATGACACAGTAGATAAAAATGCTTGCTACCAAGCTGGGCTACCTACATGGTGAAAGGAGAGAACTGACTTCTTCAAGCTGTCTACTGACACACACACACACACACACACACACCACACACACAACTGTAGAGAGCTGCAAAGCGCCGCGCCTTAAAGATGGAGCTGGCTTCCGCCTTTCACCTCCCCAAGGGTGAGCGCTCTCTGGCGTAAACAAGCCCTTATTTGGTTAAGTCTGTTCAGCCTGTCTGCTTCTGTGTTAGAGTAGCCTATCTGGAGGGTCCACGTAGCTCACTGGGGTTGGTTAATGCAAGGGTATTTAAGCCTGTGCAGGGGTCCCCAGGGCTCTCGCAGGTCAGAAGAACATGTTTCAAGGATCCTGATTAAAATTGCATGAAGATGATCTTCCTGGAGTCACATCTTACATGGCAGGGGTAGGCGCATACAACAAACAGACACACACACACACACACACACACAGGCACACACACACTCACACACAGTCACACACATAGGCATACACATAGACACACACACACACACTCACTGAGACACACACAGGCACACACAGACACACACACACTCACATACACCTCACACACACTCACACACACACCGAGACACACACACGTACACACACAGACACACGCACACCGAGACACACACAGGCGCACACACACACACACACACACACACACACACACACACACACAGACCCCAAAACAAAAACAAACATTTTAGTGACTTCCCTGAAATCAAACATTCTTCAGTTTGACTTTTGGGACCTTCTAGAACATAATATACTCAGTTATCTCATTCAACTGTATTATTTTCTGCCTTAGTCAAACAAGTTTCTTCATATGCCACATAAACGTGTTCTATGATATTGAATCAGAGTGAAAGATTCCTTAATTCTACTCTAGCTCAATTAACAATTATAAGCACAGGAAATTATTCAAGCTCCAATATCCTTATGATGAGGCTAAACTGTCATCTTCGCTAAGAAACAACATAACCATTCCGTCATCCTCTTGATTCATATAATCTGGTACTCAAGATACATTGTTACTCTCAACTAATCAGTAAGAAAGGATGCTTGGTAAAGTCTTATACCTCCCTCCACAGCTTAATACATTAATTACATAAAATCTGGATAATAGATAACAATAAACAAACAAACAAATAAATAAGACCCAAATCAGGGTATGGCAATGCACAACTTTAATCCCAGCATTTCAGAGGCAGAGGGAGACAGATCTATATGAGTTCAAGGCCAGCCTGGTCTACATAGTGAGTTCTGGCTGGCTAGAACTACATAGAGAGACCCTGTCTCCAAAAAACAAAGTAAGCAAAAACGGCATCTTTTCAAGATTGAATGGTGTAGCCCGAACTAGTTTGAACAGACAGCACTTAGAAGTAAAACAAATTTTAAAACTAGAAGTAATGTTTTCCACCTATGTTCCAGAATTACTGCTTTGTTTTTATACTTATTTATTTAATGTGTATGGGTATTTTGTCTGCGATGTTTGTGCCTGGCACCCACAGAGTCCAGAAGATGGCATTGGATCTCATGGGACTTGAGTTTCAGAAGATCGTAAGCAACAGTGTGGGTGCTGGGAATCAAAATCAGGTCCTCTGAAACAGCAGCCAGAATGCTCTCAACCATTGTCATTATCTCTAGTCCCATTGGTAAAGTTTTCATTGAAATAATTTAAATGATTCTATAACAGTTATCACTTAGAAAAGCTGGTAGATTTTGGTGAATGTTAACACTGAATTTGAACCTTTTAAAAGTGGAACCCGTGTCAGTCAGATAGTTGGTAAGGTAGAGACACTTGAACATTGATGACCTGAGTTCAATCTCCAGATACCACAAGATGGCAGGAAAGAACCAACCAAGAGTTGTCCTCTGATCTCCATACATTTATTCATCATGTCAAGCTTGCATATATGCATACATATAAACATGAAAATATGCAATTAATAAAATAAAGTCAGAACCCAACTGTTCAGTGTCTTGTAGAATGGCAAGCACACATGAAAAAAAAAACAAAACAAAAAAAAAACCCTAAGACTGATTTCTAATAACCAGCTGCAATATCATATAATGAGCTTTGCAGGCAACTGGAGTAATACTTGTTCTGTGACTTTGCAGTAACTTTAACCTCCAAATGCACATGATTTCCAACTTATAAAATCAGAAGTCATATTTTACAAGGTAATTTAGCTACATAAAAAATATTAACTCTTTAGTGAAAGATGACATCACACATAGAGAGAGAGAGAGAGAGAGAGAGAGAGAGAGAGAGAGAGAGAGAGAGAGAGAGAGAGAGAGAGAGAGAGAGAGAGAGAGAGGAGAGAGAGAGAGGAGAGAGAGAGCTGGCCTGATAATGCCTATATTCCCAATACTTGGGAGGCAAAGGCAGAAAGATTACTGAAAGTTCCAGGCCAGCCTGGTCTACACAGTGAGTTCCAGGCCAGCCAGGGCTACAGAGAAAAACCCTGTGTCTAAAGACAAGAAAACAAAACAAAGCCTCACCAGCGCTCTCTCTGTGTATATGAATTTCAACAAATTTAATTAATCTTCCTGGGATGAATGGACAAGTGTAGGTTAAGTTTAGAGGCTTACTGGAGATTCCTACTCAAGGACCTGATTTTAGGGAAGACCCGAGTCTTCATAAAATAATCAATCCTTTCTGGCATGATTCTATAGACAATGATTCTCTGGCAAGATTACCATTTGGCGTACTCTGTTAAACTACAGCCACATCAAACAAAGTCTGCACACAGTGTTAAACTTCTACAGAGCCCAAGTCCAAGTTTTCAAGGAGTGTTATTTTTCAGCAGTGTACAGCTCCAACACAGTGGTAGTAGGAACCAGACAGAATGGGAAGCACTCACTGGGAGAGAACGGCCATCAGTACTGCCTTACTCCCTATGACAGAAGTCAAAAAACCTGCCAAGTAGGTTTTTTTCCCCTGCTACATTGTCTGACACTAATTATAAAAATACTACAGATGCAGCCTTTCTCAAAATGCAAAGGGCCTGTGTGTATTTGCAAAGAACAACTATTTTTTATGCTTCCAAATTCTTAATCCTGTTTGGAGCTGTCAGTGGGGGTTAATGGAAGCCTTGGATAGGAGAATTCCAATCTGGTTGGCAGATGGATAGGTTGGTTATAGCTGCATAACTATGTCTTGCCTGCAGGCACAATTCAGAACACTGTTAAAGCAATATAAAGTCTCTGTCAAGCTGAACCATTTGGATCAGTAGCAAGGAGAAATAATAATAAAAAAGAAGTTCATTTCTGGGCCTTGTGCATTTATGCTAGTATGCAGAAACTGATTAATTGTCATAGTGTGCTGGTCTTCTATACCTCAGATTTCTACTTCTGGAGGAGATTTTGCATGCTAATATAATCATTCTCCCTCTTGAGACATTAGCAAATAATCAAATGAAAAACAGGATCATAATTTACTGAGATTCAAGCAATTCTCTATGCAAATTTGACTTGTTATTGCTGCTGCCTCGTTAATCTGAATGCCTTTGACAAACTCCTTTGATTTATGAACTCATGACAACTCCAATGTGTATATATTTTGCTAGATTGACATTATCATTAAGAGTGGGTGGACTGAGCTCACATGAATGGCTGATTTTATTCGCTGGTGTCTGCTGCTCAACAGCTGAGCATCTCCTCCTCACAAAGCCCCTGAGCGGCAGGCTCTTCCCATCTTCCCGTCCATTCATCATCTCGATGTTAATTGGCCCAGGCTTTAAGCAAATTTTCAACACGATTTAAAGGCACGATGACACTGATTACTGACCCTCTGCCATACGGTGCCTATTGATTAACCTGACAGAGATGATGAGCTTGAGGGAAACTAGGTGTGTGGGGACCTCAGGGGGAAAAATATATTGTCTATGCAGGCAAACACTTGTCGTTACCTCACAAGCCAGAGTCTGCACAGCACAGAGTCGTCAAAGACACTACTGCTTTGATACCCACAGCTAACACAGAAAGTGCTTCCTGTATTCAGAGACATTACAAATATGTCATGTCAAAGCACACTGACACATTCAGTATTTAGAACAATTCCCTAGATAAATGGTTGCCTTTCAACCAATTGTGCTAGGAGTGTGTGTGTGTGTGTGTGTGTGTGTGTGTGTGTGTGTGTGTGTGTGTGTTAAATTAGAAGTACTGGGGTGGACTGACTGGTAGTATTTTATTATATAAGAAAAAAATGAGAAAACAAATTTTAGAAAACAGAGGAAAGAAGAAGGGAGGGATAAAATACTCAGGGTCAGTCCCACTATGATTAAACAGGCTTCATTCTGTCATTAAAAGAAGATATTTTTCTCAAAGAGAAAGAAACCCATCAACCGATTTTATAGATTCTGTTTTCTGTTCTTTGAATATCACAACCTAATTCTAACTGCCAAACTATTCAACACAGAAATTATGAGCGAACATTTCTAAATAAAGCAGAAATGGTATTAGAGTCTAACAAACATAGCCAGTCAATTCTTGTTCCCCTGTATTCAACAACTATGGTGCAAACTGTGTGCTTGGAGAAGCGGAACAATCTTTTGAAGCTAAGCCTCAGAAAACCTAAGTTCCTTATTACTATGAGAAGAAAATACAAAGGTTCAAATTAATAGCCAGTGAGTGCATATTTTAGCAACAAAAATCTGCTCCAGATATTGCTAGGTCTGCAAAGGTACACAAGTTATACAGCACAGCACTGGAGGTCAGAAAGATCTTTAGATAGGACAGTTATTATTTAAAACAAAGCCAACAAAATATCCTCCCTCCGGCCACACACATCACCTTGTTTACTTACGAGTCCTGGGGAGGACAGCCAATGTACAATTTTATACTCAGGGATTTTGGAGCAGCACTGAGGATTAATTCAAAGCTAAAATAACAGAAAACTGAACAGTTTGACTGTAGTCACTGTTGCAGTGACATGGGCTGTTAATTTAAGAGATCAAATGTTCCTCAAGTCAAACAGCATCGGTGCCTGTTATTCTGGAACATGTACTCACTCCCCAAAAGCCTGCCTCCTGCTCTTCTAAGATAAACAAGCTCAACTATGCACTGTGATGCTCTGATAAAGACAGATGAACTGCACAGGGAGTGACAGGAAAGGGCACCAATGTTGCTTTTGTTAACTTTCAAGTCAGGAAACATCACAATCAAGACAATATTTTAATGTTTTATCATTAAAAGTCTAGATGTAAGAGAAAGACAAATTTGCAGTAATCGATATGGGGACCTTTCCCCAAAATAACGAAAACAGTACCTCCATTTTCTGAAGAAGAGTGATGACAGCTGTCTGGACATATTTAGCTTTGTGACTTCTTAATCAAAGATTTGAACATCAACTTAGCAATGACTCTGAGTATATGTAAGGATTTGTAATTAGGTTAACATGTTCCACACCAGAATAACAGTCCATTTAAACACTAAACTAAGTTTCAGAACTCTGAAGACTTAATTGAAAAGCAAACCCTACTTTATTCCTTACCCTCCCAAATCTGTAGGTTGTAAAATTTTTAAAATACTTCACTTCTGTTGAACATAACAATGCAGTCACCAAACTATGAAAACATGGCTTAATATTTTCAAATTGCAATAGAATAGCAAAGTAAACCCTTATATGTTTCCATACATTGGTTGTTTTGTCAGATTACAACCACTACTCCTTTTTATAATGCTTTCATATATATATTTCACAGTTTAAAAAACAAAAACAGCCTGGTGTGGCAGCTCACCCCTTTAATCCCAGCAGCATTCAAGAGGCAGAGAGGTAGGTGGATCTTTGTGACTTCCAGGCCAGCATGGTCTATAAAGCAAGTTCCAGGACAGCCAGAGCCACCCAGTGAAATCCTGTCTCGAAATACCAAAAACCAAAACAAAACAAAAACCAAAAGAACGAAAAAGAAACCAAATACAATTTATAAGGCTAAATAAGCACAGTAAAATAAATATAAATTCGCCAGGAGAATTTGAGATTGAAAGACTGAAATAAAAAGCCAAGCACACCTAACATGTGGCAAACGCACAGCACTTTCCGTTTAAACACACCTCAAAGAGTAGTTTGCCCTCTTCCAGATATTATCCTTCCCAAGTGCGTGTTTGGGACAAGTTTTCTTAAACCACATTTTTCTTTACTATCATTTTTATACATATACTATCTTATCCAAGGGTCATCATATAGTAAACATTTGTTTCTCCTAAATATGCTTGGTTGGTTTTGTAACTCAAAGGCATCTGCATTATATAGATTTTTCTGGTTTCTCAAATTAAAGTTGGGAACTATGGAGCTTCAGGGATGTGTATCCAAACCCCAATGAACTGTGATTCTGGCATCCCCATTCCTCACATGTTCTTTGGTTTCTTTTTAAATTGTTTTCTTCACCTTAGGTATCTTCCTTGCTTGGGTATTACCATTTTATTACAGTTCACAATATCTTCAAAGAAATGTAAGATTTCTTTAACTCGATAAACTCTAATATGCCCCAAATTATTACCTTTTAGAATAAAAATAAAAAGCACCCCAACTAAATAAGTTGCAAAACTTATTTTGCAAAAACAAAGACTGTTTTTGTGTTCTGGTTTTGGTATTGATTTTTATTACAAACTTGCCTGTATTTGATTAGCTTCCTATCTGCTTTATTACAAACTCTGCTCTTCTCACTGGTTTGGTTTCCAAGGCTGAAAAACTTGGCCCTGAACAGCTCTTTAAGTTTATTTTAAAGAACAGAGGTATGTTTAAGAAAAAAGAACATGTGCCACACTTTATAATTCTGACTTTTCCCTTAAAATGCTAAGAATGATATCTATATTCTAATACTTGACTTGATCTTTTAACCTTTGTTTTTACTTTAAATCTTGCTGTACCATTCTCTGATAATACCTATTATAGAAAAAGGGGGAAGAGCAGTATGCTTTAAAAAGAAACTCTTCTGGGTTGTCAGGTCTATAAGGGGATGACATGGAGGGAGAACTGGGCTAAGCATTTAAAATGTAAGTGAAGCACACTTCTTTTCTAGAAGGGCAAAGGTTATGCACACCAACAGTTCATCTCTGCAAATGTTCATGCTAACATTACTAAACAGCAAAATGAAAATAAAACCACAACAGATTAACTTGGAGTTCTATTGGAAGTGGGTTAATACATTTATTTGGGATGATAAAGTAATTTTACTTCCCTAAGAGTAAATAATCTTGTGTTCTTTAATACAATGCTCTTTGCCAAATAACAGATTTCAAAAGTATTTTTCTTCCAAAGAAGAATTTAACAATAGAAACTCCTTCTATTTAAAAATGACAATTTAAAAGAATATGTTTGTGTGTAGTTCTAACTAAATATATGCTTGAGCCTATGGTCTTAAGTTGTTGCAATGCTGGAGAATATTCACACACCTCTAATCATCCATCCTGCTAACTATACACCATATTGTTTAGATTTGTGACATCATACAACTTGGTTACAATATTATTACTTTCCATAGTCTCTATCTTCTATATGTAGAATCATAAGAAACCTGCATTGTTTATTTCTATAAAATTATTCCCTATCACTTAATAGAAATGAAGAGTTTTCTTTGGTAATATTAGTAGTCCTTTGTTGATTAAAAATATTAAAAATAAGTGAGAGTCATTAATTCAAACATTCTTGAATTGTTATAGTTTTGATCACCATTTCAGAATAAAAACCATGACAACTAAATAAGTAGTAGCCAAAAACAAACAAACAAACAAACAAAAACCCCAAAAACCAAAAAAACAGAAGCAGGTAATTCTGATAATTTTATTATGAACTTACCCACATTTGATCATTCTCTTACTTCCTATATTATTGAGAAATTATTCTATTCTTGTTATCCAGTGGACTTTCCCACCAATCACATATCCTTACAACTACAAACTCTGCTCTTCTCTGATTTTTATAGATGCTTGGCTTCTAAGACTGAAAAACTTGGCCCAGCACAGCTCTTTAAAGTAGCCCTTCAATTTTTAATGATATTTTTGGCATTAATCGAAGATCTTTCAAGAAAATCTGGTATTAGCTACCACAAATAGTATTTTGCCATTTTATGGAATTTAAAGAAAAAAATTGCTTTGCATACTTCAGAGTCTGATATATAAATTAAATACTAATTTTAATATTATAGAAGAGAGCTTTGAAATCTGTAATATTCACATTTTGGCATCAGAGTGTCCTGCCAAAATTCTCTCTGAGAAAAGCCACCCTTTTGCACATCCTCTGCTTCTGCAGACAATGAAAAAAGAGTTGGCTCCAACATCAGTTGCCTCTCACTGACTGCTGTACAAAGGACATTCTGGGTAGTGGTCAGTAAAGAAAGCAGTCATTTCTAAATGCCAGTGCTTCCCAACATCTCCTTTCCTTCTGGGTGGAATGAAGTCTGAGAGCCTGACTGGAGGGTCATTCGACCCACGAGGGCCTGGAAAGGTTTCAAGAATAACAGAGGTCATGTAATTGCCAAAAGAGCATTAGCCACTCAATCATAATGGATAATTAAATGACCTACATGATTCCTGAAATAGCTGCTCTATATTTGGTCTATTACTTGTGTCCCTCAAGATAAGCTACTTGTCTGGTCTGCCTTGACCCGCAAAAGTCCAACCTGCGTCTGGAAGCTAGCTGCATGCTTCTATTGCTTTGAAACCCCACCAGACTATGCTTTCAGGAGGACACACATAAAAAATCAATCTTGTATCCTTCTCCCTATTGTGCTCTGTGGAATACAAATGACTAAAGCAAAGAAAAAAAAAAATTAGTAAAACCTTGGCTTAGATCTTTGAAGGAATAGAAGGAAAAAAAAAAAAACACAACGTAAGAACCACACAAAAAGAATGCTATGATGATTTTTAAAAAAAAGTTTTCCTCATACACTTGAGAAGAATTTTACATTTGATTATAAAGTTAGATATTAATTTTGCACATAAGAAGTCATTAAAATGCCAATTGTCCAGGTTGCATTTTTTTATGGTGCAGTCTACTGGACTCTTTACTGGCCTAGTTTTTTTTTTTTTTTTTAGTCCATACAGAAAGCAAACTGCCTCTCAAAAAAATCAAATGTATATGGTACTAATTGTTTACATAATAAAAGTAACAAAAATATCACTCAGTTTTTCATATCTCTCAATAGTTTAACGCACTACAATACTTCATTAGAAAATACAAGCAAACAGGAGCCAGCTATGTGGAATACTGAAACTATACTTGAGAATTTGCTTCTTTGTGAAGGAGAAAAGGTCTGCCTGCAGCCCTGGAGGTAACCGCACATCTAGCAAACACTACAAAAGAGGCAAGAGACAAGGAATCAAAGACAACCCTACAATAATAGCAAGGGATAGAGATGTGAGGGACAAAAGAGCTAACATTTAGAATACCCTAGAGGCTAGTAGGATTTTTCCGTTTCCACGGGAAATTTTGTAGCTTGAGGCTACTGGCTACCCTGATCTCTTACTAGTACATGGATGGCTTATTAAACCTAGAACATATCTGTTTTAGTTAACTTCAGGGTAGGGAGGGGGCAAAAGGGGAGGAGAGAACAAAATGTACTTAAATGCTGAATTTTCTTCTCCAGGCTGAATGCCTTTCATCCAATAAGACATTCAAAGCAGTGACCCAGCAAATGGATTGCAAAAGCAATCTTCCGTTCCGGTGCCACATTATCATTCCTATTCAGTATTCTCCATGAGATATCTCAATCAGCTGTGTGTAAGTGACAACGCAGCCCATTGCTGGGTTAATTAAACATTTGACTTTAACACCCTCCCCGTCATTAAGCAAATAAAAACAGATAATTCAAACTGCACTTCATCCTCAGGGTACACAACACACATGTCAAAATTAAGAGAGTCCAAGGCCTCAGGGGAATTCTGTTGAAGCTATAATCAGTTTAAATCTTATCTGGTTTATCAATTATTCTATTGATTAAACCAAAGCGATTATACACAACTCCTCTGCCACATGGAATTGATGTCAGCAGAGCCAGAAAATAACTCCAGGAGGTTCCAAACCGACTTAAAAAGCGACCAACAGACAGACCAATAACAGTCGATTATTACATACCAGCGATCCATCCACTGAAGAGCTGATTCTTAGATTCAGGCGGTGAAGTGAACTGTTCCCAATCACTACGCCCCACTCAGACCTCACAGTTGGCTCCAGTAAATTTATGTTGTGAAGAGCAACATGTATTCTACTGATTGAAGCAGAAGCTAGCACTCAGCTGAGATATTTTGTAGATACTAGCCCCTAACTCTAAAACAAAAAGCTCAAGCAGAGAAAACTAAAAATCTTGTTAATTTCTTTTCCTATGTGTACATGGCCAGTATCATGTAGGGGTGAGAGGGACATATTTAAGACCCAATTCTGAAATTCTCCTGAAAACTCCAGATTTCTGAAAATCAGACTCCAAGACATCACAAAGACCTTGACACAAAGAGGCATGACTCCTTTTATTAATTCCAAGGGCTAACGCCTTCAATACTATTAATAGTGCTGAAAATATCGAGTTGTGTCTTCAAATAAAATGTTGATAACTAATCCCTAACACTGAACTTCTACCAGGAAAATTTAACCACGATTTAGATGTCCTTCTGTCCATTTCGTTGCGTACTATCTTTCAAGTGTCCAGGACCCTTAGCACCTTAAGGGCATGCCCTTCTGTATACGAGAAAAGCACTAATAAAACATAAAAACAAAACCAGGAAGGAGGGCTTGGTCACTCCACACCTGGAACCTGTGTATTAGCCATGCTCTTCAGGAGGGAATGTGTGCTCGGCCATGTTGGCACCGCATGTGCATTCAACCAAAAACTAACTTATCTCCTTCCGATTTTGTTGTTTTCTGGCAGACTAAGTAGGAAAACTGCATTAGCATGCTGTACCCTACACTCACCACTAGAAATACTGAGGGTGCTATTTGTAAGTGTGTTCTTTTAAGAGGCTGCTCTCTGCAGCTGATTTCTGCTTGCAGTGTGTTTTGTGTAATCAGCACATCATCATAAATACATTGGCTGTTCCCCTGAGGGTAGCTGTCAGGGTTTAATTTACAGAACAACCTGGCCAATGTGAATTTTAACACTCTAGCACTATGGCAAGGAGTTACCACACTCTGTGAAAAACAGGTTTCTATGAATTTTTATATCAAAAGCTGGTCCCAGGACAATTTAAGTTTTAGAAATACTGTTTAAAAAAAAACACTTTCTACCTTGAATGGAATAAACTCATTGATAGCAGAAGACTTGAGTTACTCCCAAACCCCAAGTGGGCACTACCAAAGGTAGAGAAGAACAGAGAATTATCTACCAGTAGGAGGCACTGTGGAAAACGCCATCTCACTTTAAGCTACCTGTAGAGCTACCCAGATCACCAGTGATCCCCGAAAGGGTATGTAAAGGGCAAACCTTTCATGCAAACTGCGTTATCTTATTTCAACGAAAGTGATTAGTACATTAAACCCAGGTAACAAGTCTTATAATTAAGAAAAATGGGCCTAAAACACTGGCATATTCATGGGGCTGAGGAGATGGCACAGTGGATAACCAGAGTTCAGCCAACAATCCTAGCAGAAGGTGGAGACAGGGATTCCAGGGCAAATTGGCTAGCTAGACTTGCAGGACTGGTGAGACTCAGCTTAAGTAAAAAGCAGAGGCTGCAGAGATGGCTCAGCGGTTAAGAGCACTGACTGCTCTTCCAGAGGACCAGCGTTCAATTCCCAAAACCTACATGTGTATGTATAAATAAATAAATCTAAAAAACAAAACAAACAAACAAACAAACAAACAAACAAACAAAAAACAGACCACAACAGAGAAAGACCTCTGTCGACAATCTATCTCTGGGCTTCATGTACATGCACACAAAAAGGCACCTGACTGTACTTTCTGATTAATAAAGTGGCAAAACATACACATTCTATAATGTATATTATACATGTGAGTATTATACATGAATATAGCTACATACCAATGTATGCATGCTTCTGTTAAGGGCTATTATGCAAGTTAGCTTACCTAGAGTCAAAGAAACTAAAATATGTTTCGTTTTGACTTGTTTTTGCATGAGACAGGATCTCTCTATGTGGCCTGGCTGAACTGGATCTTGCTATGTATATCATCAGGCTGGCCTCAAACTCACAGAGGTCCATCTGGCTCTTCCTCTTCGGTGCTGGGATTAAAGGCGTGCACCACCACTCCAGGCTTGATTTGTCTTCTATTGCTTTTAGTGCCGCACAGAATTGCATTGCACGATGTCTTTAGAAATTATTAAATTGTACTAGATGCGATGTAAATGCTGATAACCTTCACACTTAGGAGGTGGAGGCAAAAGACGCAGATATTTAAGGACAGCCTCAGCCACAGCAGTGAGTTCAAATCAGCCTGTCACAAACAAACAAGAAAACCAAATACACAAATAAAAGCACCAAGTTGTGGCTAACACATTCTTTAAAAAAGAAAAAGAGCTGGACGGTGGTGACAGATGCCTTTAATCTCAGCGCTAGACAAGAGGCAGGAGGATCTCTCTGAGTTGAAAGCCAGCTTGGTGTAAAGAGTGAGTTCCACAGAGAATCCCTATTTCAAAAACCAAAAGGGGGAAGGGGGATAAAAAAAGAAAAAAAACTACCTACTTCGCTGTGGAGGGTTTCAAACACACCCAAATTTATGTTAAACTTATATTTAAGCCATTTATTAGACCAATGCATATACTTACAACTCACTCTGGTACTGCCATAATTTCATTTTATGAAAGCAGAATCTTATACCTGCAAGCTTTCATAACCTCTTTGGTGTTTGTGGTTGTTGTTGTTGTTTTGAGACAAGTCCTCATAACCCAGTCTGGTGGTCTCAGACACTCCCATCTCTCAACTTCCCAAGCACTGTAGTTACAGGTATGTGCTTATAGCACCTTTAAATTTGCTGATTGCCAGAAAGTATATCTGACCACCAGAAAGAAGTCATATTTAGGAATACAATCTGTTATTACTCATCCTGCTATTATGCTATGACAATTTATACATGCAATTCCTTTTTATTTTTGACACATAAAAGGCAAAAAGAGAAAAAAACATGCCACACTCAGTTTTTACTGATTAAAGATTAGAAAATTTTAATTCGGCTGAATAATTACTTTTGTTTATAAAAATCCTTTGTCTAATAAAAGACATCTTAACTCTAAGAAATTAATCAGACTCTTTCTCCTTCAACTCATAATTATAAAATGCATGCTAGGACATTTTGAACTAACCAGGATGGGGTTAGACCGAGGTCACAACAGACCAGATGACTACCTTCTCTTCCCTGGAGACCATGGAGTAGTTCCAGAGGCTGCCATTAGATAGCAGCACAGTACACACCATCAGTCATCTCTCTTACAGCCTCTCTCCCACAAAGGCTGGAATTACCTCAGACACACCTCTCTCCTCTCTCCTCTCTCCTCCTCTCTCTCTCCTCCTCCCTCCCCTCTCTCCCCTCTCTCTCCTCTCTCCCCTCTCCTCTCTCTCCTCTCTCTCCTCTCTCTCCTCCTCTCTCTCTCTCTCTCTCCTCTCTCTCTCTCTCTCTCTCTCTCTCTCTCTCTCTCTCTCTCTCTCTCTCTCTCTCTCTCTCTCTCTCTCTCTCTCTCTCTCTCTCTCTAATTCAATTAGTGCAGTCAGCAACTCCAGAAAAGAGTAATTCAATTAGTGCATTGTGGAGCTCTACAATACCTCAGCAGATGTTCACCATCTTCGGGAACTGGAGCTAGGTTTCAAATACCTGTGTGACTTAGATACACACTGTGTTATACCATTTGTCAAAATGCTTACACAGGCTTCTCTGACTTCAAACAGAAGGGGAGGAAGCAAACCCAGGCTAACCTCCTAGAAAGGTTCCTAATTTTAGGTTGCCTTAATTAAGTTACATTTCCTAAATTATATTTAAAACAAAATGCACCGTAGCCCTCAATGGGTAAGATTGCAAGTGTGAGGACAGGATGGACTACAATGTACGATCCTGTCACAAGCAAACAAACAAACACAAGAGGAAACCCCTCTACCAACACTATACTCTACATGTTATAGTTGTGGAGGTTTCCATGTTGTTTTGCAGGGCTAGGGCCTGAACCTGAGGCTTTCGCACATGCCTGGCATATGCACTACCACGTAGCCACACTGCCAGGCCTGCTACTGTCTACTGCTCTGTAGCAGCGTGTCTATCCAGTTATGGATTCCCAACTGTAAGGAAGACAGTGTCAGGATGAGAGTGTATCCACAAGGAAGGACAACCAGAATGGTAACCCAAATAAGGCTATGAAAAGACAGAAATGATAGCGGGTATCTCTCAAAGAAACAACAGCATCAGAAAAGTCAACATGGGAAACAGAAGATAAAGCAACATGACAGCCCTCCTCAACGCGTAAATAAACTGGTCATTTGGAATCCAAACAGATCAGTTCCAGGGCCTTCACCCTCCTCCCTAATAATTCAAGGTATGAGAATCTCAAGAACGATAGATATATAGGGCACAGGATTTGCATGCAGCACGGACAATCCTCCCAAATATTTATTTCTAGATTGCATAAATATAGTAAAATTTAATGTTATGTGTATGATTCTCCCTCAGCATTGTTTAAGGAATAATAGCAAGAAAAAAGTCTGTTCAGTACACATCATGGGCCTAACTACATTTTCTGATCCAAACTAGCTGACTCTGCAAACGTAAATCTACAGGATACAGGGGGTAGGGGACAATTGCTCTGTATTACTACAAAACACAGTGTCGGGAACCATAAGTGAACAAAAGTTTGACTCCTTGTAGAAAGAAATCTTCCTACTACACCAAATGAAGGAAAGAAACAAAAACAAGAGAGCTCGGAGACCACTTGTCCCACATGGGGAGATCAAGCTCAGGCAAGCTGACTCCTGCCAAACACATATAAAAGGCACCTTGTATTAAGAAACGTGACATGTTGTCTTCTGGTGTCCTTTCCAACACTGAAATCCCATACTTTTGTGGATACACTGATTCTTCTTCCTCATAAGCAAAACCTGGAATAAAAGTACTAAAGCTAATTCTCACACAGGTGTGATGTGATGGTGTGAAAGTTAACATGGAAGCGAGTTTTAACAAAAGTCTTAATAATATACCATGGGAAGAAATTTTGCAACTTCCCTGAATTGGATTTAGGAGACTGTAAATGCATACATTCCTGGCCTCTTTTCCTACATTTCAGTTTTTTTAATTTTGTTTGTTTGTTTGGTTTTTTTACAGGACTTAAACGAATGGTTTGTTTCCTCTCACCCTCTGGAAGTCATCCAATGAGGACTCAATTTCCAGAAGAGTAGTGCTTTCTGTTTTGTTTTGTCTTCCTTTCTGGGCACTCTATAACTGGGTACAGTGGAGCAGGACGTTATTGGGAGAAGGTAGGTAAGCTCAGTGGAGAGCACGTGCGCATGCACACTGCCCAGGGTTCAATCCCCAGGACCTCCACTCTACACCTACAGCAGCAGAGATGGCTCAATGGTCAAGAGCACTGGCTGCTCTCACAGAGGATCCAGATTCAGTTCCCAGCATCCACATGGTGACTAAGAACCATCTGTAACTCCAGTTCTAGAGGACCCAACACCATTTTCTGCCCTCCATGGACACTGCTCACACATATATGCAGACAAAACATCGGAGTATGCAAAGTGGTTCTTCTTTTTCTCTTTCTTTTTCTTTTTTTTTTGTTTTTTTGTTTTTTTGTTTTTGTTTTTTGAGACAGGGTTCTCTGTGTAGCTCTGGTTGTCCCGTTGGAACTTGCTCTGTAGACCAGCCTGGCCTTGAACTCACAGAGATCCACCTGCCTCTGAGTGCTGGAATTAAAGGCATGTGCCATCACTGCCCAGCTTAAGTGGTGGTTCTTAAACATTACTATAAAATATAAATTTTGCACATTAAAATGTTAGTTTTCTTATTACATTTCAGTCTTTGATAGATTCATCATTTGAATAATATTAAAATAGTGAGGTTAGGGCTGGCGAGATGGCTCAGCCGGGAAAGGTGCTTCCCCTGAAGCCTGAATTCAATCTTCTGACTTCCAGACATGCTCTACACACAAATAAACTGAATTTGACAGTTTAAAAATTTTAAACAATAAAAAAGTAAATAAAAATAGCAAGTTAACTTCTATTTGATCAGCAGCATTGCAATATAGTCAGTATGCGGCCTAGCAAATAATCTCATTGTCCGCTCCCACCTGTCCGTCAGAGCTTCCTAGCTTCTGCCTGCAGACACAGAAGGGAGACCTATGTGCTTCCTCCTGATGACGGGGTTCTCCATAAACCCCGGTATTCACGAACTAACTCAGCTCTAACCTCACAGCCTGTATGTTTTTGTTCAAGTGTTGGGTTCATTTGGCTCTGTTGGTGCCACTTCTCTTTAACATTGTCCCTTTTCATGTGGTTAAGGCAACTACTTCCAACCCTATGAATGAAAGCGGACAAATAGGGGAGAAAGGAATGAACTGTGAACACCTCAAACAAGAAAGGTTGCTTAAAAACTAAGTGTCACATTCTGACAGTTCAATATTTCATGGCCAATACAAGGAATGTGCAACGACACTGCAACTTTAAATCTTTCCCTCTATGTCAGCCTCTTTCTCTCATTGTAATGCCAAAGGGAACAGCAATCAGAGTAGAGATGTTCAACGTGATAGAGGTCAGGACACCATCGGATCAACGCACCAGAAACACGACCTTGTTTATTTTTTTTCCACAGTATTATTGTTTACAGGGTGCTTTGCTCATGTACCTTGTGGTTCTTAGCTAAGAGATGAAATCACAGCCCAGGATGAAGCGCTCAGGCACACATCCAATTTGTGTTTCCATCTCAGAAAACAAAAAGCTTCTAAGGCCCTGAGGCTGCCATTCAAACTCGGAGGCTGACATTTCTAACAGCATGAACCAGAGAATGGCAGAGAGAATGATCTAATGCATTTCTGACTTGTCAATCAAAGATCTCACCTCCGCTGTCTTGTAAACAGTTGGGGGCCATCTAACTACATTCATAAACCTAGGGAGAGCTTACCGCCAGCTGGGGTGCTGGAACCACACGCTCTGGCTTCCACCACCAAAACCATGATTCAGTTTTATAACCTCACTGCAAATAGTACATAGGCACATTTCCAGGACTACTGAAATAGAACCAGAGTTGGGAATACAAAAGATATTTTGGTCAAATACTGTTATTTTCAAGCTGCTGGAATCCTGTATCCATCTTATTCTCATTTTACTAATTTCTCTCAAAGGACTACACTATGCTATAGTTGATATGCTTAAAAAATTAACAACCTGCCAGTTTAAAAAAAAATCTAGGGGAAATACATTAATTTTTAAACTAGAAATGTCCCTTATGGTTTACTATCAGTAAAGAAACTGATACAAAACTGTGACTAATACAAATACAAATGGTAGAAACTACATTAACAACTTCATTTTAATGAAGCCAACGAGGTACTTTCATTCAAATATAAAGCTTTTGATGCTTATAGGTGGTTTTACATTCACTAGCTAGAAATAGCGAGTAGGGTTATGTAGAACATGAAAATATAAGATTATAACCCCTCATGGTTTCTCTTATTTATGACTATATGTTTCAACACATGCAAAAAAATAAGACCCAATCAAGGTAAGTCTTTAACTTGGCAGTTAAGGTTCATGTATGAAAAGGAACACTAGCTTTCTTTATGCAAATTTTATAGGGCACAAAATTGCAACTTAACACATACCAAGAAACAGACACCAGCTTTTCACTGTACATCTAAGAACATAAAGGAAGGTGACAGATAACCCAGCAGGAAAAAATACACTGCAAAATCCTGCCACCATATCCCAGTTCCAAATAACGATTTCAAAATATAACAAATCTGGTCTCCAAAGGACTGTAGGTGAGAATACAGAAAAGTTCAAATCTATTCAATATCATGCTCAGAGAAAAACAAAACCCATGTGAGCGAGCTTCTAAGAGTCAAGGTGTACAGTTCTTAGAGTCCTTTGCAGCTACAGTCAAGCACACGAGCTTGTGGTTTGCTCACATGCTTGCCTATTAGTTTTAAATAAAGCATTCTTAAAACAACTGGCTTAAGCCAGGTGGTAGTGGCACACACCTTTAATCCTAGCATTTGGAGGACAGAGGCAAATGGATATAGGTGAGTTCAAGGCCAGCCTGAGCTATAGAGTGAGTACCAGGACACCCAAGGCTACATAGACACACCCTGTCTTGAAAAACCTAAACAAAAAGGGAAACACCCTGGCTTAAATAAATGACAAAGAGTTTCCTGAATATTGCCTATCTACCAAGATTCTTTATCTTGACAGTCCACAAATCAAGTCTAGAAAACACAAGAAAGGAGAGCAAAACAATAAAATACCACCACATAAAACAGAACAATAGCGAAGGAAGGTATAAATGGCTGACAGTCACAGAATGACCCTAATAATTCCTGAACACAAAAAGAATACATATGGAATTATGGTCTCTACTCAGCACAAACAAACAAACAAACAAATAACAAGAAATCTCAGAATATAAAGTAACACATACCTCTCCTCAGAGGATACAGGCAAGTCAAGTGCCCATAGCAAGAATCTATGTCTCCTAGGTAGGGTACCTCCAAAGGCTACCACCACTCCCCTTCCAACAATTCCAACCCTGTGCTTTCCATCCCTGGCAGTATCTGTCTTTACTGTTATCCCTTCTGCCATTATAGGTGCTGATGGAGTAAAAGTTGAAGCAAAATTCACTATTATTTAATATATCTAAACTAAGAAATAAACACTTTGTCAAGACTTCCAGTTTTCATATACATTATGAAGAATAAAAAGCGTTTCAAGGAAATTTGATTTGTCTCACAAGATGATTTTGGCATATTTGAAACATTAGATAATATCATACATTACCCTATAGATGAATATTAGCTACATTTGGACATGTCAAAACACCCAGCAATAGAAGAATGTGTTATTAACAAACTTGAAATATAATTCAACAACCACTCAAGCAGCTGGAAAGGCAACTATTCCAAGATGTCATTTCTTCAATATAAATTATTCCCAAAATAAGGCAAAAGTGTAGCAAACACAGTCATTTCTACTTTTTACACTTGAGAGTATTCATAAAGATTAAAGTACACAAGCTTAACACTAGATTTCAATGTTCCTGATATTTTAAATGTAATTCCACCATAGTTTTTATAATTTTGTGTTAAACACACACACACACACACACACATATACACACACACACACACACACACACACAATCATGCACACACACAATGGGGGATGTCTGGTGTCAGACATCCCCCTTCCTCCACTGTCCACACTGCTTGAATTACGAGAGGCAATACACACAGGCACACTTGACTATTCTGTGGATGCTGTGATCTGAACCCAAGTCCCCAAGCTTGCACACCATCTGAACTCATCTCCTCAGCCCTTCATGTTAAAGACATGATTTTCAAAAAATGTATTTCTAACATTTCACACATATGCTTTAAAACTGGACTTAATAAAGGCCAAAAGGATCATTTCCAGCCAATATAATGATTTTTAACTTTTCTCCTGCCTGATGCTCATCACATCCATCACTTTAATTTTACTCTGTCTTTTTACAAAGTAAGGGGTAAACGCAATGAAACAGTCAAATAATTCTCAAATACACACTGCTCTGAAGATAAAGATGTTGACATCATTGAAACTGAACTGTTAGTTGGCGGGCAGTGCCAGTCTTTAATAGCCTGAAATGTGCATTTGTTCATGAATGTCCAAATTCAGTATACAGAATCCAACTCAGAGGGGATCATCATAGTGAGTTGTAAGAAAGCCAAATATATAAAATTTGAGGACTTCCCATAAATCAGATTCGGCATGTTTTCCCTTTCTCCGTGCAAATGTGTGATGTTAGGAATGACTGTTTAATTATCATGATTTCTTTCTGAATGCAGAACATCTGTATATATGTATGTTAAGGGACTACCAGCAATATAATGCCTCCTCTTCCCTTACCACATATTTGTTATTGGATAGTTTTCTTCAAATTATCTAAGTCTGTTCATTCATTAATTCAGCAAAGTAAGAAATATTACTTTTGACAATGGAAAAATAAATGAACAAAACAGTCCAACCTTCAAAGAATTCAGTCCAACAGAAGACAAAGATGCAGACTAGTAACCCTGGCAGCAACACCATTGCTGCACAGTCTGGACACAATGTGTGACTAGCCTGAGAGGTAGAGGACTAAAGCTCACAAAGGTTTTTTTTATTCCATCTCAACATAAGCTCTTAAAGACCAGGAGTTATCTAGATAGATAAACGTACACAGGCAACAGGCAGGGTGGGATACTGTTTGGGGTAGGGTCCCTCAGGTAGAGATGCATCAGAGTTTGGTCAAACACTGCTATTTTCAAACAGTTGGAGTCTTATACTCAGTTTGCTCTAAAGGGAACTGTAAATATTGCAGTAGCTGAGAATTATGAGAGAGAATAGTTGTGGGGTAGAAGCCAGGTTCAACTTCATTCAACCTAAAAACATGTAAGTAACTGTCCACAAGATAAAGAGTGGTCAATATCATCAGATATGCCAGCTGGTCACTGTAGCCTGGGCAAGCATATAATTTATGTGAAATTCTGAAGTACTAGCTAACATCAATAGAATGGTAATATCTGAGGGAACATCACTATTGCTTTTCTTTCTGCTTCTTTGTATTTTCTACAGTTAATAATAAATGTTTGATTTACAGTTAAAATAAGAATACAAGCCATAAGAACATTTGAAAACAAAACCATTATTTGTCTATACATGCCTATGTATACATGGATGCACAGGGAAGTCATCCCAGACTGATGTAAACAAGTATGCTAATAATAATAATATCTGAAACTTGTATAATTATATTACAATATTGACTATATTACCTTATAATAATATAATATCATACTATATAAATGTTATTTATTATTATTATTATTCTACTATTACAGGGTCTCATGTATCCCAGGCTGGTTTCAAACTTGCTATGTAGCCAAGGATGACCCTGAACTTCTGGTCCTTCTGGAATTACAGACATATGCCATCACAACCGGTTTATGAAATGCTGGGGATCAAAAACAAAACCTCGTGCATAATAGGAAAGCATTATACAAACTGAGCTACATCGCTAGCCCAATAATGATCACCTTCCAAGAGAAAAACTGGGGCTAGGGAGATTGCTCAGTGGTTAAGAACAGAGCCAGGTTCAGACTGCAGGTAATCCTGCTCCAGGCTCTAGGCCACTTCCCATGTGCCAACCTCTAGGCTTCTTTTCCTTCTGGTCTTAAAAGCAGCTCTCTTTATGCTTACATTAAAAAAATTGACTCCTGTGATGTAATAAACAGCCAACCTGCTCAATTTATTCTTTGGTTTCCCAATAAAATCTCTACAGAGGGCTGGAGGGATGGCTCAGAAGTTAATGTCACTGCTGCTCTTGCAGAGGACACAGGTTTGGTTTCCGCACCCACATGGTGGCAGATCCAACGCCCTTTTCCGGCCTTCATGGGACTAGACACATACATGCACGCATACACACTTTTAAAAAAATCTCTAAATAAGCTTTCATCCTAACAAAATCCAAAAATAGTAACATATAGAGAACATGTTAAGCTTTTTAAAATTACTGCTAACTTTTAATTAAAACTATAAAAAGCTCTGGTAGTGAATTGGTTCAAAATTATTTTCTACTTTAATTCAGAATTGCTTTAGGACAAATGAAAATTTGAATTTTTCTTGGTTCTTTGGTACCCAAGTCAGAAGGTTTAAAGGCACACATATATATTCATATAAATATTTTTGAGACAGGATCTTATGGCCTCAAACTTGCTATACAGTCTTAGGCTAGCCCCCAATTCATAATACCACTGGTTCTTGAGTCTGGGATTACAGGTATGAACCATCAAGCCTGGCATCTCTCCTCCTCCTCTTTTCCCTCCCCTTCCTCCCCCCCCCCCTTCTAGACAGGGTTTCTCTGTGTAACCGTCCTAGATGTCCTAGAACTAAGCTCTGTAGACCAGGTTGGCCTTGAACTCACTAAGATCTACCCACCTCTGTCTCCCAAATGCTGGAATTAAAGGTATGTGTGCCACCACTGCCTGGCCATGTCACCTTTCTTTTAAGCTTTATATCTGTATAGGTCAGTCTTCCATTATTTAAACAAAGCATAACAATGAATGCAGAAGTGTATATGAAAATTCATCTGCCTTTAATTACTCTAGACACTAGATGTATCAAAATGAAACAATGCCCTATTAATGTTTTAAATATAGTTCATTAAAATGACCTGTCTGGGAAGTGGTGGCAGACACTGGGAAGTGGTGAACACGAGTGTTCAAGTGGATCTCTGTGAGTTTGAGGCCAACCTGGTTTACAGAGCAAGTTCCAGGACAGCCAAGGTTATACTGAGATACCCTGTACCCTGTCAAGAAAAGAGGGAGGGAAGGAGGGAGGAAGGAGGAAGAAAGGAGGAAGGGAGGAGGAGGGGAGGGAGGAGGAGGAGAAGTCCTATACATTAACATGACATATGTTTTTGTTGTTATGGGGGGAATCTATATAGCCCAGGCTTGTTTCAAACTTTCTTTGTAGCCAGACTGATATTGAACTTATGATCCTCCTGCCTCCTCCAACCTCCAGATTGTTGAAATTACAGGTGTGTACTTCCACATCCTGGAGGTTTATTACTTTAAATAAATAAACAGTATTTTTCTATTCTCATTTCAAACAATAAATATCACAGACATAAGCTACATGCATAAAATTAGTATACAGTCCCTCAAATTTCTTTTTCCTCTTCTTTTTATTTATTCTTTTCTCATATATTACATCCTGGCTAGTTTCCCTTCCCTCCTCATTCCCAGTTCCTCCCTGCAAACTCCCTTCCCCAAGATCCACTCTTTCTCCTTTCCCTCCCCACAATAACTTTTAAAGATTGCAGATTGTCCTCACAATCAATAAAACTGCTATGTGTGGTGGCACAGACATATAATCTCAGCACTTTGAAGAGGTATGAAGATTGGTAGGTCAAGGTCATCCTAGTCTACATAAGACCTTTCCTTAAAACAAAAACCAACGAAAGTAATCAGTTACTGAAATGATCCTTCTACAGGCACAGTGCTACACTTCTAACCAGATCAAACTTGTGCTCAAATCCTTCCAGCACCTTTCTAGTCATGGCCCCTGAGTCCTAAATGATTAGGTCGTCAGTAGCTTCCCCGGACCTTTCTCGGTAATTTACTGTTTCCTCTGTAGTCTTGGAAATAGTTGCTGTGGTGTGTGTGTGTGTGTGTGTGTGTGTGTGTGTGTGTGTGTGTGTGTTGTGTGTGTGTGTGTTTGGGAGGGGTGGTTTGCAGGGTCAGTGCACCCCAGCCATACCTGTCCTCAGTCTATCTTCTGTTTAGATGATTCCCACTCATTTTAAATCCTCAACAAAGGTTATCTGATCCTTCTTACCCCAACTCTGAAATTAAACCAAGATTACTTTGTGTTATCTATGGTGCTAGAGACAGAATGCAGGGCCCTGTGCACATCAAGCAGCTCTTATCTCTTGGCTCTAACACTGGTCAGGGCCCTCTTCCAAACACTCCTATGACTCAAGAGATTTCTACCTTTGGGATTATGTGGCTTCATAGCTCTCTTGCTCATTTAATAATATAAATATTTTTTTTTAAATTATACATATATACATATACAAAACTGTTAAATAAAATTTGGTTTCTATATACACAAGGATAAATAGGTATCTCATTGTATTCCCAAAACATATTATGACACCTATGTGTGAAGAATTAACCTTATTCAAAAAAAAAATCTGGCTTTGCCTTTGGTTACCAAGAGGTGGTCTCCAGGTTTCTTGACTTCTTGCTGATAGAAAGGTCTCTGTTTGCCTGGGAACTTTAGACACTGAAGATACAATCTACATTGAGAGTGTGAAGCCACACTGTACCAGTTCCAACACTAAGAGGAGACAGGCTTCAGTGTGGCCGACAGCAATGGGCCAGAGACTACAAGCCAGCCATGTGGGCAGTAAGCAAGTAAGTCTTATCATAATACAACTTTGAAGGTTGATATATATTACCTAATACACTGTGGCTGTGAGGCTGTAATACCATACATGGTTCCATGGAAATAAGATGATTAAAAATTCTACACTTCATCAGACTGTGTTGGTGCATGCCTTTAATCGCAGCACTCTAGGCAAGCCAATCCCTGTGAGTTCAAGGCCAGCCTGATCTACAGAGAATTCCAGTACAGCCAGGGCTATTACATAGAGAAACCCTATCTCAAAAAAGAAAAGAAAAAAAAGATTTCTGCATTTCAACTCCTCCAAGATCCTTCCTTATGTGTCTCTTCTGGGATTTTATGTTTGTTTTGTTTTAATTAAGTACTTCTTTAAAATTATTTATTTAGGGCTGGAAAGATGGCTCAGTGGTTAAAAGCACTAGGTTTCATTCCCAGCACCTACACAACTACTCACAACTATCTGTTCAAAGCGGAGCCAACACTCTCTCTGACCTCTGCAAGCACTGCATGCATGTGGTATGCGCGCGCGCGCACGCGCACACGCGCACACGCCGCACACACACACACACACAAAGACTGGGAGCGTAAGTTCTCTCCTATTACCTTGTCAGATCTAAGGATTGACTTCAGATCACTAATCCTTACCCACTGAGCCATCTCTCTGGCCCTTGGATGTTTCCTTTAGACAAGTTTAACCTGTATCCTTTTCCTGTTAATAAAGTATATTACTGCTTTTAGTAAATTTTTTGAACACTTTCAAACAAATTATCAAACCTAAGAGTGACTGTGGAGCCCCTAAAGTCACCTAAAATGAGGTCAACCTTGAAGAACCCATTCTCTGAGACTTTACAGGCTGGTTAAACTCAACGCAACCGACTAAAGGCCAATAGGTTAGCAGGGGCTTGGTGACACAGAACTATAATTCCAAGGTTCAGAAGGCTGAGGCAGGATGCACTAGAGTTCCAGGCCAGCCTGGATTGTAAAGCAATATTCTGTCTCAAACAAAACAATAACATAACAAAGCCAGAAAACTCAAAATCAGCAACAGGCTCTGAGTTCTTAAGGTCAATACCTTCCTCAGCAGGATATATTGTTAAAAAAACAACAACAACAAAAATAAACTTTGTAAGACAATTAATTCACTCTGAGATGAAACAACACTCTCAGATTATCATATACACTCTCTAACAAAGCAACAATATATATGATAATGATGATGACAAAAGCAACAACTATTACCATGTGTCCATCCATGTCTATAGTCACCACTTAACATATCTGGAAAAAGAGTAAACAATTTGTTCAAGATCATACTACTAGTGAGTGACTGTCGTGATCCGAATGAGAATGATCCCCAGAGGCCCACAGGGAGTGGCACTATCAGGAGGTGTGGCCTTGTTGGAGGAAGTGTATTTCTGAAGGTGGGCTTTGAGGTTTCAAATACTCAAGTCAGGCCCAGTGTCTGTCTGTCTCTGTCTCTCAGTCTCTCTCTCCTCTCATCTCCCCACCCCCATATCTCTGCCCTTCCCCCAACTCTCCGCTGATCCAGATGTAGAACTCTCAGGAACCTCTTCATACCATGTCTGCCTGTGTGCTGCCATGCTTCCTACCACGACAAACATAGACCAAACCTTTGAACTATAAACCAGCCCAAATTAAATGCTTTCCTTTGTAAGAATTGCTGTGGTTGGGGCTGGAGAGATGGCTCAGAGGTTAACTGCATTGACTGCTTTCTCAGAGTCCTGAGTTCAATTCCCAGCAAGAACATGGTGGCTCACAACCATCTATAACTGGATCTGATACCCTCTTCTGGTGTGCAGTCAAAAACATACAGACAGAAAACTGTATACAGTGTCTCTTTACAGCAATTAAAAACCCTCACTAAAACAGTGACGATGTTATTTTAAAAGATTTACCTATTTTTAGAGTCACCATGCTTTACTATTTTAGAGTATAAGCAAAGGAAGGTTAACATTAAACTGTACAAAGAAAAATTAAAGTCTCCAGCATGATCACTCCTAAAACAATATCACTGACTTCCTTTCCTTAAGACTTAACCATAGGTACTTTCACGTTTAGTTACAGCTTGTCTGTGAATTTCCTCTGAACAGATAAGGAACTGCATAGGTTAAAAACAACTAGGTAAATCGCTGGGCATGTGGCTCACTCCTGTAATTCCAGCTCTGAGGCTAGCCTGTTCCACTGAGCCTAGTCCTATCACACGTTTACACACACACACACACACACACACACACACACACACTGTGTGTTCGGGTCCCAGAACCCATGTCTAGTGGCTCACAATTGCCCATTCACAAGAGCTTCAAGGGAATCTGACACCTGCTCCTGGCCTCCTTAGGCACCTGCACACACATACACATAAATACAACTAAAATATACACAAACGGGGAAAAAAAAAAAGACTACTTCTTTATTATTATAAAATGCTACACACAAATTCCAAATACCTGAAGTGGACAGCCAACACTTCTACCAAGAAAGCCAGCAATCATCCATGATACCCTAATCCGTAAGCACTGGGCACCCAATTCTTTCATTTTCCTCTCCAATGTTCCATTCTCCTCCTCTTCTATTGCTGCTCTTACATCATGCGACTGAACTCTTGGCCTCTATGAAAGACTGAGAGATGCTATAGCCCATCAATCACATAAAGCCAACTGGACTGTCTCAAAATGAACAATGTATCTACAGCTTTGCCACTCTGAAACTAGAAACCATCTTTTAAGATACAAGTAACAAATAGTTCTGATAAATTAAACACATAATGATAGTAGCACAGTAACCCAAGCATTCTGAATATAGTCATAAGAAAAACCTATTTGTGCATCTAATTTCAACCACCTAATTACATGATTTGACCTTATGAAGGTTCAGAGTTAAAAAAAAAAGTACAATCTGAATTGTTATTTAGATTATTTTAAAAATTAGAATCATACTTCTACAAGATCTGAAACCCAACATCAAGTTGTGCTACATTCATTTTGACAAACCAATTGAGATAAAGATGTTTTAAAAATGGATTAAGTCTGGGTCTACATTAGAAGTTAGTCATTAAAGAAATCCTGAGCGATGTGAAGTACAGGCTAAACAAAGGAAAAGAGGTGGATGTAAGTAAAGCATAGGAAAGAAGAAAGGATATACTAATGAATTAGACACACATACCCCACCAATAACCCACAGAGACAGAGAAAGTACCTGGAAAGCTGTGAGTGCGCCAGTCCCTGGGTTATACAGGCATCGCAGCGAAGGCATGCTGTCCGCCAGGCTGGAGCAGCCCAGCCACAGAGACCTGGGCATAGAGCACTGCAGAGAGAGGACAACTATGAGATGGGACAGTATGAGACAGGATGGCAGATTACAGGAATTTCACAGGTTCGTTGAATGCAATATTCACGTTGTAGCTGGCCTTCATGATAGGAACACTGGGGGGGGGGGGTGAGACACAGTCTCACTATGTATGTAGCCTTAGCTGGCCTGGAGCTTGCTATGTAGATCAGGCTGCACTCTGCCTGCCCCTGCCTCCCAAATGCCACCATGCCCAGCTATGACAGAAACATTTTCAAGAAGCATAGAATATGGTGGCTCTAAAACTCAAAAGGCAAGAAAAATAAAAATAAAAAAAGTTAGAGGTTCAAAAATCAAGTATTCCATTAAATTTGTCCCTACTGTTTTACAAATACACCTGAACTAGAAAACAAACTTCTTAAATATAATTGACTGATTCATTTCCTCTTTGGACCTTAACCATCTTCTATAAGTTCAGCCTAAGATGAAATATTATACAGACTAAGAAGAAAAAAAAAAAGAAAGAAACAACTTTGTGGTAGCTTTACAATATCAAGAATGGTAAATTAGAAAACAAAATACCACATGAGAATTTTTTTTTAAGACAAAGCATTGTATTCCTAGGGCCCTGACAGCAACCAACTCTGCATAGTTTGCGTATGCTTTATGTATCCTGTTAGTCTGTTATTCATTAACCAAAATGCACAGTTAACTATGGCAGCTGCCTCTTCATCTTTCCAGATGGATTAAAGGAGGTGGGGCAAGCATCAGTCTACACAGAAACAAAACAACAGGAAGAGGAAGAGGGGAGCCTCTGAATACTTTCAGCAAGGAAATTACAAGAGAGAGCAGAGCGTCTTCAGTAGGCAAAAGTATCAGTTCTAATGGCACTGCTAGTATTATTGTGCTTTGAGGCTGGGGGCAGTTGCATGTATGTGTGCATGTGCATGTGTATGTGTGTGTAGAGGTCAGGGGTCAACCTCGGGTGTTGTTCCTCAGGAGCCATCCACCTTGTTCTCGGAAATGAAGTCTCTCACTAGAACCTGCAACCTGCTGACTAGACGAGGCTGGCTGACCAGCGAACGCCAGGGACCTCCTACCTCTGCCTGACAAGAGCACATCACATGCTCAGGTTGTTTGCCTGTTTGTTTTTAACATGGACGCCAGAGATGGACCGCAGGCCCTCATGTTTGCCTGGTAAGTACTTTACTGACTGAACCATCTCCCTGAGCTCTGCTTCGTTTCAGGAGACTTTGTACCCTACATTCTTCACATTTCTCTAAAAGTACCTTGGGATGAAGTTTTGTCCATTAGCTTGATCACCATGATAGTTTAATAATAGCTACAATACGATGGGCGGTGGTGGTGTGTGCCTTTAATTCCAGCCTCAGGTGAATCTCTGTGAGTTCGAGGCCAGTTGGTCTACAGAGTGAGTTCTAGGATAGCCAAGGTTAAACTAAAATAATAATAATAATAATAATAATAATAATAATAATAATAATAGCTAAAATGCTAAATAGCCAACCACACTCAATGGTGTACACACACACACACACACACACACACACACACACACACACACACACATTTTACTTCTTTAAATAATTAGCAGAGATTAGCAATGATCCCATTGCTAATACAGTATTCCCTATTCACACTGTCTATAATTCAAAGAAGGATAACAACTGCTAAGCTCCCAAAAATGATCCAATCTGGACTCCTGCTTACATGACATTTTCCTCATTTTACAGTTAAGTACTTGTCAATTCTTTCTCACAAACTTAGGAAATAGCACAGAAAGTATGGACTGGATCAATGCCTGCTGCTTCCTGGAGCCCTTCTGCTTTCATCATCCCTATATCATAAAGGAGGAATGGAGGACTTCAAAGGGTATCTGCTAACGGCATCCCCAGACAACACAAGTCACAGTGACATCACTCCACAGTTTCTTTACCTCAAGCTACAACCCATTTTACAAAGCAACTAAATGGACAGTAATCCTCAGTGGTGTGTTATGCAACTCATAATGGCTCCCTGTATCAGCTGTATGAAACCAAGCACATTACCAATCTGATTGGCTCTCGCTACCTTTATCAACTCACCTACTCTACCTTTTACCTTTTAGCTGGCTCTGGCACTTTAGCTATTTATAACTGCTTTGATATTCTACTCAAATGCTTATCTGAGCCCTAACGCCTTCACTTCTGCCATCCACAGCTACCATTTATGTCTGTGTCTCTCTGGTACTGCATTTGCTAATCTCAGTCCTGTCCCGCTGATCCTGGCACTTGAAGTACTCATATCGGGAGAAGAGAACAAAGGGGGTGGTTGGGAGGATTTAAAGTTTCTGTCAGTTTGAGAATCCTGCCCTGCACTGAGGAACCAAGAATGCTTTACTGGGGCAGGAGAGACAGCTCAGCCATTAAGAGCATCCTCCAGAAGCCTGGAGTTCAATCCCTAGAACCCACCCACATGAGTGCAACTCCAGTCCCACAGAAAATCTGATGCCCTCTTCTGGCCTCTACAGGCACTGCAGGCACATGGTGCACAGACATGCACGCAGGAAAAACATCCATACACGCAGGGAAAACATCCATACACACAAAATAAAAAAGAAAATCTTAATTGGAAAAAAAAAGTATGCTTCACTAAAGCCAGGAACAGTGACTCACGCCTTTCCTCCCAGCCCAGCCTGTCTAATGCACTGAGTTCCAGGCAAGCCAAGGCTACCTAGTGAAATCCTGTCTCAAAAAAACACAAACAAAAGGATGCTGCACTGAAATAATTTTCCGAAGTTACACTAAATTTCTCTTAAGGCTAACATGTTAACAAGTTATTCAGTAAGTATTTATTGAATATCTTTCTTATTCTGGACACCAGATACAACAATGGACAAAAACAAAATCCCTTCCCCTTTTTTGGTATCTCCTGTGATGGAGCCAGAACTTTATGCAGCCAGACAAGCACTCTAACACCGAGTTATATTCCTAGCCTTTTAAAAACAAATTCCTTTCTTAGCTGGGCATGGTTGCACAACAATAATCCCAGAATTTATGAGACCAAGGCAGGATGATTGCCTCTAGCTGACTATCGGCTTGAGTTTGTTTACACAGTGAATAGCATGACAGCCAAAGTTATTAACAAACTGGCATCAAACAAAGAAAAAACCCTTTTCTTCATGGAACTTATGGTCTAACAACATTCCTCCAGCATTAAATCCCTATACATTAAAGATTCCTAATATAAAGAAACTTGTTAAGACTTACTATTGTGTTATTCCATGGAGACATGGTACATTTATTAAGTGTTTGGTTAAAGCTGATGGGTAAAAATAGAGTGTCATTCTGAAGGAGGATTTCAATTTGAAATATATATGCGAGGTAGAAAAGGTGAAATTATTTGAAAAGGAATGCAGTGTAGAAAAGGAAACAATGGGGGGAAACAGGAAGCCTGAAAGACAGCTGAGAAGAGGCAGCACCCACTCATGCTGGCCATTCCAAAGCCCTCTGCACAATGCACGGTAGGCACCACCGGGGCCAGAGCATAGCCAAAACCCTAGGCCTCTTCTTTCTCATTACAAAGCACATACTTATTTGTATTTGTGAGAGCTTCGTGGCTAAGTTTCAAAGGCATTTCTCCCAGGAATTATTTGTCTCCTCTGTTTCCATACAAGTCTGTGCAATTTTTTTTTACTATCACTTGATGAAGTATCTGAGCTTCTTTCAGTGCTGCTCATTCCAACAGTCCTCTTCTTTCTCTCCCAATCCTCCATCAAAACTCCTCTAACCACTAAAAGTCTGAAAGGGGCTTACCCTGTTCTCCTTAAACTAAAATTTCAAAATAAAATTATGATCAATAATGAGCCACGTACACCCAAGAAAGCCACTATGTATACCAGTGTGATTTCCAAAATAGTATTAACTTCCAAACACCACACAGAGGATGCATTCTTGATTATTACAAGACAACTGGTATGGGTATGAGAGCTGTACTTGAATATAGTCAGATTTGAACATTACCATAAGATTTTACATATTATGGCTCAATTTAAAAACCAATTTTCAAATTGGTTTATATTGTAATAATTAATCTTATCCATACTGGTAAATGCTGTTTAAATCTTTGAGGAAACAGGTCGCTACACAATAAATGTGATAGGCTCTAACTGTAGCTATCTCCCTTCACGTTTAAGAACATTGTTAAAATGAAGGGAGAGAAAAGGCAAAGGAAACTTAAACAATGGAGGCAGAAAGCCTGGCCATTTTTGGCTGCCATGACCATAGGCTCTCTGCCTTTCAGGCCATTTTTACGATCAATTTTAAACAAAGACATTATTACATGTTCTGTCAATCATTTAATGTACTTTGTCCTTGATGGAACCATCGGCCTGTGATCCCAGCTACTGGAGGCTAATGCAGGAGGAGCACATATTCCAGACCTGCTTGATCTGTGGCGTGAGTTTAAGGCCAGTCTGGGCAGCTTAGCAAAACCATATCTAAACGAGAAAGGTTAAAAGGGGTTGGGGAAACAGCTCAGAGGTACAGTGCTTTCATAGTGTGTGTGAGCCCCTAGGTTCTATCCCCAGGTCTGAAAAAAATATTTGAAAATCCAGGTATGGTGACACATGCCTGTAATTCCAATTCGTGGAAAGCTAAGAACATCGAGGCTGAGGCCGGGCTGGGCTCTATAGAAAAGCCACATCTTCAGGCTAATAAACACTTAGTTTCCTAAGCACGTAGCTTTCTAACTAAGGTGTGCGCTGGTCTTGCTTTTTCTCCTTGCAATTTCTCTTTAAATCTCTAAACTTCCCATCTTCCCAACTCTTTTCTGAGGATCAGTCCCAGGCCATGCTAAGAACACTTTGCCACTGAGCCATACAGCATACAGCCGTATTTTTAATAATAAACAAAAAGGAAGTGGGGGTGTCAATCTAGCAACTACAACCTCATTCCTACACTTAAACTTTCGCTTTTATTTAACTTTTACTACTCACTAGAGAACTCTGGAATGATTTTCCTATGTAATCTCAGAAGCTACAAAGTCAGTAACAGATTACATTTCATCCTGTGCACACACAGCTCTGCACACACACGCTCGTCTCTTCAGTTCAGTTTCCCTCCAACCTCAACCCAGGCGACTGTCCAGACTGAGGAGATGGCTCAGCAAGTAAATGCACTTGGTGAGCAGCCTTAAAAGTGAAGATCTGCGCTCCGCCCCCGAGACCGTGGCACATGCACGCATGCATGCATGCACACATGCACAACACAGTCAGCACATTAAAAACATTCTTTAAAACTGTACAAAGTTAAAGACTGCAATACTTTATCTAAACTGAACATTTCTCCGGCTCAATCAGCTTTTAGAGCGCATACATGGGGGCTGGAGAGACAGGTCAGTGGTTGAGAATTTTCACTACCCTTGCGGAGGACCAAGGTTGGATTCCCAGCACCATGGATAGTGGCTCTAACCTGTCCACAGTTCCAGTTACAGGGGACCCAAAATTCTCCTCTGGCCTCTGTTGGCATCAGGCACACAAGTAGACAAAATGCCCACACACATAAAAAATTTATAATAATCTTTTTTAAATGCTATGTATAAATTTGCGTGTGTATAATAAACACACAGAGAGAAACTGAGTTGTGGCTCCGTGGTTGGGAGTACTTGCTGCTGTTGCAGGAAACTAAAGTTTATTTCCCAGCACTCATAACCCCCAGCATCTGACTACCTCCTTTGGCCTCCACCCACACTCATGTGCACACAACCACACCCTCCCCACCACCAACACACATAACTTAAAATCCTTTAAAAAATAAAAATTAAAAAGCCTATGCAAAATAGAAGTTATGCTAAACAAGTTTCTAGTAAATCGAAGCTTGAGAGAGAAGACTGAAATGTTGCAATGAAAGGGGTCTGGTGTTTCAGGAATACAACATCATGTGCCCATCATCTTCACAAGCACAAATCCACCCTGCAAACCGAGAGCCGTCACTGCTACCCCACGCTTGACTGCCTAAAGTAATGCCACAGATTCTCTTCACTGATGGAGGGCCCTGCAGGCAAAGGGCTGGCCTCAGCATTTACTATATGAAAGCTGAATGACAAAAATCTCCTAAACTCAGGTCCCTGTTGGTCAACTTCTAGGAGTAATAGAAGCTATAATAATCAACAATAAAAAGATGGCTGCACTGAGAGTTTATGTATCCTTAAGCCATGGTAAAGAATTCCCTTTCCACTACTATATCAACTAAAAAATTCTGGCCAAGAGAAATGCAGTATTCCACATGCCTTGTAAGGCATTCAGACTCACAAAGTCAATGATCACCTTTTTAAAGAAATTACATTTGTTTACCTATTTCCTTATTTATTGTGAGGATATGAGGAGGTATACATGCCATGGTGCAAATGTGGACAGCAGAGGACAACTCAGGAGATTCAATTCTTTCCTTCTGCTATGTGGTCCTGGATCAGGTTGTTAGGCTTCATAGGAAGGGTCTTTGCCTGCCGAACCATCTTGCTGGCCAATCCATCAACTATCACCTTTTAAGGAATAAGGAGCCAACGACACTCTAGGGGTTTAGGACCTACAGACCCTCAAGGAGTAAGGCCCACTCAAAACTGTTGTAATCATCAAACTAACAGGCATGAAAAGGTGGAGAGGGAAGACTCAATGACAAATTATAAGAGAAGAAGGGGACACATCAGAAATAACAGGCTAGAGAGAGGGTGGCTCAGAAGGTAAGAACTATGATGGTTACTCCTGGCTGTCAACTTGACCACACCTGGAATTAACTAAAACTCAGGTGACGGCACACCTGTGAGGGGTTTTTCTCTTTCCTTTTCTTTCTCTTTTTAGATGTAGGTCAGGCATTTATTTGTTTTTTGTTTTTTCTTTCTTTCTTCTTTTGGCTTCATGAACACTTTAAAAAATTATTCAAACAATAGACTGTTAACTTGCCCCTTCCCCCAACATTCCAATGAATAGCCTACTTTTCAGGAATATAGATTTCCACAATTAGTAAGCATGTCTATTAGCAAGCAACATTCATTCACTCAGATGCTATGCAAAACTCATGTCCTTGGGTGTCATAAACCTAAATCAAAGGCTCTTTGTCCTTCCAGATCCCTGTATTTATTTATATATATATATATATATATATATATATATATATAATTTATCTTTTACATTCCAATTCCAGTTCCCCTTCTCTCCTCTTCTCCCATCCTGTCTCAAAAAAAACAATAATAATAATTAATAATAATAATGTAATTAATTTTCATTCTCACCCTCCCCTAGGTTAATGTCAGTGGATTTTTATATAAGTTCTTTCAATATATTTAAAATTAAATATAATTAAACAGGGTAAACATAACAATCTGAACATCAAATTAAATGGTGTTAACAGATTATAATTGTGGCAAGCAAACTTTAACATGCTTCCCTAATGGCTTTCCTGATATCCATGTCCTTGTTTAACCACATTCCCTTGTATGGGTAGGTCCTAAAACCTCACTTCTAAAGGAGTATGGCAAAGGTAATCAGATGCCATTATCCATGATTAGGTTATATAAAGTTAACTGCCATCTTGCTTAAAAACCTTGGCTTACAAGATTCAACAAAGCAAGCAGTCATACTGAAGAGGTCCACGGAGGTCCACGTGGCAAAGAATGAAGGATGTCCTTCAGCCAACAACCAGGTAAGAACTGAGGCTCAGTTCAATAGCTCTTGAAGAAAAGATTCCGCCAACTACCTTGAAAGCTTGGAAGTCAGTCTTCCTCAATCAAGATTTCAAATAGACAACAGCCCTGACCAACACTTTCATCCCTGTGAGAACTCTTGAAGCAGAGAACCCAGGTCATCTGTGCCCAGACTTGCTACTCCAAAAATCAAAGATACTAAATATATCCTATTAATGTTATGGGCATGTTAGTAAGCTTGATTGTGGCAAACATTTCACAATGACTATGTATGAAAACATGTTCTTTATGTTAAATACATATCACTTTAATTGATATGTATTATATCAAATGCAATTGATATAATACCAATATTATACCAATTATAACAAAATGAAGAAAAAACAAAATGGAGAAAAACTATATTTTTGAAAAGAGACAGATGTGAGAAAATTTTAGGGAGAGGCCTGAATCTAAGCCAAGGGATAGCACAATCTCAATGTAAGGATTGGTACTTTTGAAATACAGGAGCTAATGAAGACTTAAAAATAATTAAGGGCCCAGTGAAAGGGCTCAACAGGTAAAGGTGCCTGCCACTAAGCCTGACCATCAGCCTGAGTTCCACCCCCAGGGCCTACACACAAGAGGAGAGAGAAGTGACTTCCAAGCTTGTCCTTTTATTTCCATGTACATTTCCCTCACACACTCTCTCCTTCCCCCCCCCCCCAAATATAACTTACATAAACAGCCAGGCAGTGGTGGTGCACACCTTTAATTCCAGAACTTGGGAGGCAGAGGCCGGTGGATCTCTAAGTTTAAGGCCAGCTTGGTCTCCATAGCAAGTTCCAGGACAGCCAGAGCTACATAAAGAAACTTCTGTCTTGAAAAACAAAACAAAATAAAACAAGAAAAAAAGAAAGATTTCCATACACAGCAATCACTTTTTCTATTCCTTCATAACTGCTGTTCTAAACTCAGATTTACCCTGTGTTGTGAAATACCTAAATAAGAAATTCTACTTATTTGTTTGTTTGTTTTGTGGCTCTGGCTGGCATAAACACACTATATAGACCAGATTGGTCTTTGCTTCCCAAATGTTGGGATTAAAGGCATGTGCTACCCTGCCCAGTATTAACATGAGAACTTATAATATCAAAGTTTTTCCTTTAAAGTGAAACTGTTTACTCAGTGACATCTTCAACTATGCAAACATCATAATCATTTTCTGCATTTATGTTAATAAAATTCACCTTCCCTAACTTTCTGCGGCTACACATCTGACACTTTGGTATCATGATATCATACAAACTGTGATATCATTATTGTCTGTACTTCTTCTTTACTATCTTTACCTTTCAAGCTTCAGTTACTATTTTTGTTACTCTGTTTTATATTTCTTCCCCAATTTTCAATGTTAATTATCAGTATTTACAAAATGTCACAGTGGGAAGAGACCAACATAACCAAATACTTTGTACATAAACTTAATAACAGGTGAGCAGTTACTAATCACTAGCAGATTTTGAAGACATGACTGACCATAACACATCTTTTGACAGTTACCATGGGCTGGAGAATTGGCAAAAGACATCTATCTACTGTGTAGTTATAGATAACATACCATGCTAACTTAAATTCAAACATGCTATTGAGTGAGATGGAATTACTTAACTAAATTGTGGTAAATGAAATCTCTGTAAGTGGAGCTGTGCAAAATGAGAACTTATAAAACATATTTAAATTTATTTTTTTGCTTTGAGATTTTGTAACCCGGGCTGGCCTAGACCTCACTATGTAAGATAAATGATGTATTTACAGTTAAGAGTCACCTCACATGGCTATTATGTGTAAATAGACAGAAACTCTAAGTAAATGACAACTTTTACCATGGTATCAACCACCATAGCCAAGAAAACTGGGTGCAGTATGTGAGGCATATATTTTAAGGTAATACTCAATAACAGGTGAATGAGGTATCCCATAAAACTGTACTAATCTTCTATAGGGGGTGCTGGGTAGTTTCCATCAAAACAAAATTTATAGAGGATAAAGAGATTAGATTAAAATTAAGGAGTGTGTGTCTCGAAGGAAAAGCCTTTAGATAGCTCAATCAGTCTGTTCTTGAGTATGAAGAAGCTCTTTTTGCACATGGAAAAACTCTGCAAGACTAGGCAAACGACCATGACAGAGCTGTAAGCACCACAACCAGCCAGACTGCAGAAACCTAAATGAGACCCTCAAAAACCTAAGATTAAAAAAAAAAACAAAACAAAAAAAAAAAAAAAAAAAACAAAAAACAATCAACCCGACAGGCCCAGACAACTAAGTCATTTCTACTGATAAACTCTACCAGAATAAAGGCCATTTGAAATCTATTCTAATAAATCTTAAGAATCCATGAAAACAGCATGAAGCTGATCTGCAAAACCTGCCAAAAATAAGCTCAACAATTTCCCTCCCTCCCCGCTCTCTTTTGACAGGGTTATTCTGTGTAACCCTGGCTGTCCTGAACTCATGCTGGAGATCAGGTTGCCCTCCAACTCAGAGATCTGCCTGCCTCTGCCTCACCAGTGAGGAAATTAAGGACAGGTGCCAGCACTGCCCAGCTGGGCTCAACAATTCCCTTTTAAAAAGAAAAAAACAGATGTTCAATAATCTAATATTCAGTGTCTGAAACTAAATTTACAATAGACACACTGGCACAAAGCAGCAATCCCATCAGCCAGGAGGCTAAGAATAGTCTGGAACACAGCAAGACCAATACCCATCCTGTCTCAAAACAAAATGAGAGTTTCCAAAAGAAAAATACAGTATCTGAAAAGGTAATTTCACAAGATACGATTTTTCCCATAGATTAAACATTGTAGAAAAAAAGTGAAAATAAAAATATGAGAAAAGCAATACACTGAATGATGCACCAAGAGGAAAAGACTAAGAAAACAAAAACAAAACAAACAAAAAACAGGCTGGAGAGATAGCTCAGTGGTGAAGAGCACTAGCGTCTCTTCCAGAGGACCCAGGTTCAATTCCCAGATCCACAAGGCAGCTTCCAACTATCTGCAACTCCAGTAGTTCCTGAGAACTGACACCCTCACACACACATATATGAACAGAAACCACCAATGCACAAAACAAAAATAAATTAACAAATCATTTAGAAAAGGGACAACAAAAACTCAGTGACCTGAGAAAACTATCAAGTGTAACTTATATGTGTATAATTGGTCTTTCATAGAGAAAACCTGGTGGGAAGGGGGAAAAAAACAAGCAGAAAATACTTTGGAAAAGATTACTTCCAAATAGATTTAAAATATATATGAAACATCCCAGAAATATAAATGTACCACTACATGTTTTAAAACGTTCTCATCCAAAAACTTCTTTAAAAGTAAGCAGCTTGGGACTGGAGAGATGGCTTAGTATGTAAAGGGTTTGCTGTGCAAGCCTGAGGGCCTGAGTTCAGAATCCCAGCTCCTACATACAAGCCAGGTATGGCAGGACTCACTTGGAACCCAGGCACTGGGGGAAAGGAGGAAGGTGGGTAGAAATATATGATCCCATGGGCTCGCAGGCTGGGCAGCCTAGCCAAAATAGTGTGCTCCAAGGTCAGTAGAGATCCTATCTTAAAACAAACAAACAAACAAACAAAAGCCACACAGGCACACAGGTGGAGGCTGGAGAAAAGGCATCCCAGATAAGAGCTCTTCCAGAGGACCTGGGCTCAATCCCCAACACCCATATACATGGTGGCTTCCAACTGTCTGTAACTCTAGACCCAGAGGATACAACACTGGCTTATGGTATCTGCTGTCATCAGGGATGGATGTGGTGTACAAACACACAAAACACCCATGAACATAAATAACTAATAACTAACTAAATAAATGATTAAAAATTGAGGCGCATAAATGCACTCACACACACAACTTAAAATAATATAAACAGCCTAGCGTTGGTGGTGCACGCCATGAATCCCAGCACTTGGGAATGCATGCAGAGACACTGGGATCTCTGTGAGTTCAAGGCCAATGTGGTCTACAGAGTCAGTTCCAGGACAGCCAGAGCTCCATAGAGAAACCTTGTCTTGGAAAAAAAACAATTAAAAATTAAATAGTAATAATAATAATACAAGCAGCTGGGTGTGGTGGTGCATGCCAGCAGTTCATTGGCAGAAGCAGGCAGATCTCCATGAGTTTGGGGCCAGCATGGTCTACAAAGGTTCTAAGACAGCCAGGGCTGTACAGATTGTCTTGAAATCTTGAAAGAGAGGAAGGGAGAGACAGATGGAGGGAAAAAAAATAATTAAGATGCAGAAAAAGAGGAAGGCACCTGACACTGACATCTGCACGTGGACACGCATGCATGCATACAAGTATGAGCACATATATATACACACTCATGAATGCGTATGCATCCATGTGTAAAACATACACAAAACATGCACACATGTAAAATAAGCAATTTAAGCAAAACTAATGAATTACAATGTTTATAACACACATAGAAGTAAAATATGACCAAAAAAAAATACAAAGTAGAAAATTGAAATACCAAGTGTGAAAATAAATTTATTAAGGGAGATAATGGTAAATTGAGGAACATGTTGTTTTGCAAACAATTAACATAGTATGTATTTAATAAGGTTCTGTTACCAAGAATTTATAAAGAATTTTTCAGGAGTCTGATACCTCAGTACCCTCCCTAGTCAAGTAAAGTGCTTGTGCAAACATGAGGTCCTGAGCTTGATCCTCAACACCCATGTGAAAAGCCAAACATGGTGATGTCTGACTACAACATACCAGGGCTGAAGACCGGCAGAGTCCTGGGACTCATTGGCCAGCCAGCCTATAGCATGCTCCTGGCTAACCAATGAGAGATCTTGTCACAAAGAATTAGGTGAATGGCTCTTGAGACGTGACACCTGAGGCTGACCTCTAGACTCTACACGTGTGCACACACGTGCATGTGTGGCACATACACAGATAACTTTTGTACTGGAGATGTAGCAAAAAAAAAAAAGCTTGTCTTGTATGTATAAAACTCTGAGTTCAATCCCCAGTGCAAAAATAAAACATAAAAGAGGAGGAAGAGGAGGAAGAAAAATGAATAGAGTTCTTAGAACACGCACTCTGGATGCTGAGACAGGAGAACAAACTTGATAACTTAAGTAACAACAACAACAACAACAGCCAAGAAACCCAATTTTAAAACAGGGAAACAAAACAAAACAAACCCCCCTGCGGAATTTCTCTACAGTACTTCTCAACCTGTACAGCACAAATGTACTGGGGGTCAAATGACCATTTCACAGGGTCACATACCAGATGTCTTGCATATCACATATTCACATTAGGCTTCAAACAGTAGCAAAATTACAGTTACGGAGTAGCAATGGATATTTTATGGTTGGGGGTCACCACAATATAACATAATTGTATTAAAGGGCTGCAGCATTAGGTAGGTTGAGAAGCACAGTTCTACAAGAATATGCAAATGATAACAAATGAAAAGATTGTTCAACATTAGGAAAATGAAAATCAGAACATATAGTTCACATCCAAGAAGGATGGCAATTAAAAAAACACTGGAGTCAATCACATACTTCAGAAGAGGGTTTGCCAAGACACCCAGATGTGCTGGAGCCTTAGTGCCACAAGGTACAAAACTATCCCAGGACAGAAACTAATGCTAAAAAGGATAGAGGAAAAACAGAACCCCTTAGCATGTTGCTGGTGAAGACAGAAAACAGTTCAGAAACTGGAAAAAGTTTGACAAATTTCAAAAAGGTAAATGTAGAATTACCATATGACCATCCTAGCAACTCTGCTTACTCATATACATATAAATATACACATATAATTAAAAATTGAAAATAAGCACTCAAATACATGTACACATATGTTCATAGCAGTATTATCCAAAGAGTCAAAAAGGTGCAAATGGCCCAACTATTTACCAATAATTGAATGAATAAAAAATTGTACTATGTTAAATAAAACATTATGTAGCTAAAAAGCAAACTGAAACATAATGTAACATGGATGAACCCCAAAAATACTGTGATAAGTAAAACAAGCCAGAAACAAAACATGAAATATCCGAACAAGAACATTTATAGACAGAATAAAGACTGGCAATTGCTGAAGGAAGAAATAGAAACTATATAACAGATAGTAAGTTTTACATGGCATAATGGAAATATTCTGGAATTAGAGATTGAGGATGCATAATTTTAACTGCATGATTAACATTTCAAATGCATATTACATGATATGGAAGTGGACACCTATGACTCACACACTCAGGAAGCTGAGGTAGGATAGAAAGCTACCCTGGGCTATATAGCAAAACCTCGTCTTAAAAAAAAAAAAAAAAAAAAGTATATTTAACATCTAAAGGAACCACTAAAAAAAAATTCCTAAGTACCAACAGAAGAAACAAAATATCAAAAAATAACTAATCCAAAGGCAAGTTTAAAAACAGATGAGACAAATAGTAAAATGGGTGGTTTAAACTTAATCATGTCAGCATCTATACTCAGGGGTGTGTGATATGCATGCATGCATGCATGTGTGTATGTGCATGTGTGCGTACACACAATACAAAACAGTAGTCACCTGTGCCTACTGTGCACTTGGCTGATGGTATATATTCTAAACACAGTTGTTTGAACACCCACTAAATTTCTTTGTAAAAGTAAATCAGACCACCAATAACTTTACACTGAATGCAAGCCGAAGTGATTAAGGATTCTGGGTCAAAATACATTTTTAAAATGTGAACTGCTTTTTTTACATCTTTGAAACTGCTTCAAAATTTAAAAATATTTCAGTACCCCTAATAACAGAACTTCCAAATGATAAGCAAAATAGGGGCTATAACTCAATGGAAAAACACTTATTTACCATATCTGAAGCCCAGAAATCAGTATCATGCACAGAAGAAAAGGAGGGAGGGAGAACATACAATTCTGTAACCAGTTTGAGATTTTTAATACATATCCTTCAGGTACTTGAAACAAATTAGCACAAGGAAGTAAAGAATGCAGTAAATGAACCTGATCTGATGACTTAACCTTAGGCACTGAGCCATCAGATACAGTACACACTCTTTTTAAGCACTCTTGTTGCCATGACAGATCTCATGGTGGAGCGTGGTTTTAGTTTAACAAGACTGAAGCTGCAGCGTGTACTGCTGGCCAGCATAATTACCAGAGGCGACTAAAGAAAGTCCTAGCTCCATGCATCACCTCCTGTATTTCCCACTGAATGCAGCTAACACAAATGGCCAGAACACATGGAGCAGCTATTGGAGGCCTCTGAAAAGTAAGTAAGAGCAAGTGGGTGGGTGGGGGACATAGTATAGTACTGAACCAACAGTGAATTTACCTTTTTATTATTCCTCCAATATCCACCAGCCGGAACTGCAGCCTGAAACCCAAAAGTGAGCATCAGTGTAGGTACAGGGCTCCACAAACAGCCTAATTCTAGCTCAAGCTCTGTAGGGTATCCTGAGAGAATGGAAACCTCATGTTTCTCTTTAATTTTTCTGCACTATCTCTAAGCAACCCCATGATAAAGGTCACCTAAGACACAGTGACCCACAGGAACCCAAAACTCTGAAATAAAGAGGCCCTCTCCTTTGACCAGAAGGGAGAAGCAAAGTCTCACCGCTTCCCCACTCCCCAAACAACCCCTGCCCCCATTCTTTGTCATTTACTCCCAGACCCATTAATATTTTCAGGCCTGCCTTTCTAGACAGGACTAAGAAACCAAGCAGTACTAAAGTACTGATACTTGGGCTGTGGGCAAGATGCCAGAAACACGTCAGTGTCTGTCCCAGCTGAATACAGGTGGATATAACTCAAACAAGCAAGCTACAGACTCTCAGAACTGAAATGTAATACAGACCACCAACCAGATCCCAGGCTAGCCACGAAGTATCATGTACAGAGGAGATCTCAATGCTGCTTGCAGAGATTTTCTTGAAGTTAGGGTAAGATGGCAACCCACAAATTCACAACCCTCTTGTCATAGCCTCCCCTAAGCACTGAAATTACAAGTGTGCACCACTATGGTCATCAGAAAATATGTTTAATGAGATTAGAGTAAAATACAGAGCCTTGTAATATTAAAAGTGCCAATGACAGCCGGGCGTTGGTGGCGCATGTCTTTAATCCCAGCACTTGGGAAGCAGAGGCAAGGGAATCTCTTGAGTTCGAGGCCAGTCTGGCACAGAGAGTGAATTCCAGGACAGCCAGGACTACACAGAGAAACCCTGTCTCAAAAAACCAAATTTAAAAAAAAAAAAAAAATGCCAATGACAACCCAAATTTGCATACTAAAAAGGCAAAAATTTCAGTTTCTGTCAGCCTAAGTCAAAATAATAGAGATGCTGAAACTGTGAAAACTTTAATATGGCTAGAATGAAAATGTTTCAGTAACTAAGGGTAAACACTCTTGAAATAAACAATACTAGCAAAGAAACAATAAAGAAGCAAGTGGAAATGCTAGAATTGAAAATAAGTTGAAGTTTAAAACTCGTTGAATGAACTCAATAGCAACAGAACAATGATTACAAACAAAATATACTTTGAGCATACAAGCAACATCCTCAACAAAATACTGACAAAATCCAGCAACAATCTGGAAGAACTAAAAACCATGCCAAAATGAGATCTATCCTAGCTATGGAAAAATTTACTGTCTTGGGATTAAAGATAATCGGAACTGGGTTCAACCACTTATGGGGCCTGACTGTACATCTTTCCTTTAGTTCCATCTTCTCAGTATCCTTTAAAAGAGTTGCCCGTCCTCATTTAAAGGGGGAATTAGGCAACTTGGCATTTGAAACCAAAAGCAAGTGATAAAGACATGATTTCAAAGAGCTGGTTATTTAGTTAAAAACAAGACATTTAAGAGTTTAGCCACAATTCAACATTTTAAAAGTGTTCTACAAGTGGGATTTTTAAAAATGTATGTATGTGATTCAGATGAGTGCTTTGTGTGCAACTAGGGAGGAGAGGGCACTGGATCCCCTGGAAGAAGAGTTACAGATGGGTGTGAGCAGCCACGTGGGTGCTGGGAACTAAGTCCAGGACCTCTGGGAGAGCAGCCAGTGCTCTTAACCTCTGAGCCACCTCTCCAGCCTCCACTTCTGTTTGTTTTTTCAAACGGTCTATCTATTATGTTGTTCTGGCTATCCTGTAACTTGCTATATTGACCAAGTTGGCCTTGAACTCACAGAGACCACCTGCATCTGCTTCCACAGTGCTGGTATTAAGGGCATGCATTCCCACACCTAGCCAGGCCCCACATCTTAACATTTATAAACATGCAGAAATCACTAGACACACTGGATGGGGCCCACCTGACTAGAGCATTTTGGGAAGGGAAAGGATTACTGCATATTCAAGGCCAGTATAGGCTACAAAAAAAAAAAAAAAAGAAAAGAAAGAAAGGAAGGAAGGAAGGAAGGAGGGAGGGAGGGAGGGAGGGAAGGAAGGAAGGAAGAAAGGAGGGAGGGAAGGAAGGAAGGAAGGAAGAAAGAAAGAAAAGAGAAAGAAAGAAAGAAAGAAAGAAAGAAAGAAAGAAAGAAAGAAAGAAAGAGAAAAAAAACAATGCTACACAAATTAACACTAAAATGTTGCTACCTTGCCGGCTGTGGTGGCATAGCACTTGGGAGGCAGAGGCAGGAGGATCTCTGAGTTTTGAGACCAGCCTGGTCTACAAGAGCTAGTTCCAGGACAGCTTCCAAAGCTTCAGAGAAACCATATCTCAAAAAACCAAAAGGTTGCTACCTTAATATGGTCATAAATTCACCTGTTCTTATTATAGTCATTGTGGTACACATGGATTACTGTACACAAAACCTTTTTTTTTTTTTTCTGGATAGGGTTCTCAAATATCCCAGGTTGGCCTGGAACTCACTATATAGCCAATAAAGACCTTAGATTCCTCTGATCTTCCTGCCCACACCTCCCCAGTTTTGGAAAATCTTAAAGCAAACCTAGCCAAATGCCAGATCTAATTTATGTTAATACAAATGAAAGAAAAGTAAAACACAAGAATTTGGCAATTAAGAAAATTAGAATGTTGATATCAGAAAAAATGTTTTCTAATTTCATTCTTATGTCTTGCCAGTGGCTTTTAAGATCTTTTGTTTTTGGTACTGAAGCAAAATAGTGAAAATGCTTTTATAGGAAGTTGAAAGCTATGTATTCATTTGCTTTGGGTCTTCCTAGTCTCCGTGGTAAAGCTGTAATTAGGAAGGCCTTTTTAGGGCTGTGTTCTAGTCTCACAGGTGCAAAGCTACTCCCTATCTGGAAAATCTAAATTCATACATGAGGAGGCTGTGTTTTTAAAGCATATTATTTACACAATTCACTGGAATGGCTCCTCTGGAAGCTGGGTGGCTCTCTTATGCAATTATGTACTTAGGAACCCTTCTCTGCACAACTGTGGAAATTCAAGTAAGAATAATTTACTGGTTATATACAGTTATTAGAATCTGTAAGCATTTGTTTGTTCAAAATTCTAGTTTATCAACAGTTATATTTGACTAATTATGCCCTTAATACTAGTGAACAATGTTTTAGAAGGTAGCCAGGCTTGCACTGTAATGTTCTAAAGAGGATCAGGAGTGGCTCCCTCCCTCCTGCTAAAGGGACCTCTCTCCCTTTATACCCACCACGCTTCGTGGTAAAATTAACAACTGGGATTCTAAACATCTGTATTAGAATACTGACTTCAATTACAGATGCAGAACTGTAACCCTCTCCCTCCTCCCCCCTTCTCCGGTGGCAGTTGTTCACAAGGGTGGGGGGGCAGACCTGGGAGGTTGGGGAAGTGAGTGTGATCTGGGTACAATCCTATTGCAATAACCTCCAAAGAATGTCTAAATTCCTCTATTACCCTAGAATTTATTGTAGTAAATATTGTTTTAAATAACTAGGCCACCAGCTGAAGCTTTTAGTAAGGTGGAGTTGGCCTACCCACACCCTTCCAATGGACACAATGCTCACTGGGAAGATTAGGCTATATGTGTCTCTGAGAGATGGGAGACAGGGAAGAGAAGAGAACACAGGGTTGAAACTAGGGGAAGAAACAGAAGAGGCAGCTGTCTTCCACTGTAGTGAAAGGCTTTGCCACACTTTCCCCTGATGGCTATGTGTTGCTCAGACCCCTCAAAGGCTGGCACCATGTTAATAACCCACATACTGAGGCCAGGCTGGCTACCACAAACTCTTTATCTCCCTCCAGCAGGCAAAGGCAGTGAAAGGAGCCACAGTAAGATCCTTTCTAAAGAAAAGGTCAAACCCACAAGCGATACAGATGAGCTGGGCAAGCTCAAAAGGCGCTGTCTGCTCGTGAAATGATCACCTGGTACCAAACAGTATTTCAATGACTGCAAACCAAGTCTCCTGCCTCTCTCAGGCACTCCTTATCTTCTGTGGAAAATACAAGAAAATTCCCCACTCATTAGAAAGAAAATGAATGGCTACATAAAGACAAGCACATTGCCCCTGATCTCCTGGGCACCTCAGAGAAGAGGCTCATTCTCAGCAAGGGTTACTCCACTACTTGCAAATAGCTGACTGATTGGCAGCTACAATATATGAAATAAATAACCATTTCAAAGACCAAGTGTCATGTTCCCTGGTAAATAATAAATATGAACATTATCTACCCTCCCCATCCAGGGTGTGGAATTTAGCAGGAGAATAGATTTATTGGCTATCTGATTGTTCGATGTGTTGTGAGGACATTTTCTGTGATGCTGTGGTTATTACTGAGGTTAGATAAGAAAATCTCCGCTCTCTCAGGACATTAGGATTAAGAGTTACACATTCACAGGAAGGATACAAAATGAGTATTTCTGAAGCAAGTGAAATGTGACAAGAAAATGTGAAATGGAGAGGAGTATACCTAATAATCTTTCTTTAAGGAAAAGAAAGAACATGATCTTCCAATTCAATTTACGAGACGCACTGTGTTTGTATCTTGGCTCATGATAAACTGAGACGCAAACTAATACGTCGCAAATACACAGCCTGACGTCACCCACTTTCAGAAAACCGACGTAACAGTCTGCATCAGATGTTAATATGAACTATCTCCACAGGGTTATAACCCAGCTTTAAGAGTTTCTCTTCCAACACATATCCAATAGCTCTCTGATCAGACTTAAGACCCACCCAAAAGAAAGAAATCAGCCAACTCCCCAGCACAAGTGAAGTCTTGGATCTTGGAGGAGTATCAACAACTGCCACCTTACTAAACCAGCATAATCCCTAACTACATTCTAACATTTGTCTTTATACCCACAGAGGTCCAGTCTTAACCCCTCACCAAGGAGCCTTCTCTCTGCTACAGATGGAAACCATTAGCAGAAAATTGTAACTCACCAAATGCAGAGTCATAGACTCCAGTCTCCACTGATACATCGTCACTGAAACTGCTGCAACTGAGGCTCAGGCATCACTAAAGAAGAGCTGGCAAAAAGACGGAGAGCTGGAGGGAAAGGAGTTTTCCTGTGACATTGACTGTGGATCCTAGTAATGTCTGAAGCTATCTATCCCCATGAAGTCTCATCAAAATGACTGTGTGTACATAACCCAAACAAGCAAAATACCAATAAACAAGCTAACATCAATAGGGAAAGCTCAAAAGGCCTCAACCCTACATGAAGAATTTACAGAAACCAAGGAATGCTGAGATCAGGAGAAACGGTCTTCCCCAGGGAGGACAACAGCAAATGGTTATCCAATACCAAATGGTCAGCCCTGAAAACATACATGAATAGGATGTACTTATACATTTAGGAATACAGCACACACACACACACAACACACACACACACACACACACACACACACACACACACACACGTGAGTGCGCGCACATAACAATTTTAAAAAAGAGGCCATGAATTTCAAGGTTGTCAGATTCAAGCCTTTAATATCAGCAAAGCAATCAAGAGGCAAAAGGAGGGAAAGGGGGAAAGGGAACAGGGGTGGGGGTGACAGAAAAGGATAACCTCAGCTAAGAACAATGTAGGCTATATGTGAGACTCTAAATAAGTAAGTAAATAATTCAAAGCTGGTTATGTTGATGCATTCAAGAAACACAAGCAGAAAAATCAGTGCAAGTTCAAGGCTAGCTTAGTCTACATAGGAAATTCCAGGTGAGTCAAAGCTGTTAGTCTTTCTTGACTACTTTAAAAAAAATTCAAAAACACCACACACGCGCGCGTGCGCACACACACACACGCACGCATGCACGCACGCACGCACGCACGCACGCGAGCGCGCGTAATTCTCTTTGAAAGCCTGTACCCATGTTTTATACTATCCTTTTCCAGAGGAGGGGAGAGAGAGAGAAAGAGAGTGGGGGGAATGTACACTTAAGCACATGCTCTTAAATGCAAAGCATGCATGACCCTTTATCTCTATTTAAAAACTCACTAACTTTGCTTCAACCACAACAAAAAGAGTATAGCTACCAGCCTGTACTCAAGGGGAAGAGGAATGACATTCGAGTAGGTAGCTTCAGCTCAGGTAATATTCAATTATTCGCAATGAAATGTGGATGAAAATATGAACATTTAGATGTGGATTTTTAGAAAATAATCAACAGTTTTATGGATATTTACAGCATGTGTCCGTGCCTACCTTGCAGAGCTCCATCCCCCTCCACCTCATTTCTAATATAGACTGCTCCTAAAGCACTTCCATACATTGTAACGGGAGACTGTGTACAGAGCACCCAGGAAGCAGCGGTCAATACTCTAATACAGAGATGCCAATTCCATTACCACAGAAACCTGTGCAAGCAGCCAGTTGCTGAACAAAGAGCCTGGCTCTCATCAGCTTTATTCCTATCACGTCTCCACTCTGGTGGACGAAGCATTTTGCTTTGATGCGTAAATAGAAGTTGTGAGAAAAATAATGACATTTAAAATAACACTTAAGCTTTGATTACAATGAAAGAGAATATTAATTTTTTACACTCATTAGATGCTTATCTTTTACCATCAAATCCACTTATTCATATACTGCACCTAACATTTTTGTAAACTGCCATGACCTTAGATGTCAGTGTTACAGTTATCACTTATAACTAAAATGTTACAGCAAGAAAGTATAAAAAGGAATTAAAATTAAGCACTAGCTGAGAAATGAAGAAAATGGGAAAGGAAACTGAAGAAAAATATAAAAGAAAATCATTTTAGGAACAAAAATTCCTAATTTTGATTTCCTTCTAAATTTGCCAACAAGAAAAACCGATGACTTATATTCACAGCCTTTCATACAGTTTATTACATGCACCTCTCCCTTGTGCCGTTTTTATGAGCTGAGACAACACTGTTGAAATATAATCCAAAAGAACCAAGAGCAGTCTGTATACAATGGCACTAGCAACTTGGGGCACCAGATTTAACTTGTGTCCAAAACCATTTCCTTGTCTTTTCTTTCACTACTTATTTTCAGCAGACTAAAGCTGTGATATATTCCTTTTCAACCAGCCTTAATCATTTTCACAACTATGGTGACTATGACAACAGGATGCAGCTTATCTGTGCTGTTTTCATTTTCCCTCTCCGAGTTGCCATAACAACACAATCGTTTTGCTTTTCTCTAATATGTAACAACTTTATTTTAGGATTGAGGTCTTAAGGACATTATACTTCCCTATAAAGAAAGTAAGTAATGGAATTTATATAGGAATTTTAGTTAAATATACAGCACCCAATTTTAAAATCTTAGTGGAAGAGTTATTTTTATAATATCAAAAAAATAATAATAATAAAATAAAAAGCCAGGCCACACCTTTAATCCCAGCAGAGGCAGCGGAATCTCTGAATTCAATCTGATCTACAGATAGGGCTACACAGAGAAACCCTGTCTCAAGAAACAAAACAAAAAACAAAAACAAAAACTGAAGGCTGGAGAGATAGCTCAGTATTTAAGAGCACTGGCTGCTCTTCCAAAGGATTGGGTTTTGATTCCCAGCACCCACATGGTGGTTAACTGTCTGTAACTCTAGTTCTACCAGATCCAACACCCTCTTCTGGCTTCTATGAACCCTGCATGCATGTGGTACAATGATATACATGCAAACTAAAGACCCATACACATTTAAACTATGTTTTTTTAATGTAATCTTTAAAAACAATTAAAATAGTTTTAAAAATAAATAAGCTGCATTAACAAGAATCTTATTAAACATGTCTACAGTTAATAGTGACTACTTTTGGTACATGGTTCTCTAACCAAAACATAACAATACCATTACAATTATGAGCTGTGAGCAAGTGTGCATTAATACTTTTCCCAAGTAAAAGAATCATGAATAAAGACAGTTTAGGGCTGGTCCTGCAGTTACAAGTTCCAAAGGAAAGCCAAGCATAGTGGTGTACACCTTTAATCCCAGCACTAAGAGTTCGAGGCCAGCCTGGTTTACAAAGTGAGTTCCAGGACAGCCAAGACCACACAGAGAAACCTTGAGGGGAAAAAACAAAATGGAGAAGATTGCTAGTTTCAGGGAACCTGCTGGCTTTCTTCTGACTTCTTCGGGAAACAGGAATGAATGCACATGCTACACATATATCCATGTAAATAAAATACATATACACTTAAAAAAAAAATAAGCCTAAAACATCATAAATACATAAAGTTCCAAACCCTTTGCTGAGCTAACCCAACTTCACTTGTTCTAAGAACCACAAAAACAGCAGTGAGCTTTTTACTTGCTAACCACCATTGAAACTCACATTCAAGTTCTTCTACGGTAGAACCACCCTGCATAAACTTAGTTTAAATACCTTTACAAGCATAAAGTGCTTTAAAAAAAATCAGGAAAAGGTCAAAGTAAAGGCAAATATTGTTCAAAATTGGCAATATAAAATTATAATATAAAATATAATGACTCAGAAAATAAAGATGTTTGCTGCCAAGCATGCAAACTGCAAAATGAGCTTGATCTCACATGGTGGCAGAAAAGACAACCTTTCCAGCTGTCCCCTGACTCCCCCATGCACACTCATGCCCTGTATGTGCATACACCAGGAAGAAAAACTGAAGGAAAGAAGTGGGTGTGAAAGGGAAGGTTCTTTAAAGGTTTATCATGAGTATCTTCAATCACTAAATTCCAATCCCAATCCCTTATCAGGGCACAAAGATAAAAAGCCCACTTCAACAGTCCTATAAGGGCCATGAATATATGCATACTACTGCTTACAAATAAAACAAATAATACTCCAGTTTAAGGAAAAATATGCAAATGCTACTAAATTTCCCATTAGTTCCCTGCAGGCATTGAGGAGATTATTTATAATATTGTACTATTTTTGCTAGAGAGAATTTCCACATATTAACAAGACACATTTTAATTTTAATCACAGCTTATATAATTTAATAAAGTTTGTAGAACGCAATGAACTGAAAATTATAATATATTTAACCAAACCTGAGAAAGAAAAACAAATGTAAGGTTCTCCATAGCAATCATTTCCTCAAGTTCGTTTGTTATTTTATCATTTATTAGCTTGGTTGAGTTGTAGTTTTTGCTTTTTTGAGAGAGAGAAAGGGGGGGGGAGAGTGTGTGCGCGTGCATATGTGTGTATGTGTGCGTGCGTGCGTGAGTACTATTAAAAGCAGAGCCATTTCTCCAGCTCAGTTTGACTTAGAGACTAAGTCTCATTCTCCATTCCAAACTAACCTGAAACTCACTATGTGGCACAAGTGCACAAAGGGTGTTAGTGGTGATCTTCCTAGTTTTCATGCCATAGACTGACAATGGTTCTCTTGATCTGATGTTAGATAGTCAAGTGTCACTTCTCAACAAAAGGCATATAGAATACTCAGAGTCCACAACACAGATGGGTGACAAGTAGATCTTCTGTTATCCAGTCTCCTTTAGTAAGTTGAAAACAGACCACCTCTACTGTGGCTGGGGAGATGGCTTAGTGGGTGAAGTGCCTTCTCTGTAGGCATGATAACCTGGATTTGAATACCCAGCCTCAACATAAGAGCTGGCCACAGCTGCTGTGGGGAGCATTCCCAAGGAGATCAGTGCTCATGGCTCTGTCAGACTAGGCAAGGCAGCAAGATCTAACCTAGTGAGAGACTGTCTCAAGACAATTAAGGCTGGGCTAGGTGTGCTGGGCACTCTTACTCCAGCATTTGGGAGTCAGAAGCAGGGGATCTTTGAGCTCTGGGCCAGTCAGGTGCACAGCAAATTTCAGGCCATGTAGCTACACAGTGAGACCCTGTCTCAACAACCAAATGAGGCAAAGTATCTACAGAACTCTTTGGCACAACTGAGAGTGTCTATACTTGTCCTTCGGGTTATACATATTATATAACACTGCACACATCATGCCCTTGTATGAGATGTCTTCATATATCAGCTGAGCTATGGCACAGATGCAATTATAATTTGTAAAATTAACAAAAGCACTGGGTGGAATGATGGCTCATATGCAAGCTTCACAGTGGGTAGGAAAAGGGCAAGCAGACCCTTGGGATCCAATGACCAGCCAGTCTAACCTCAGGTTCATTGAGAGACCGTGTCTCAAAAAATTAAAGTCACAGGCCAGGCATGGGGAGCATGTCTTTAATCCCTATAATCTGGAGATCTCAAGAGTTTGAGGCCAGCCTGGTCTACATACCAAAGCTACACAGTGAGACTGCAAAATAAATAAACAAGTGTGAAAAATTACAATGGATATCAACAGAGGAAAATATTCAACCTCTGGTCTTCACATGGATCCAAACTGGTAATCGCGCGCGCGCGCTCTCTCTCTCTCTCTCTCTCTCACACACACACACACACACACACACACACACGTACTACTTAGAATGAGTGCTCTATTAAATAGGAAGTTTCTTAGCTTCATTTTTTTGTAGAATTCGTAAATTAAGGAACATGTCAATTTCTCCATTTTTCTACTCTGAATCATCTTCAATTAGTACCTGATGGATGAGGAGTGTTTCAAAATGCCTGACCCATGAAAGCTAAAGCCATACTAAAAAACAAAGGCAACTCTTATTTTGTATTTATCATTAACAGTTGACTTGGATAATTTATTAACCTAAAACTTAAAAAAAAAAAAAAAAAAACCTGTAAGAGCACTACATTTTAGTACTACAGTATACTGGGCCTCTTGTTTCAAAGATAAACAAATTTTATATATATTCCAAAGTAATAAATTTGCAAAAAGTAGTTCTTACACTTGAAAATACTTGAAAAACCACTTTTCTAACTCACACCTATCTTCAAATGTCACCGATTTCCAAGAAGCACACAGCCGCCCTCCCAGGGTGTCCTCTGACCCCAGCAGCAGCTCCAGTGACCACACAGACAACAACTAGTGTGCACAAGCAGAGTCTGCCTCGTTTGTCTGTTTCTGAGGCAGGCAGGGTCTATGTAGCCAGGCTGGCCTGGAACTCACAGATCCCACCTCCACCACTTCCTGAGTACTGAGACTAAAGGCATATGCTAGCACTCCAGCTGAAACACAAAGATTTGAATTGAATACTTCTCAAGAAACCCATTTCTGTCATTACTATCTCAGGAAAAACTTTTAAGGTAAAAACATTAAATACCAACAGTAAAATTCTAAGTATGATCATCATTTATATTTATTCCTTTTTATGCAACTGTGAGATTATTATCTAAACTACCCATGAGATTTCAAAGATAAAAAATTTGCTTGTTCTAACTAAACTGACCTCCTATAAAATATGTGAAACTGAAGACTGTGGAACAAGCCTTCACTGGCACCAAGTAAGAGCTATGGCAGGAAGATCTTAAGCTCAGAGCAATTTTCTTTTAAAGTTTGAACGCTACTGGGATGGAACAAAAAACTTAAAAGGGTGAGTGGGAAGGCCATCTGGCTTGGTGGCCCATACTACTTGTAATCTGGGTAAGGAAGATTCCAAGTGTAAGGTTAGCCTAGGCTACATGGTAAGACCTTGTCTCAAGAAACAGCAAAAGCACACATGAAAGGGCCATCCAGTAGTCTTCTAAGAGTTCACAAGAGGCTAGGAGTGGGCTCAGCAATTACGAGCACTTGCTGTTCTTGCAGAGGACTGAGGTTCCATGCTAGCACCCACTCTGTGGCTCACAGACATGACTCCAGTTCCCCTGGATCGGATGGATGCCCTGTTGTGACCTTTGCAAGCACCAGGACCACACGTATACACACATGCAGCCAAAATTCTCATACATGTAAAATATTTTTTAAATGTTTAAAAGAGCTCTACAAAAGGCCAGGCTCACTTGTCTTGATGAATGAAAATCAGGCTTAAGAGGTAGACAAGAAAAGACCTATTTGTTTGGCAAAATAAAAACCAATGTGACTGCTTTGCATTGTCTAAGTGCAAAAGGAAGGTGTTGGAAAACTCTAAATTCAGATTTTTGAAAGATCATTTTGACAATTCAATTCAGATTAGATTAATAAAATGGCCAGGTGGTGGTGGCACACACCTTTGGTTCCAGCACTTGAGAGGCAGAGACAGGCGGATCTCTGTAAGTTCGAGGACAGAGTGAATTCCAGGACAACCAGAACTACTCAGAGAAACCCAAAAACAAAGGAAAAAAAATATTTTAAAAAAGGAAACCATACCCCCCTCCAAAAAATCATAAAGCTAAGTAAGCAAAGTAAAAGTTGTATTTTCGTGCCCGATGGTGGTAGTGCACACCCTTTGATCCCAGCACTCAGGAGGCAGAGGCAGGTGGATCTCTGTGTTTGAGGCCAGCCTGATCTACAGAGTTCCAGGACAGCCAGGGCTGTTACACAGAGAAACCCTGTCTCAACAACAACAACAAAAAAAAAAAAAAAAAAAAAAAGTTGTATTTTCCCACAAAAATTAATTATAACAATCCAAAGAAAGTTGACAGTGGTAGATCAGCAATAGATGAATTTGGGAAACAACAAAGAAGATAATGGGCTAGTTATAAGTGAGGTGTTAAGGGTAAAACCCAGGGTCTGAGGCTGTAGTCACTGAACAAACAGAAGTATTGTTTTGAGGAACAGAACACCAGGAAGAAGAAAAGAAGAAACTCAGACTTCGTAATATTCCCATATGCGGCGATAGCTAAGGTCAGAATACATGGGTTGTAGATCATGAACACATTAGGAATCACCAAAACAGATAATATTCCACAGCCAAGGGAAATGCTCATTGTGTAGGAACAAAGTACATACAGAACATCAAAGGGAAAACTAAGAAATCACACACACACACACACACACACACACACACCACACACACACACACACACACACACACACACACACAAACTGGATCTGTCTAAGAATCAAATGCTCTTTAAAGTGATATGCCTCAGAGGCAGAGATGTTAGCTCAATAGTACAGCATTTGGCAAGCATTGGGCCTAGGTTTAATCCCCAACACTGAGTTTAGATCACTATAGGTTCAACCTATCCTAAATAAAGTGAAAAGTGAGAAGAGGAAAGATGCCAGGCTCGAGCCTCTCTCTCTCTCACGCACACACGCACGCACACATGTATTCAGTTATAATTTTGACTCTATACGAAGGGTTCAACTAGGGCCTCATGAATGATAAACAAAGCTCAACCACTTAGCCATACCCTTAACCCAGTATTTCTTGTTTAAAAATAACTTCTATTTTGGCTTCAATGAGTAAAACTTCAGTCCTAATTACGGTTTGCTTTTAGGCACTTTTTTTTTTAATTTGACAAACCATCGCTAAAATTCCCATGAAGAAGCTGGTGATGTTGGCATACACCTTTAATCCCAACACAGGAGGCAGAGGCAGGCAGATCTCTAAGTTTAAAGCCAGCCTGGTCTACAGAGTGAGTTCTAGGACAGTTAGGGCTACACAGGAAACCTTGTCTTAAAAAGAAAAAAATCAAGTTGCTATGAAGGTATAAAAATCCACAGGCAGCTGAGAGAGCATGGCATGGAAAAGCTATGTGAAAAAGACAGAACGCAGCTGATGCAAGGAGAGGCCAGGGAGACGCTCAGTGAGTGCAGACGTCACAGCTACTCCACAGCTGAGCTTCATTTCTAGGACCCACATAGGAGAGAACTAACTCAGTAAGTTGTCTTATGACCTTCACACCTCCATGTGCTATCACATACTGTGTGTACACATGCACAGCAAACACATACATTCTTATTTTTTAATTCTTTTTTTTGGTTGGGATTGAAAGTGTTTCTCTGTGTAACAGCTCTGGCTGTCCTAGAACTCACTCTGAAGACCAGGCTGGCCTCAAACTCAGAGATCTGCCTGCCTCTGCCTCTGCCTCCAGAGTGCTGGGATTAAAGGTGTGCAACACCATCTACCAATTTTTTAATTCTTAGGGGGGGAAAAACAAGGATATCTGGGCATGGTGCTGTACACCTGTAATTCCAGCACTTCAGAGACAGAAGCAGGCAAATCTCCTGTGAATTCAAGACCAGCCAGGTGTATATATTGAGTTCTAGGACAGCCAGGGCTACATAGTGTCCTTTCTCAAAAAAATGATAAGCAGGACAGAATGAGTTAAAAAAAAAAAAAAAAAAAAAAAAAAACCAACACATGTAAAAATGTGACTTACGATAAAGAGCACTACAGACCAGCAGAGAATTCATATTCTTCTGGAATAAAAATGATGCTTGAGGTCACTGAAACCCATATGAGAAAAAAATATAATGGAATCCCTTCCTCACATCAAATACACATAAATTCTACAGAGATTAAAGCTGGAATGTAAAGGACATCTAGTAGGAAACAGGAAGCTTTTCTCATAAGCTTCTGGTAGGTAAGCTTTAAGTCACCACAAGCTAAACACCAAGTTGAAAGACTTCCAGCCAGCCTCACACTAGCTCTAATGTACTCTGGCATCACCTGTGACCTCGAAAATCTTTCCATCTCCATTTGCCTTAAAAAAAAAAAAAAAAGAATTATTCCATGATGTGTTTTAGCATGTGGGATTTGTAAGATGGAATTCTAACTAGGTCTGTTGGGCAGGGTGTGCTGCTTATATAAAAATCCTCACAAACTGCCTTTGCTGAATGAGCTAAGTGGGTGGACAGCATTCCCAGTGCTGATACCTAAGAGAATGCAGAAAAGGAGAAGAAGATAAATGTTTCCCAGTCTCCCAGACTGCGGAGTATAAATAACGGAACATGCTGACAGTGTTTAAAGCTGACCTTGATAGAACAGTTTATTTCAAACGTTCCTAGATGTAAAGTGCACTCACTGGGGTAAACTGACCTTGCTGGGCATCTGCTTGGTCATGCCATTTCTCTAATAAAACTGATAAAGGCAGACATATCCTACAAATAGCAGTAGGACAGAAATCAAAGGATTTAAGTGTATCTATCCACACGCTCCTGACAAGTGAAATTCCATCACTGTAGACAGGGATAAATTGTGGCTGCTTGCCTGAGTAGCTAGGGGAATGAGAATATTAAGAACAGGATGTTCCAGTAAGACATTTTTATAACCACCAGCCAAGTCATCTCTGTACCATTTTCCATAACACTACCAAACATACTCAACATTTCATTAGTTTCTCAAAATGACATTTCATGATGACGCTCAGACCTCATAGTCAACCCCTTATTAAAATAGTCATAACTAGTTGTAGTAAAATGGTAATTGTCAACAGCAAAGGCTTGATTAAAAAAATACATCAAACAATAATAAAATAATAATAATAACAATAATAAAAAGACTAGTGCAGATAGGACTCAGGAATCACTGAATCTCCTGAAATAATATACAAAACGTTAAGTGGCAAGACTAGGAAGAGGGTCTTGCAGCATACAAAAGATTTTCAGGGCTGTCCACGACCACAAAATTCTAAGAAGCCTTAAATTTGAGAAGACCCTCAAATTTATGACCTTAAAAACTTGGTTTGATTTTAGAAAAGGTCTAGAACAGACATACCAAAACTAGACTATGCTTCCTTCTAATTAATTGTGCTTAGTCTTGATTCCAATTCAATAAAAGTCACTTACTTTCAAACAAAACGCTTAAGGAATGAGGGTATAGTTCTGTGGTGTAGCACATACCTAGCATGAGAAAGACCTTGGGCTCAATCCTCAACACCCTTTCCATTCCACGGCATTCAAGCAACTAGATATTCAATTATCAGCCGGGGATGGGAGCTACGTCTTTAATCCCAGAACTCTGGAGATAGAAGCAGGAGGATCTCTGTGGGTTCAAGGCCAGCCTGATCTACTTAGCAAGTTACAGGACAATGTAGTGAAACCCTATCTCATAATAATAATAATAATAAACAACAACAACAACAGTAACACCGGGGAGCAAAACATGTGGCTTAACAATTAAGAGCACTTGAACTGATTCCAGCTTTCAGTGCCTCTGTTGGATGGTTCACAACCGCCTGTGACATCAGCTCTTAGGGTTTTGACCTCTTCTGGTCTCTGTAGGTACTCCACACATATGGTACACTCACACAGAGAAACAAGCACACACAGAAATAAAAATGGACTCTAACAGTAACAGCCATTTGTGGAGATCAATGTGTTTAATCGCAAATGTAAATGCATCCAAAGCTTGCTTGGCCAACCAAATGAGTCCTCCAGGCCAGCCAGATGTACATAATGAGGCTCTGTGTACAAAGTAAAAATAGAATTTCAATACCATCCTTACACTTCAAATCTTCTCTAGCTTCCTGTAGTTTATCTTCCTGCACTTCAAGCTTCTCTGTATTCTCAAATTTTGACTATACAGTACTTTATTCCTCAGTAAGATAATTTCTTTTTAGGGCTTCCCCACAAGGAATCACTTTTAGTAGGTCCTAAAAGTACATTTTCTAATCAACTGGAGACAAGATCTGACTCCCACCACTAATTAATTTGGGGCTGTTAATTTAAGCTCATCAATCCTGGAGCTCTTGAAAAATCAAAAAACAAACAAACAAACAACAACAACAACAAAAACAGTTTATCCAAAATTTAGTGGCTGATTTTAAAAAGACACAAAACTTACTAATGAGAACTGTAACTCACCAACAACTACACATAAGAAACTACAGTTCTGCTGACTGGCAAGTAATTTGCAAGGGTAGATCAGTTTAGCTACATAAAAGAAATATCCACCTGCACGTACTAGCACTAATCAGGGCGTGAAATTAAACTTCTTATTCGAAAAGAATAGCTGCTTCAAGGCTGTGATTTAGTCAGGGAAGCAAATATTAAGGTCATCCTCTTCTCTCTGATGTTTATAGCATTTCTAATAAAAGAAGCAAAGAAGGAGAGCCAATCTGCTAACTTCTATAAAAGTGAAAATATCCCAGTGACATGACAAATTTTCCACTTGCTTAATCGCAAAGATGTAACTGAACCAAGCTGCTACGAGTGCAGAGCTCACTTACATACTTGGAGGCCCAAACTGACAACTGTGGATACCTAGCCAAATTTGTCAAAACAGATCACAGTACATAGAATTCAACAAATATTAAGTGCTATAATAAGTCTTAAAATAATCTATTATCATTTTCATTACAACACAGCTCACTTTGGATTAGATGGACTAATGAGATTCTAATTCAGTAATTTAGCCAGCTGTTAAAATTTTCTCAGTATGTCAAAAGTATAATAATCCAAACTTCTACTTATTCTAATATACTATAGTACCACTATTCTGGTGGAGTTGGGAGGGGGATCACATACTATAAGCAAAGTACTGAGTTAACACAGCTATAGAGGCCACAAAGGTTCTTAAAGTGTAGTCCCTAACCAGCAACATCACCAGGAAACAGTCAGACATGCAGACCTACGGGATGGACAAGTCCAGGAGACAACCACTGCTCTCCAGGCAATAGTAATGTACTCCTTAAAATTTCGTCTTCTTTAAGGAGCCCAAGTAATGCTTTCTTTTCTGTTTTTGTTACTGTTAATGAGACAAAAATCTAACTAAGACTGGTGCCCCAACTGGTCTTGAATCCTCCTGCCTCAGCTTTGCGTGTTATGATTATAAGCATACCACCACACCTGCTTTCCTAATATCTTTATTAGAGAAAAAGATCTAGGGGCTGATGAGAGGGCTCAACAGGTAAAGGTGCTTGCCACTAAGCCTGACCACCTGAGTCTGATCTCAGGGCTCCACATGGTACATGTATGCACACATGCACATACACACAATAAATGTAATTTTAAAATCTCGCTGGGAGTAGTGGCTCATACCTGCAACCCCAGGATGGAGGAGGAAAAGGCAGGGATGTCTCCTACACATTCCAGAGCACCCACCCACATAACAAAAGCATGATATAATGGTGTGTTCCCAGACCAGTCCAGCATAGGCAAGAACAGCAGAGGAAACGAGAGAGACTGCCCTAAGGAGGCAGGAGACAATAAATGACCTCCCAAAAGTAGTCCTCTGGTCCCCCCACACACAACATGAAAACTGCACTCAAAGACACCAGCATACACACATACTTGCAAATGACAATTATCTTTTTTTTTTTTTTTTTTAATTAAGAAAGGTCAACAGGGCTGGAGAGATGACTCAGAGGTTAAGAGCACTGGCTGTAGCCAGGCGTTGGTGCACACCTTTACTACCAGCACTCGAGAGACAGAGGCAGGCAGATCTCTGTGAGTTCAAGACCAGCCTGGTCTACAAAAGCTAGTTCTGGGACAGCCTCCAAAGCCACAGAGAAACCCTGTCTTGAAGAAGAAGAAGAAAAAAAAAAAACAAAAAACAAAGAAAAAAACACTGGCTGCTCTTCCAGAGGTCCTGAGTTCAATTCCCAGCAACCACATGGTGGCTCACAACCATCTGTATGAGATCTGGTGCCCTCTTCTGGTGTGCAGGCATACATGCAGGCAGAACACTGTATACATAATAAATAAATCTTGGAAAGAGGAAAGGAAAGAAGGAAAGGAAAGGAAAGGAAAGAAGGAAAGGAAAGGAAAGCAGCAAGATCACAAAGCCCCACTTATAGACTAGTGGTGTCCAATTCCAGAATCACAAATGAGAGTCTGTTAAGATTTTTAAGCTAGAGCCAGAGAGATGGCTCAACCATTCAAAGAACTTCTGCTCTTCCAAAGGACCTGAGTTCCCAGCACCCAGGCACAGCAGCTCACAGCCACCTCTAATTCCAGCACAATCTTCTAGCCTCCAAAGCATCCCACACAGGGCATACACTCTCATAAACACACACATACACATAAATGCAAGTAAGTTTTATCTTTAATTATATGTATGTGTCTATCTGGGGGTAAATATGAGTGCACAGGCCTGAGGTCACAGGTGCTGGAAACTGAACTCAGGTTCCCTGCTAGAGAAGCATGGTTGCTGTCTTAACTGCTGAACCATCTCTCCAGCCCCAAAATGAACCTTTAAAAAAAAAATCTTTAAAGTAGGGGCTGGATTGTAGCTCAATGGTGACACCTTTACAATGGAAAAGCAAAGTAAACCAAGTCCTGGTGAAAAGGTCACAATACCAATGATAGAACAAAACGGCAACAGGCTACTTCTGATACAGCACACAAAGAAACTACAATAATCATTCGTGATAAAAATTCTTAAACAAAATCTATCACGAAGAACCAGACAATCCAGACAGGGGGTATTCTGTAAAATTACTCCTGGACTCTACAAGAAAAGCTGGAATTTCAGAAGCAAAGGGTAATGGTCCACACCTGTAATCCTGGCAACTCAGACCAAAACTACAAAGGAGAACTTCCAAGATTAGGCCAGAATACGATACAGAGATCAGCTCCAAAACTCAGAAGAAGAAAGTGTTAATTTCATAAATAAACCACGTTGAGGGCCTACTGTAAATTAAAGGAACCAAAGAGGCATGGCATACAACATGATTTACTCCTGTTTATTTGGTGATTTGTGTTGAGTTTTTGAGACAGGTGATCACCTATTCCAGGAAACTAAACTCACTATGCAGCTCTCTAAGTAATGAATGAATGGCCTTGAACTTCTGATATCCCTGCACCTGCCCAGTGCTAAGATAACAGGAATTTTCCACCATGCCCAATTTATGTAGTGCAAGAGACAAGATCTAGGGCTTCCTGCATGCTAGCTAGCCACATCTCCAGGCCTCATTCCTGAATATTTTATTATTATAGCTCAGAAATACAGAATACACATGGCATGTAGAAAGGCCCAAGCCTGGCCCCTGTCCCTCACTGGCCTCGGGATAGCTGGCCCTGCCCCTCCCTAGACACTGCAGCATGAGAGATGACCCCACCCTTCACCACATAACACTAGAACACTGACTAAGACACCCTGACTCAAGAAAGAGAGAGAGAGGAGTAGAGAGAGAGAAAGAGAGAGAGAGAGAGAGAGAGAGAGAGAGAGAGAGAGAGAGAGAGAGAGAGAGAGAGTAGAGAGAGAGAAAGAGAGAGGAAGAAGAAAGAAATACAAACAAAGCCAGAAGTGGAATGTCATAATTGAAATTTACAAATGATTTACAAGAAAGGTATAGCCACACATACCGAAAATTCAGATACAGTAGAATGTTAACAATGGACCAGGCCAGGTGAGGAATGTGATTTTTATCACTGTTCTTTTCCCAGAAGTTTTATATAGACTGTTTTTAAACATTAGGGCTAAGATTCAGGTAGTGGTGCTCACCTTTAATCCCAGCATCTGGGACTGAGGCAGGTAGATTAAGAGTCTGAAGCTAGACTAGATTTCAGGGCATGGTTTCAGGGCAGCCATGAAGAAACAGTGAGACCTTGTCTCAAAAAAAAAAAAAAAGGAACAATCTGACTAATTAAGATTAGGAGAACGCAATCAATACAGTATCTGCCTTGCAAGCATGAGAATCTGAATTTGATCTCTAGAATCCACATTAAAAAAGCTGGCAAGGTGGGAATGCCTGTGCCTCACATCTCGGGAGGTGAAGACAGACCCCTACATTTCTGTATGCTTAAGGAGCTCCAGACCAGCCTGAAAGGGGCTGAAGACGGATAGCACCTGAGGAATGGTACCTGAGGTTGATGTTCTTTGTACTCCTTGCACACATGCATGCATGCAAACTCATTTGTACACATATACACTAATATTATTCACATACCTCTTCAAAAAGCATTTCTCTAAATTAAGCCAAAAAATACCATCAATAGAGCTAGGGGGATAGCTCACTGGGTAAAGTACTGAGGCATGCAAGTGTGAGGGACTGAGTTGAGATCCCTAAGACCTACATGAACCCAGATTCAGGAACACGTCTGTAAACCCAGTGCTCCTACCTCAAGATGGGAAGTAGAGATGGGAGAATTTCAAAGGCCAGCCAGCCTGGGCTGAGCAGCAGCTGACAAGAGACCCTGGCTCAAAACAAAATGGGAAGCAAGGACCAACATCAGAGGTTGTCCTCTGACCCAAACACATACCATGGCACTTGCAGTCAGTCAGGCAGCTGGGCTATACACACAGAGTTCTAAGCCAGCCTAGGCTGTCTCCAAAAACAAAATGATGAAAAAGAAACTAATACAGATTCTCTCTGAAGCTGCAATGGAGAGCTCATTTCAGCGTAACTGCAAATGCTGCTAAGTGGAAAGAGAATGTAAAAGGCAGGCATGGTAGCCCATGCCTGTAACTTCAGCACTTGGGAGGCAGAGACAGGAAGACCAGGGAGTTCAAGGACAGCTTAACTACACAAGTCTATGACCGGCCCACATGACCACATAACTTAGCACAATGAATGGGGGGAAGGGGCTGTTATATTGAGTCCATCTTTATGGGAAGCATTCCTTTAGATGCTATAGCCCTTTATAATTTCCAAAATACTTTCATACTTAAAATTTCCCTTTATCCTCATTAAATCTCTTGGACACAAAAGTAGGTGACGGTACTGGTGCTTTCTAGATAAGGAAATGAGACTCAAAGCAGTTAAGAAGCTTATCAATGTCTAGAAAGTAGAACCTGGGTGTAGTGAGATATTCACTTTGTCCGCACCTGTAGCACTGACCACGCTCATTGGGGGGATGGGGACAGGGGCGGAGTTACCTGGGGGAACTAGGTCTGAGGAAGGGCCCGGGAGCTCTGTCTTTCTTGCAGCATGGGGACAGGAAACATCCAGAAACATCCTTGGGACTAGGAACTTGCTGGTGTTCATCTGTCTCCATTGTAAGTTATTTCTCCCTGAATAAACATCTTTTCAGCCTATTTGTTTTTCCTGATCCTTATTAAACCACAATAGCTGGAAACCAGGTCTTGTTTTCACTATAGCACAGTGTAAAATTGGCATTATAGTCTAACCTAACCCAGCCACAGGTATTTCAAAGTAAGCATGAACAACACAGGTAGGACTTCTGCATTGTCAATTGTAATAAGCCAAAGAGGTTACCACTGACTGGTCCACTCAACACAGATGTCACTGTGTGGAGCTTTGATATTTTTCTTAAATACCTTGGAAAACAAGGATCAAAAAATATGAACTCTTATAAAAAGGGCTTTATTGTATTTTTATGGCTTATTACATACCTTGTAACAGTCATTTTGTTAAATGTGAATGTCAGTTTGATTTTCAGTCCCTTTTTTCCTGGCTATTTACAAGCTTTGTAAGAATCGTTCTTTAATTAAGTCTAAACATAGTTTTATATAAATGGATTCCTGGAAATAAAACGTTCAGACTTAAGAAATGATTGTTACAGAGACTGTAACAGGCCGTAAAAAACGAATGCCACTTTAAACAAAGATTTCTCATTTTAATTAAAAAGATAATCATCAGAACATTCCTACACTTAACAGAAGCATTTAAAGAAGCTTCTTTGAAGAAAAAGAATACATGTCTTATTCAAGCTTCTGTCGTATAATCTATAATATATCTGGATCCATGTTTCAGTTGACTTGACAAAATTCTTAAGTACTGAACCTACAATTTAAAGATACACTGATGGAGAACAGGTCTGAGGGCAGAGTCTGGAGCACATATACCTAATGAGCACAGCTCTGGTTTCTCAACCCAATACTGAAGAAAAAAGACCAGCATGACCAAATGAGGTAAAGCCTCCTTTCTATCATTTCCAGTTCTTTTTAAATATAAATATCATCAAAAGATTGTGAATATTTTCTCCATGAGTCGAGGCCAGCCTCGTTTGAGGTCAGTCTGGTATACAGAGAGAATTCCAGGACAGCCAAGACTATAGAGAAACCCTGAATCAAAACAACAACAACAAAAGAATACCTAATACAGCCAAGTGCAATGGTGCACACCTTTAATCCCAGCACTAGAGAGGCAGAGGCAGTTAGATCTCTGAATTTGAGGCCAGCCCCAGTCTACATAGTGAGTTCCAGGACAGTCAGAGCTACATGGTAAGAACCTGGCTTCAATACAAAACAACAAAAAATGTAATCCTTTTTAAGCCAGGTCTGGTAACATGTACATTTTAACCCAGCATTTGGAAAGCAGAGTAGAGGTAAGAAAACCACCAGCACCAAAGGGTCACCAGGCTGGTTGGTCTAGCTGGCAAGTTTAATGCTTAGCCATGGCTATACACCAAGACTCTTCTCTAAAACATACTTTTTAGATGACCACGTATGAATGTAACAAGGACTAGACAGTTTGTTGATGAAGTTTGGGTCAGGTAAAAAGATTGTACTTAGGTGCTGGAGAGATGGCTCAGCGGTTAGGAGCACTTCCAGAGGACCTGGGTTCAATTCCCAGCACCTAAATGGTGGCTCACAACTGTAAGTCCAATACCAAAGGATCAGACATCCTCACACTTGCAAATAAAACTTCAATGCACATAAAATAAAAAAAATTTAAAAAAGACCATATTTAGAAGCCTTAACATACAGTCAAAGGTGATAAACAAAAATCTACATAAAGTTTCTACTCTGAAACTCCAATAGAAGTTAAAATCATCCTTCCCCTCCTTGCCCCACCTGCACACCCATTGTTCTTGTTAAGACACGATCTCACTTTGTAGCTCTGGATGACCTAGAACTTGCTAAGAGGCTTCTGTCTGTCTCCTGGATTTTGGGATTAAAAGTGTGCACCATTATACCCAGTGCATTGTGATTTTCTAAATCCCATTCCTGGAAATGGCTTTATAAAAAGAAAGAAAAAAGCTGTTGGAAACTGAATTTGAAGAGGCAGGGTTCTTTTCAATTGATTCATTTGACTTTTAAATTGTCTGTTTTTAACTCAAATCATGCCAAATTTGTTACAGTTGGACAACATTCTAAGAGAGGAAAAAGGAGCTCATAATTAACTGTCATTATAATTAACTCCAATTTGAAAAAGATACACCAAATGTTCTACTTAAGTCACCTTTTCTGAATTACACAAAAAACTAAGCCTGAATACCACCACCTGACAATCTTTCTGCAGCAATATATTACTGAAAGCTGCTTCAATGTGGTTTATACTCTCCCACAGAAACAAGGTATGATGAGCAGGCTATTTCCTAACTGAGACTTGGTGGCAAAGAAAGAACTGGCAGAAGGAACACCATCAAAAACAGATTCTGTAACTGTAAAACTCTGCAATCATTAAAAAAAGGAAATTGTGCTCCGGCTTCATAAGACGGGAGTGATGTGCCAATGATCAGGAAGCAGGCACTCACGCTACAAAGCAGAGTTCTTCCATACTCAGTAAACAAGCTTAACCTCACGCTAATACTAACTAAAATAAACACTAAGCATTTAATTCCCAATCAGTTAGCTTTGCTTTCTATCATAGAAACTGCTGCTTGGGATGGGTTACACAAAAGGAAGATGAGGTAGAAGCCAAGTATGTCTACTACTGGATCAGTTCCCAAATAAGCAAGTTTTTCAAGGTCCTGCCACTGCCCTCCATGACCTGGAACAGGAGATAAGTAGATACTGACCATCTTGTTCAAGATCATCATTGTAAAACGGGCATGGAAACATATATCTGATTTCAGCACTCAACAATGAGGAAGGAAGACTGATGTGAGCTAGAAGCCAACCCGATGGAAACTCTTAAAATAAATATATAGACCACAAACATTCAAGCTATCTCACAAACAAAACAAAAGACACTACGCAAAAACTTAAGTGACAGATGGGCAGTGGTGCCACACTCTTGAAGCAGAGGCAGGTGGATTTCTGTGAGAGGCCAGCCTGGTCTAGAAAGCTACACAGAGGAAACCCTGTCTCGAAAAATCAAAAGAAACAAAAAACAAAACTTAAGTGGCTCTCTGGGCCTCAATCTCATGGCTTTCTGTATTAAAACTTCATATACAAGTCTCAAGTTTACCTTATACATCCTTAAAAAAAAAGCATGGACAACAACATAAACTCTTTAAAAGTATTTGTATGCTAGGTGTGGTAACACACGCCTGTAATCCCAACATCTGGGAAGCTGAGATAGGAAGGCAGTGAGCTCAAGGCCAACCTGAGATACTACCAAGATTATTTCTCAAGTTACAATAACAAAATCGCATAAAGTCTATGGGCACAGTGGTGCACACCTTTCTACTTTGAACCCAGAACTCCAGAGGCAAGGGCAGGAGAATATCTGTGAATTCAAGACCAGCCTGATCTACATAGGGAGTCCCAGGGTAGCAAGAGCTACAGAGAAACCGTGTGTGTGTGTGTGTGTGTGTGTGTGTGTGTGTGTGTGTGTGTGTGTAATTTTTTTTTCATGGATTGTAAAACCCAACAGTATTAGCATCTCTTTGTGGTGATACATAGCTATAATCTCAATATTTGGAAGGGAGAGGCAGGACAGACCATGAGTTCAATGTCAACCTCAGCTACATATCAAGTTTGCCTGCACTTCAAGTTCAAGGTCATCTTGAGCTATCTCACAAACAAAAGAAACAAATAAATAGACAAACATCTCAGTTCTGGGCAAGAGCTAAAGCCTGTGAGGGTGGGACTAAAGAGCTGGGGCTGCTGGTGGGAAGTAAATGAGGCCTCAGAAGGAGACTGGGGTGTGGCAGATGTAGTCATGACAATAGGTACTTTTGGGGACTAAGAACTGGATCCACATCTTCTCTAAAAGGCAAATGTAGATGTTTGCATGAGATTAGGAGCCAGCTATTTGGCCAGCATAACTTCTAAGCTCTATTATCTTCTAGTGGAAAATAAATCCATGGGCAGGAACTGCAAGCTAGTGTTGTTCTGTAACAACATTAGAGTAATGTCTGAAACTTCAGCACACTGATCATGTCATTGGAACCAAATTTTTGTTTTCTTTGGAAGGAGGTCTGTGCTGATTTTGGTTTAGGTTATGCTTTGAAATGGGGTATCATATAGCATAGGCTGGCAAACTGCAATCACTATGTAGCCAAAGTTAGTCTTGAACTCTTGGTCCTCCTGCCAAATACTGGGACTGCAGATAGTCAAGTGCTGGGATTACAGGCACACGCCACAGGCATGGTGCTGGAGCAGGAGCTAAGAGTCCTACATCTTGACAGGCAGGCAACAGGAAATGGTCTGAAACACTGGCATGGCTTGAGCATATTCGAAATCTCAAAGTTGTTCTCCACAGCAACACGCGTCCTCCAACAAGGCCATACCTACTCCAACAAGGCCACACCTAATAGTGCTACTCCCTTTGGGGGCCACTTTCTTGCATAACACTATAACCAGGTTGGCAACTCCATCTCTACCTACCATCTCCCTATACAGGCAGCCTGGATTACACACACTCATGCTATTGCAGCTGGCTTTTATATGGCTTCTGGACCCAGAGTCAGATAGTTAGGCTTGTGTGGCCTTTTATCCACCAAGCTATCTCCCCAGCTCAATTCCAAATTTTGATGTTAGAGTAATACAGTATTTTTACTTGTAGAAAATGCATAAGTGATCATAAGAAAAGTTAGCTCTCCATGTTCCAGGAAGAAATGACATGTATCTGAGACTCACTCAAAATGTTAACAGAAGCTAAGTGTAGTGGTACATACCAACTATATGTTCCAACTACTTAAAAGGCTAAGGTAGAAAGGTGGTGAGTTCCAGGCATACCAAAGTTCTTATGAGACTGTCTAAAACAAAGAAGCATGTCAGCAGGACCTATGTGTGCTGTGTCCATGACAGGATCAAGATGCTTTCCTTATTGAGGAGCAGAAAACTGCTGTGAAAGTGTTGAAGGCACAAGCACAGTCAGAAAGGGAAGTAATATGGAGCTTTTTAAAGCAATAAACGTCAAGGCTCAGTCTGGGGGAGGGGGGCACTGTATACTGTTCATCTAGAGGACAAGAGGTTGGTTCCCAGACTCTGGACAGCGCACAACTGCCTGTAACTCCAATCAGGTATGGCTGTACCGCCTCAGAATCCCAGGTCTGTGGTTTGGACTTGGACTGACAGCCTAAATGAGAAATGGGGTAATAGTCCTCCTCTGGCCTCCTCTGCACACATGCCGAGACACACACTCGCTCATGCACACCATTGTAAGGGTCTCTGAGTCAAGCTGCCTGGGTTTGATCTCGGATTCCTTCTTATCAGAGTAACCCTCTTTGGAATCAGTTTCCTTGTATGAAAAATGAGAGAAATAATAGTATTGAATCTGAATCTGCCTTGTTAGGTTACTGGAAGAATGAAGAATGAAGTGAAATAACATACTAAGATAATAGTGCCTCAGAGATCAACCATATTCTTAGTTCAACATTAATTCAATCTACCTATGTTACTTTTGATATCTGAGCCATGTGTAAAGATGTTCTCTATTGGGCTTTGTAAAGTTAAAGGGAATATGCATCAGGCTCCTCTATCCATAAGTACAGGTGGCCAGTAGGGAAAAGTGGCTGACACCTTTCTCATAGACTTCAGAACCTCCACTGCCTGTTTTAGGATGATAAACCTGACCTGTTAGGGATGAGGAAGTCTTGTTTGGGTGCTGGGGACTGAGCTCTACTTTTTACATTTCTTTTCATTGACTAAGTTATTAAATTGTTAAACTACAGTAAACATTTTCTGTTTCACCTTCAACAGATTCTCATATGTAGAAAAAAGTTCTGTGCTAAATACAGTATCCCTAGAAAACAGGTGTGGTGGTATTTTTAAGATCTAACAAGTAAAGCTTGCCTGAAGATCAGAGTGCAAAGCTAGCTAGACTAGTTAGCCACAGAGGCTAGACTAGACAGTAGTGGCACACACCTTTAATCTTAGCACTTGGGAAACAAAGGCAAACAGATCTCTGTTAGTTCAAGGCCACCCTGGGCTACATGAAATTGATCCAGTCTAAAAGAGAAACAGAGTTCATAAAAATGTGATCCCAACACTTGAAGTAACATGTCTTTAATCCCTGCGCTGGAGGAATATAAAGCAGGAGACAGGAACTCAGAGAAGTCTGAGGAGCAGTGCAATTCAGGCAGGCAGTCTCCGGATGCACTCTGTCTGAGGACTCCTAGAGACAGGACCACCCCTTTGGTCTGAGGATGCAGTAGAGGTAAGAACTAGCGGCTGGCTCTTTTGCTTCTCTGATCCTTCAGCTTTCACCCCCTGATAGCTGACTCCTGTTTTTTTATTATTAAGAACAATTAGAATTCATGCTCCAAATAGTTAAGATTGTAAAGTATTTTGATATCACAAAGACTTTGGGGGATTTGCTGAGTGTCAAATACAGAGCTTTCTATATGCTAAGCAAGCTATCTGCCTTGAGCTATATCTCAAACCACAAAGATATTTCCTACTTCATACTCATATTTTTGTTGGGGTACTATTGACGAAAAGGTGTTATCTATATATGACTATGGCTGTGCATAATGTCCAGTCTCCCTTTAGCAGGGGACTCTTACTGCTTCCTTTCCTTCAGTTAAACACAGAACAAGTCATCTCTTCTGAAAGTTCAATCACCTAGCAGTAAAAAATTTCTAACAGCTATTCAAAATATCATTTTAACTTTATATTTAATAATTCACTTCTTCCTCTTCACTGTCTTCAGGTAGCAATGATTAAACTCAGAGCCTGGCATATTAGACAAGTACTCTGTGAAACCCTTTGTTTTAGTTTTTATTTTGAGACAAGATCTCTCTAACTCACCCACATTGGTCTTAAACTTATTCTGTAATCCAAACTGTGCTCAAATCTAAGCTCCTCCTACCTCAGCTTCCTGAGAACCTGCATTAACACCAGTAAGAACCACCAAGTGCAGCTTAATAATTCACTTTCACTAATTTATTATAACCATTACAAACACAAACCTAGGAAATTAGTACAAAGAATTAACATTAAACACCAAATGTGATGATCACATTTAATCGAAGCACTTGAAAAGTATAGGCAAAAAGACCAATTCAAGGCCATCCTGGTCTACAAAGATACCTCAAACATAACCTGGATTACATGAGATTCTGTCAAACAAATTTTTAAAAAGTTATAAATTCATATTCTGATTTTACTTAAGAGAATGCAGAAAAGAAACTTTAGATTGAACACTAATCTAAATTGGGAAGGTAGGCATGGTACCAATTGCCTAGAGTTCCATCTAAGACACTGAAGCAAGATCACAAGTCCAAGAACAACACATGGAGATCCTTTCTCAGGAAACAAACAATAGGAAAGGATGCAGAGAAACTGACAAAACAGAGCTGGTTTCAAATGTAAACCATTCAGCTGGCAATCAATCTCACTGATTTAAAGACAATCCAGAGCAGGAGAGATGGCTCAGAAGTTAGGAGCACTGGCTGCTCTTCCAGAGGACCTGAGTTCAATTCCCAGCAACCACATGGTGGCTCACAGCCATCTGTAATGAGATTTGGTGCCCTCTTCTGAAATGCAGGCATGTGTGTAGCCAAAACATTGTATGCATAATAAATAAAAAAAATAAATTCTGGAGATTTATTTGGCATGCATGGTAGCACAAAATGTAATAGCAACACTCAGGCAACAGAGGCAAGGAAGATCACCTGGGCTTAAGGCCAGCCTGAGCTACACTGTGAGCTCCAGGTCACCTGGGCAAGACAGAAAGCACTAGCTCAAACAAAACGAAAACCTGCATACAATTTGCTTTTATATACTTTAAAAATCTGTTTCTCCAGTAAGCAAAGAAAGGCCGAGGCTAGAAAGATAGGTCAGTGGGTAACAATGACTGCTTGCTGTATAAGCCGGAGGATTGGCAAGGTGGATCAAACTTGGAATCCCAGTACTGGGAAGTGGCAACAGAGGGATTCCCTGGGAACACCCTCCACCTCCCAGCCATTCATCCTCCTCTACTAGGCAGGTGAGTCCTATGCCCCAAGAGACTCGACTCAAAGACCAAGATAAAAGGCTCCTGAGGAGGACACTTGGGGGCAGATCTCGAGCACATACACAAAATAGGGCTACTAAATCATACCCAGTATCATTCCTACTGCATTATCTTTGACTCAAAGAGACCTTCCTCATTTTTTGAGAAATTCACTTCAAAAAAGACACCTCCCAAGCATTCTGTATTATTACCCATAAACTCATCTGATCCATGTTTGTACATGGAGCCCAAACACCCAACTAGAATAGCATTTATGGCAGCAGATGGCAGGAGACAGCCCCCAAGAATTCTTTCCTTCCTTTTCATTAATGCTAGTCTTTACATCAATAGGTAGAACTTATTCCCCATCCCCACCAGCCCAGATTTAGTTTACCCTTGACTGGACTCAACCATAATGACACGATTAAGCTTTTTTTTTTTTTTTTTTTTTTTTAATGTTTCCTATCTTGAACTTCAAATCCAGCACAAGAGGACTGAGCAGTTCCTACCTCCTATTCCTACAATACTCCTCCTTGGAGCACAAGCCACCATACTTACAGGTTCATACAGGGAAAAGCAGGCTTTAAGTCCTATCTGACCTCTGAGTCTAGCCTCATGATCTCTCCATCTCTGCCTCCTACACGAAAGGAATATAAGTATGTGTCATACTCAGCTAAGGTCACCTTTTTATGCTACTTTGCTTACTAGCTGTTTAATTAAAACAAAATGTCTTAAAATTATTTCTTCCCACTTGATCTTGGGACTGGCTGAAAAAGAATATATTTATCCTTGTTTTTAAACTAAGTTCTAATTTATCCTTTAGTATCTTTTTATTCCCCCATACAGTCCTAAATAGCCACGAGGCCTAGCTCCTCTGTCATTTTCACAGCTCAGGCCTCTTCCAGGCCTTATCTTTCCTGGGGTTTATATTTTCACCGGCACACAGACTGTTATGCGAGAGCACTGCTCTCTTCTCACTCATCTCCTTTCAGAAGTTAATCATTTTACACTACTTTCGTAAGTACCCTAGGACAGCTTTAAGTCTAAACCAGTATGAATGGTCTACCTGAAATATGCATAGATTAATGGCCATCCGCGTCAGCAACGCACTGCATGCATGTGGCGGATAAATGTGGCGGCAAGGTGATTCATGACAGTACTCCATTCCATGCTTACACCAAATTCTTTAAACTGAAGCTGGGTGTGGCAGTGCACACTTAATTTCTATACTCAGGGCAGAGACAGAGGCGGCAGATCTACAGAATTCAAGGCCAGCCCGGTCTACAGAGAGTTCCAGAACAGCCAGGGCTACACAGAGAAACCTAGTCAAAAAAAAAAAAAAAAAAAAAAAAACCTGTACCAAAGTTGCCATTAGCAACTGAGGAGAAACACTAAAAATGTGAAGTTTGACTAAAAGAACAACCCTTCCACTTTGTACTCTCAAAACAAAAACAAAGCAAATTCTCTATCTTAAATTGAGTGTGAACAGACAGACATGTGGTAGGGTGAGTGGCACCAGGAGAAAGTGGAGACTTACTCAGATTCATACTAAGGCTGCGGCTGAGCTCAAAGAGGCCAGTAAATCTCTGCTCTCTGTCTCTCTTACTGAGGTATCACTTCTCAGCAACTTCTTCCAGCTGGCCCTTCCTCAGAAAGCAACCACAACATCGAGGTCAAAAAGAAAGTAACTAAAATTAAAGAAAACGTTGGCTTCTCCCAGTGACTGACTCAACATTTAATAACATGTGCTGCCCTCAAAGCTTCGAGCTATGACTTAGCCATCTCCGAGTGCTCTTGACTCAATCAGGAGGCCATTCTCAACATCTAACTCACTGGCGCACAGCAGATGCAAAGTAACTCAGAACACTCCTAGGCGGAGACTTACAGGGGAGTAAAACAGGATGATCTCATAATGTCGCTTTATGATCTCCAGGTCTCAATATTCCATACATTATTCCATAAATCTGACTGTCAAATTTGTACTGAGAACCCACTCTCCAAACTGGAAAACTGCGCACTTTCCTGATTTATATATTAAAACTGGCTGAAGAAATAAAAGCAACTTTGATTTGCTTCCATTCCCCCCCAACTTAAAAGTCTCCCTGCTGCCTTGACTACAGACATAGCACTACCACACTCAGCTTGTTTGTTTCTTTATGGTCGTTTGAAACAGAGCCTGGTAGCCCAAGCTTGCCTTAAACTCATGGCAATACTCCTGCTTCAGTCTGTCTCTCTCGCTCTCTGTCTCTCTCTCTGTCTCCTCCTCTCTCTCTCTCTCTCTCTCTCTCTGTCTCTGTCTGTCTCTCTCTCTCTCTCTCTCTCTCTCTCTCTCTCTCTCTCTCTCTCCTCTCTCTCTGTCTCTGTCTCTCTCTCCTCTCTCCCTCCCTCTCTCTGAGACAGTCTCACTATGTAGCCCTTGCTGTCCTAGACCTCACTCTGTACACCAGACTGGCCTAGAAATTGGATCCACCTGCATCTGCCTCCCAGGTGACGGGATTAAAGAAAGACATGGGCCACCTCAACAGACCTGCTGGATTGTAAAGTGTAAACCACCATGCCAGGCCGAGGGGGAGGGTCTCTTAATTTTTTATAATGTCAACACAAGACAGAAATTCAAGAAATGCCTTTAGGCTTAATAGAATTTTGTTAATGACAATCTTTAGTTAGGTGTTTTTAAAGGTACTAATACAAAACTAATGTATTTATTCATTTATTTGTATGGATGTTTGTCTGCATGTATGTCTGTGCACCACTTATGTGCCTGTTGTCTGCTTAGAGGTCATGAGGGTGGTGGATCTCCCAGGACCAGAGTCACAAACCAATGTCAGCCACCATGTGGGTGCTGGGAATAAAACCTTCATCTTCCAGGAGACCAGCAATGCTCTTAACTGCTGAGCCATCGCTCCAGCCCCCAAAATAAAAACTTAAATTTGACCAGCCTCTATAAATATGAATGGGGCAATTTAAAACCTAATTTTAACTGAGTCAGTGTCTATGTTTAATTTGTTATGGCATTTTAGGCAAAGATGAAAAACAACTATTCAACAAAAGAATGGTATTTGGAATGATGAGTTACAATTACTTCAGAAAAGCCAAGATGTGACTGCCAATAATACCAGAGTCCCCAAGACCACCTGTTAAGCTGAAAAAAAAAAGATCTATGCATCCCATCATCTTTAGATGTAAACAGAGGCTGGTTTACACCTAGGATATACAAGAAGCATCAGATTAAAAGCATCAAATATCAACCTAACGGAGGTTGCTAAATATAGGCACAGCAAAGAAAAAGCCCAAACAAAGTTAAAGAAACAAGGTTTCAGGGGTTTAAACACACTCTCAAAATGCAATGCCCACACTGTGCTTCAACCTCAAACTCATGGGTAACCACTAACCCTGACTTATTTCCTACCTCCTTCCTTATTCTCTCTTGGATTCCTAACAGCTTTTACCATTTCTCCTTTCTTCTCCCAGAAAGTGAAACTGCACCTGGCCCCCACACTTCACTAGCTCATCATTAAGACCTAAGTTCTGCTTTGCTTTCTCCTATTGGCTATTAAATCTGTCCCCATTTACCTGCACCTGCAGTTCTTTCATTACCTTGCCCTTACTACAAATAATTGTGCCTTCCCTGTGAAGCAGAGCGTTTATCTCTGTTTTGGTATTTGTAATCCTGGCTCACAGTCAACACTGCCTTTCTCTCCCAGGGACTGTCACCATAGTCCTAGGTCTGAGCCCTTATCTTCCTAAATAAGGCCTCTCCCTCTTCTCTTCCAGAGTTTGGCAACATTAGTTTGGCCAACTGGGATTCCACCCTTATCCCCTTAGCCAAAGGCCATCTTCCCACCTCATTCTACAAAACTACTTGCCTCCCCCTGCCTGGGCTTTCCCTCCTTCACCGTTAAGCCCATCAGTGCCCAGCAGTTTCCCTGCCCTCCCCCGCTCCCCCCCCCCCGTGTCTGCCTTGCCATTACCCTGAGCTCCCCACTCTTCCCCACTCCTGAATGCACCTCCTCTCCCAGGCCTTACCCGTAACCCTGACACCGGGAAGGCCCCTGCCAGCGTCCACTGGCGCCTGTCCACCCTGGTTCCTCCGCTCTTCAGTAACTGTCCCCACGCCCCTTTCCCTCCAGGGCCCCGCGCGCCGCCAGGAGCCCCCACCTCGAATGAGCGCCCACTGTCACTTGGCCTCTCCTCCACAAGATGGCGGAGCTGCTGCCCCCACCCCAGGGTCCCCTCTGCACCCTGCACCCTCCCCGAGCTCCAGTCCCGTCCCTCCCTCCGCCTCGCCACCGGCCTCGGCCGCAGGTCCCACCGCCCCCTCCCGCGGTGAGCGGGAGACCCGGGCCTGAGCTCGGCGACGCGCCAACGCCACCGCCTCCACCATTCCCCGGCCCGCACCATCTCCTCACCATAAACTTGAGCGCTTTCTCCTGCAGCACCGCCTCGGCCGGGTCCATAATCGCCCGGGCTAGTGGGTCTGCTCTCCGCCGGGGCCGCCCCTTTCGTGCCAGGCCGCAGCCAACGCAGCCCGGATCCCGCCTCCTCTTCCTTCCCCCGCCCTCTCTTACCTCCTGGCACGGGGGGGGGGGCGGGGCGGGGGTGCTGAGACGGACCCGCGGCTCGGAGCGTGCGCGCCCCGCTTCCTCACGGGACTTGTAGTTCTGGAGGCTCGCGCTGCAAAAGGCGAGAACACGCGGCGAACAGCAACTCCCGCGGGTCACTGCGTGGAGCCGTGGCTGTATGCCTGCCAAAGCTGGAGCACTCGGCAGCCAGGAGGGCAAGTCGGCTGACGGGAATTGTAGTTTCCAGCTTTTGAAAAGGCGAAGCCAGAGTGTCGCCGTGGTTACCGAACGACGCCAGTGGCTGCTTGCCTGGCATTTGATAGCAAGATGGCGACTAGTGCCTCGTCTGTATTCCAAACATGGGGGAAACGGAGCGCGGGGTCCTCGGGCCTCCCTAACTGTGATTTTGGAGAACTGGACGCCAAGTTTCATACGTCGGGCGTGCGGGAGGACTGAAATCTAGGGACTCTGAGTCCAGTGTGCATGTAGAAACCGCCTAAACACCAACGCAAGATTTCAGTCCTCATAAGCTATTGCCTCTCATTTCTGAAGAGCCTTTTTCCCCCAGAGCAAGTCAGGGACAGATAGAACTCGGTCCAGGAAATGCTTGCGTTTGGCGCTCAGAAAGTACAGCCGCCATTGCTAACACTGAGATCTAAGGCCTGTGTTGAATCAATGAAATACAATGGTCATCAAGCAAGTGAAGCCTATAAGTAACTTTGACCTTGAAAATGACAAAATGGGCTCAATGGGTAGGACTGATTGCCGAGAAAAAACAAAGACGTAAGTGCAAGCCTCCAGCAACCACATAAAAAGCTGGGTATGGCGACTTGCTACTCTGGCAGAGAACCTGGGTTCAGTTCCCAGCACCCACATGATGGCTCATGACCACCAGGAACTTGAGTTCCCTTCCTACCTTTTAAGAAAGAAAAGGACAAAATGGGCTTATTTTGGAAACTGAGTGTACCTCTGAGGGAAAAAGGAATCATTAGGCATGGCCTAAAAGCCAGATTCTGATTAAAAAAAAAAAAAAAAAAAGTGTACAAGATATCTGAGTTTTAAAAATAAAGGAATTAGGGAAATACCTTTTTGCTTATGGAAACAAAAGGAAAACCAGTGAGCTGACCCTCCTAGCCCTCCTGATGAGGCAAAAAGGACCAATGCAATTTGAAGCCAGCCTGGTCTACATAGTAAGTTCTAGGACAGCCAAAGCCTAGATCTGCATCAAGCAAAAAAAAAAAAAAAAAAAAAAAAGAAAGAAAGAAAGAAAAGAAAAAAAGAAAAAGAAAGAAAGAAAAGAAAGATGAATTTTTCTGCAAAGGACCTCCTAGGACCTCTCACATACTTATCCTATTACTCAGCTACATCTCCAACTCCTCCATTATAAACAATTTTATGTTTTCTTTCAACAAATAGTGAGCATACAACCATGCAGATGTGGAAGAGGAAAAGGAATGAATCTGGTCAGGTATTGTAGCCCATGACTCTAATCCCAGCACTCAGGAGATAAAGGCAAGAAGATCTTTGTGAGTTCAGGCCAGCCGAGGCTACCAAGTAATCATCTTCTGAAAAAGTAGTAACATTGCTGGGCAGTGGTGGCACATGCCTTTAATCCCAGCACTCAGGAGCCAGAGGCAAACAGATCTCTGAATTCGAGGCCAACCTGGTCTACAGTGTGAGTTCCAGGACAGCCAGAGCTACACAGAGAAACCTTCTGAGAGAGAGAGACAGAGACAGAGAGACACAGAGAGAGATAGAGAACCATCAGCAGCCGTTGCTGCCACGAACACTTTATTTTATGCCAGGCGCTACCAATGTTACATTAATAATTTCTAATACAAGCATTGTGACACACACTGACAGCTTTCTCTGTCCAGCCAGAGGTAAGGGTTGGTAAAAACAAGAGGTTTAATTTAGAGGCTCCCCTTGCTAAAGCACTCTCGTGCATATGGACCCAAAGGGAACTGTCAGGGGCTGGCCACAGAAAGGCTCATCTTCATTAAAATTGGTTACTTACACCTAAATTTGGAGGGGAGGGGCACGCTTTTAATCCCAGCACCCCAGGGACAGAGGCAGGAGCATGAGGAGTTTGAAAGTAGTCTGATCTACATGGCATTGTCTCAAAAGCAAACAAAACCAAAAAACACCTCTACTGGTTAAATTGAGAAATTCGAATTAGGAACCTTTTGATCAATCAGCCTGCCTCCACCTTAGACTTAAAAGCCATTTTATGGTAAAGGTAAACTAGGTTCATCCATTAAAACTAGGTTTAATTCACTGCCTGTTCCAGGAAATGGCAGCCATGTCTTTGTTTCAAAGAGTTGCTAGAACCATCTTGTTTGTTTCAAAAGGTTATTTTAACCACCTGTTGTTATGACTATATTGTTATGTTCTGCTTCTGTAACCCTACCTATTTGCCTGCCAAGTCCCCCCATTCAGAAGTTCCCTACTCCTGAACCATAAAAACCTTATCTTTCCCAAGTCCAATGCTGACCTCTTGAACCTCACCTCAGGGGGAGGCAGCCCATGTACAGGAATAAAAAAGCTTGCTTTGATTAATTTGTCCATGCTGATTTGGGTTGTGGTCTTTTCCCTAACATCTTTGTGTTTAAAACTTTCTTTCTTTTTGAGGAAGATTCTTGCTACTTAACCCCATCCTGACAAAATTCAAAATCATCCTATCTCACCTTGTAAATGCTGTAATCACAGGTGTTAAAACAAAGGCCCAGGCTAGAGACTTGCCTTGAAGTTGCCCTCATAGCCAACCAGTTTGCGCAAATTCTTTGGATTAGGGTAAGAGAGCCAAGGAGACTAATTCTCAGTAAGTGTCCATCCCTAAATTCACTTCCTCCAACTGGAGAAAAGAACAAGAGACTTATTTCTAGTTCATCCTTTACTGATGAATATTTTAATTAGCGGAACATTTTTGGTCCTCTTTCTTTTTCTTTTCTTTTCTTCCTTTCTTTTTGTTTGTTTTTTGGTTTGGTTTTTTGAAGACAGGGTTTTTCTGTGTAGCAAACAGCCTTGGCTGTCCTGAAATTCACTCTATAGACCAGGCTGGCCTCCATCTCTGAGATCTGCCTGCCAAGTGCTGGGATTAAAGGCGTGTGCCACCACTGCCACTTGGCTCCCATCCTCTTTCAAAGTGTTTACATATTGTTATTATTCTTTTTTAATTTAATTTTATTTTATTTTTAAGGCAGATTCTCATGTAGCCCAGTATGGCTTTTGTAATGAAGGATGAAGTAAAGCCACCTAACCACTCCATGGAAAGAAAGGGTTATTGAGGATCAAACTGCCAAGGCTAAAGGCTGGAGGCTGGGGTGGGGGCAGAAACGAGGACTTTAGAAGACAACCAACAGAGTAAGGATCTTTGAGCGGATACAAGCTGTCGCGATTGACCTGGAATTAGATGCCCTCACCTGAGGTAAAAGGAGATCCCTGGTATATAGAATCAGCAGTTTCATTCTTGAGACAGGATTTCACTCTGTAGCCCTGACTAACATGGAACTTGCTATAAAATCCAGGCAGACCTCAAACTCAAAGCTTCCCTAATGCTGAGATTACAGGCACAAGCCTTCATTGGGGGTAGGAACTCAGGTTTAGATAAGTATTAATGGTTGGAGTAGTCAGTGATACAGGAAGCAGTGTTCATTGTAGGTGTGCTCATGCAATGACCAGAGAAACTGCAGAATGAGGTCCGTCTCTGGATTGTGAGGGAATGGGGAAGTACGTCGAGAGGAGAGGCCAGAGAGCATGTGTGTAATGGGAAAGGAGTGATCACACCAGAGAGAAAGGCTCTACAGACAACAGCAAAAAAGCAGCCACACATTCTTGTTTTCTTTGGGCAGGAATGATAAGGACCTAGCATATTGTAGCCCCCGACAACTCAGGTGATGTCATGTCCTTTTAAAACAACCAGAGACTCTAGATTAAAGCTCTACAAAACAGCAAACAGGAACAAAACAGCTTCCTGTGAGCCGAGCTTTCTCCCACACACATCTGTTTTCCTGTGTAGAAAGGGATGGCATCACCTTCTTAAAATTGTCACTCTCATTCAGAGAAATTGACCAAGGTTAAATAATACTGGCTTGGGGATGTCATCGTTTTTTCTGGCACAGATATGAATGGTGTTATTATGAAGCAGTTTCTGAATTTATTGTCACAGGTCACTTCATAGGGTAGTGATATGGACAGTGTATCTCTAAACTTATTTTTTTTTTCTTGTGACACAGGATCTCATGTAGCTCAGGCTAATCTCCAACTTGCTATGTACCCAACAATGACCTTGAACTTCTACCTACCAAGTATTGAGATCACAGATATTTGCCACTATACCCTTTTCATGTGGTGCCGGGGGTGGGGGAGTGGGGGGGTAGGGGTGAGGGTGGAGGGTGGAGGGGGTGGAACCCATGGCTTCGTGGACGCTAGGCAAGCGCTCTACCAGCCGAGGAGCTACATCCTCAGCCCTTTTGTTGTGTTGTTTTGTTGTTTGTATGTGTTCATTTTGGTGCTTATATGTGTGCATATATGTGTGAGAAGACAAGAGATTAATTATCTAGCATGGATCCTCAGGCATCGTCTATCTTGATTTGTAACACAGGAGCTCTCACTGGCTTGAAATAGGTAACCCCCAAGGGTCTCTTACTCTCCACTTCCCCAGCACTGGGAATTTCGGCATGCACACCAGGCCTGACTTTCTCATGTGGGCTAGGGCTGAAGTCCCTGACATGAAGGTCCTCATGTCTGCAAGCAAGCATTTTACTAACTGAGCTGTCTCTCCAAACCCGCCCTCCCTTTTTTTACATATTCATATGGTGCCTCACAAATAATAAAACCCAGAAACAGATATTGGTGTTCAAGATGAAGATCAGAGAAGCAAAGCAGCCAAGTCACCAGAGAGCTCTCACCTCTACCAATGCTCAGACCGAAGGGTCGATCCACTGAACCTCAGATTGCATCTCCAGAATGCACTGCTCCCCCACCAAATCTCAGGCTGCTCCTGAGGCTGCACTGAGCTCCTTATGTTCTCTCTAGTACTGGGATTAAAGGTGTGCGCTGTTTCTCTTTTAGACTGATTCACTCTCATGTAGCCAAGAGTGGTCTTGAACTCACAGAGATCCATCTGCCTCTGTCCTGAGTCCTGGGATTAAAGGTGTATGCCACCATAGTCCAGCTTCTATGACTGTGGCTAGCTTTGCAATCTAGTCTCCAGGCAAGCTTTATTAGATCATAAACAATATATCACCACAATACGATACATATACAATCATGGAGGGAGATAAACAAGTGTGTAAGTGTCTAGAAAGCAACATCAGCTGGAGTCTCCCTCCATTAGCTGTCTGCTAAGGCACGGTCTCTTGCTGAACCTGGAGCTCAATGGTTTTTACTACCCAGCTCATCCTGGGAATTCCCTGTTTCTGCTTACCAAACATTAGAATTACATTACAGGTAACACTACCATGCAGACCAGCCTCTATTTTCTTTTATTACTTTTTAATGTAAGTTCAGGGGTCTGAACTCAGATGTTCATAATTTCAGAGCAAGTGTTTTACCCACTGAACCATCGCCCAATCTCTTTATTGTTGTTGTATTGGGTATTTCTATGTAGCCCAAGCTGGCCTGGAACACAGACAACCCTCCTGACTCAGCCTCCCATGTGCTGGGATTACAGACATGAGTCATTATGCCCCCACCCAAGTGTCAAGCATAATGACCTCCAAATCCTTCATGCAGGGGCTCTGGTGTCTGCCAACCACACAGTCACCCTTGCTGTGACATCTGGAGCCTTCCATGTCCACCATTCTATTCTACAACACTTGGCAGTAATCCACTCTCCACTCTTTTGCCAGTGTCTAGGCTTTGCCTCATGTAGACAATCCCCAAGCAGCAGCTCTTCTTTACATACATTAATCTGCTCTTCTATCCTCCACCCCAGTAGCTTCTTCGTGGTCTTTAACACATAGCAGCAGAGGCAGAAATATTTCACAATATGTCTTCTCATCCCCAATTACTATGGCAACTGAGTTTCTGACCCTGATTATACATAAAAGTAATTGAGGAAGTTTATCAAAAATACCAATGCCTAAACAGGAGTGATGCCTCCCACATGTAATCCAAGTGCTCAGGAGACTGGGTGGGGGTGGGGGTGCTGCAAGCTGAGGGCCAGTGTGGACTGTTGTAGCCCAGCACTGAAGTCAGTGGTGGTGTTACAGCTGTGCCCTTTGCAGTGCGGTAGTTTCTGGATTTGATGTCTGCAGGGCGGTAGAGATATACTCAGTAGAGCTCTGGATTTGCTGCTGTTTGGGAGCTTTTGTTTGCTTGATTGGTTTTGTTTTTGTTTGAGGCAGGGTTTTGTTCCATACTGAGTTTTGGGACAGCCTGGGCTGTAGTATGAGATACAGTCTTAGAAGAAAGAATAAAATGGCCAGCCAGGATGGCCCATCAGATTAAAGTACTTATTACTATACCTGACAACCTGAGTTTGATTCCTGGAACATACATGGTGGAAGAAGAAAACAGATTCATGTAAAGATCTTTCTTTAAGTGTATAAGTAGGTAAATAAATAAATAAATATAATTAATAAAAATAAGAGAACAAAATGACAGAGTATTTTAACTGACTCCCGATTTTGGCCTCCAGATACTTTGATTGAATACTTCCATGAGCAATGGCAATTTCTAAAAGCGCCGAAAGATTCTAACCTGTGGCCACATGTAGGTGCCCAAGGCCTTTTTGCTGGCCTCTGGCTCTCCTGGGTACTCCTCCATGCCCAACTTGCCTTTCAAATTCTAAAATTCTCTTTTCTTTCTTCTCCCTAAAATATGCCCCTCTCTTTTACAGGGACAGCTGATCTAAAGTCAAAGCAGATTGGAATCAGAAATTAACTACTAAAAACCCACCATCTAGCCAGGCAGAGTGGTGCAGGCCTGTGATCCTAGCTACTCCAAGAAGGCTGAATCAGGATGATGACAGGTTCAAAGCCAGACCAGCCAATTTAGTAAGAGGGGATATAGCCAGCATTTATAAGGTCCTAAATTCAATATCAAATACTAAAACAACAACAAAACAAACACCCAAGGGTTCCGTGACAGCCATGATTTTTGGGTCAGGAGGTCAAAAGTTGGGAAACTTTTTTTTGTTTTGTTTTGTATTTGATTTGGCAGGAATGATAGTGATCTAGTAGAGAGCTAAAAAGAAGACATTTTCCCTTCCCTTCCCAATTTTCATAAATATATAAAAGTGAACATCAATGGCACACAACTTTAATCCCAGCACTCGGGAGGCAGAGGCAAGTGAATCTCTGAGTTTGAGGCCAGCCTGGTCTACAAAGTGCCACAAAGAAGAAAAGGCAAAACAAAAAATGCTGATTTCATCTGTCCGTACTCAAAAGAAGACATTATTATTACCATTGGAGTGGGATCCAGAGAGGTTCCTTCAATGGGTGCTCCTGTTTACAGATCACAAAGCCACCCTTTTCTTAGAAGAGCCAGGCCCCCGCAGAGCCACTCTGTGGGATTCAGATAGGTGACATAAAGATAGAGCCACCAGAAAGAATAATACAGACAAAAGTAACTGTACATGTGATATAACAAAAGCAAGGCCAGTGTGACTTTTCGGGAAGGACGGGTGGTCCTAGACCAGACTGCAGAGGACAGCTGTGGGGCTCTCATACTAAACCTTTGTTCAGCTGGAACAAGCTGGTCAGGTGAACTAGCTAACATCCTTTCCATTTGGGCACACACTACATGAACTATAAATTTCTTGCCTCCCACCCAAGCTCACAGGCCAAGTTCAGACATTCATACTTTTATCCTGGGGGCTGTGGGAAAGTACTGAAAAAATGTTAAGCAGGGCTGCAGCATGGTCAGATTTGTGTTTTCAGGAAATCACTCAGAGCCCAGGGTGGAGAACAGATCAGAAGGGAGCACAGCTGGAGGCTGGGGAAAGGATTATGGGTTTGCAAAAATCTTCCTGGGAGAGATGGGGGCAGCCCGAAGGGGGGAGGCGATGAGAAGCAAAAGGAGTGGATGGATTCCAGAGACATTTCAGAGAAAGAATCAGTGAGACTCAGTGATTGATTACATATGTCACAGACGATGTCAAAGGGATGTGTCAGATACGACTTGTAGGTATCGGGCTCAGGAAACAGGATGAATGAGGGGTGCCACTTTCTGAGATGGAGCGGGTGGGGGGGATAATCTGTTCTTTTCTGGACATACTGCTTCAAGGTGCCTGTGAGGCTTCCAGGAGGACTCGGAGGGTGGGGAGGGCCTTGGCAGCTTGGAACTGAAACAAGAAAAGGTTCTCTGCCGCAGACAGGGGTCTCACACATTGGTGTGAGAAATCACCCAGAGACAGCACAGATGTGAAAAGAACAGCAGGACAGAGTCCAGGAGAAGGAACTTCCTCAGGACAAGCGGGAGGAGGAGGAGGTGTTAGGATGGAAAAATATAGCCTAATTCTCCAGTGAACCCAGAAAGCTGGGAGTCTTAAATCCCAAGCTGACGGTCACCTACTTTAATGTTTACGGCAGCCTGTAAGGAAATGAACACCCAGAAGCCTGAGCGAAAGCAGACTTCCTGGGCTAAGGGCGGGGTTGGATGCTTCAAATTAATTGGTCCGCACTGGATGCTACGAGGTGATTGGTTCACGATGCGTGGGCTTTGTTGTAACCCGCCGTGTGGGTGCTGGGAATTGAACCCCGGGTTCTCTGTAATGAGCAGCCATGGAAAGATGGCTCTTAACGGCTGAGCCATGTCCATAGCCCCAAAGATTTACTTATTTATTATGTAGACAATATTCTGCCCACATGTGTTCCTGAATGACCAAAGAGGGCACCTGATAGGAGATATCATTCTGTAAATATATTTCTCTTATTGGTTAATGAATAAAGCACTATTGGCAAATAGGAAGGCAAGATAGGTGGGACTAGGAGACAAGGAGGATTCTGGGAGATGTAGTAGGAGATTCAAGATGTAGAGACTTGAGAGAAGAGGTCCAGATCCTCTCTCCAGTAAGATAAGACCATGTAGAAACACTTAGACTAATAGAAATGGGTTAATATTTAACACAGAGCTAGCCAATAAGAAATGCTAGTAACAGGCCAACAGCTTTATATCATCTAACACAGTGTTTCTGTGTGTTATTTGGAGCTGATGAGGCTGTGGCACCAGGCTTATGGGAAAGCTCCTCAAAACAAGCACCAGCTGGGTGGTGGTGGTGGTGTGGTGCACGCCTTTAATCCCAGCACTCGGGAGGCAGAGGCAGGTGGATCTTTGTGAGTTCGAGACCAGCCTGGTCTACAAGAGCTAGTTCCAGGACAGCCTCTAAAGCCACAGTGAAACCCTGTCTCCAAAAAAAAAAAAAAAAGAAAAGAAAAAGAAAAAGAAAAAAAAAATCAGGAACCAAATCTCATTACAGATGGTTGTGAGCCACCATATGGTTGCTAGGAATTGAACTCAGGACCTCTGGAAGAGCAGCCAGCGCTCTTAACCTCTGAGCCATCTCTCCAGCCTACTTCTTAAAATTTATTTTATTGAGCTATACATTTTTTCCCACTCCCCTTTCCTTCTCTCCTCTCCCATTCAACTATCTCCCCGCCCCCCCCCCCATGCTTCCAATTTACTCAGGAGATCTTGTTTTTTTCCCCTTTCTAGACAGATCCATGTCTGTCTCTGTTATGGTTCTCCTTGTTACCTAGGTTCTCTGGGGTTGTGGACTGTAGGCTGGTTATCCTTTTCTTTAGGTCTAATATCTACTTATAAGTAAGTAATATTATATTTATCTCTCTGGGTCTGGGTTACCTCACTCAGGGTGGTACTCTCTAGTTCCATCCATTTGCCTGAAAATTTAAAGATTTTATTGTTCTTTTCTGCTGAGTAGTATTCCATCGCATACATGTACCGCATTTTCCTTAACCATTCTTCCGTTGAGCGGCATCTAGGTTGTTTCCAGGTTCTGGCTATTATGAACAATCCAGCCTATTTTTTTTAAGCAAACAAATAGAAAACGATAACTCAGTCTCATACCTCTCAATGTGATGTCTTGATAGGAAGCATCAGTAAGCTCCTTGCCTTGTGAATTCTGCAGGGCTACAGTTGTCCTCCTTGGTTTTCCGAGACACAGTCTCTCAGTGATTGGCCTGGAGCTCATAAATTGAGGGAGGCTAACTGCCAGGCTAGCAAGCCTCTTGTGTCTGCCTCCCCAGTGCTGGACTGTGTCTGCCTCCCCAGTGCTGGACTGTGTTTGCTGTGTCTGCCTCCCCAGTGCTGGGACTGTGTCTGCCTCCCCAGTGCTGGACTGTGTTTGCTGTGTCTGCCTCCCCAGTGCTGGGACTGTGTCTGCCTCCCCAGTGCTGGACTGTGTTTGCTGTGTCTGCCTCCCCAGTGCTGGGACTGTGTCTGCCTCCCCAGTGCTGGGACTGTGTCTTCCTCCCCAGTGCTGGACTGTGTCTGCCTCCCCAGTGCTGGGACTGTGTCTGCCTCCCCGTGCTGGGACTGGGGAGGAAGTGCCACACCATATCTGGCTTTGTAGATGGGTGCTGGGGATCCGAACTCAGGCCCCAAGCTTGTACAGCAATCTCTTTACCTGTGCCTAAGCCATGTCTCCAGGCTCCCTGCAGTCATGTAGAACCACACATTACAATTATCCTAACCCCAGAGCTTAACTGCAGTGATAGTGCGTCTTTCTTATTAACAATAGGGTCCAAAGCAGAACGAACAAAAAGTGCTCACCTCTGTTATAACAATTGTGTGTGTGTGTGTGTGTGTGTGTGTGTGTGTCTATAATTATAGACACATTCATAACTTTATTTGACTTTATTTGCTATGCTTTTCCTGGCTTGAGAGATTAACCAGCATTCAACTGCTTGTGCTGACAAAGCTATCTTTCTCCGGATTTCTGTGCCTCAATTTGTTACGCTGTTTGACAAACGGTATTCATCACACTTGAGTCTGCAGACTTAGCTCTGTGCGTGCTGGTTGTTTTCCATTTATCTGGACTATGTCAGACCTCAGCATGACCACTCCTCCATGGTCATGACTCCCTTTATCTAGCTGCTATCATTTCTCAGACATTTATTTCATTGGAAGCTTTTTTTTTAAATCCCCTCTGCCTCCCCAAAGTGCTATTTAAGAAGGTGTGATCAAGGCTAGGATTGGTGCTATTAGTATTCAACACTCATTTTGTTTCTACCACTCTGCAGACGACTAAGAAACAAACTGTCCAAGCCAGGCAGTAATGGGGCACACATTTAATTCCAGCACTCAGGAGGCAGGGACAGGCAGATCTCTGAGTTCAAGGCCAGCCTGGTCTACACAGAGAAACCAGATCTCAACAACAACCAAGACATCAACAGTAACAAAAGAAAACAAACAAACTGTTCTTTCAAGGAGCTTTTGTTTTCTAAAACAACAGTTGGTTCTCAACCTGTGGGTTGAAACTTCTTTGTCAAACCTCTCTCTCCAAAAATATTTATATAATTCCTAAGAGTAGGAAAATTACAGCCACCTGGTGGTGGTGCACGCTTTAATCCCAATATTTGGGAGGAAGAGACAGACAGATCTCTGTGAGTTCAAGCCAGCCTGATCTACAGAGCTAGTTCCAGGACAGCTAGGGATACACAGAAACTGTCTCCAAAAAACAAAACGAACAAACAAAAAGAAAGAAAGAAAGGAAGGAAGGAAGGAAGGAAGGAAGGAAGGAAGGAGAAAGGAAGGAAGGAAGAAAGAAAGAAAGAAAGAAAGAAAGAAAGAAAGAAAGAAAGAAAGAAAGAAAGAAAGAAAGAAAGGAAAAGGAAAAGAAAGGAAACAGAAAATGAGTAGCCAAATTATAGATATGAAGTAGCAAAGAAAACAATTTTATGATTGTGGTCATAACAAGAGGAAGTGCATTAGAGGGTCACAGCATCAGGATGGCTGAGAACTACTGCTCTAGAGAAAGAACAACACAAAAATACACACTAATGGGGCTTTCTGGCAACAATGAGGCCTGCATCCCTCAGAGGTCCACATGTGCAGACTTGGTCCATTTGTAGATTAAAAGCCTAGTCTGGGAATGTAGCTCCTCAGGTAGGCTGCTTGCTAGCGATCATGAGGCCCTGGATTTGATCCTTAGGGTTGTATAAACTGGGAGTGGCCATGATGATTCATGCTTGTAATTCCAGTGCTCTGGAGGTGATGGCAGGAGAGTCAGGAGTCCAACTGCATTCTTAGCTGTATAGTGAGTTTGAGGCCAGCCTAGGCTACATGAGAACTTGTCTCAAACAAACAAATATAAATGGATTGTATTTTAAAGATCTGGGCAGGATTTAGGGATGTCATCAAGGAATACTGCTAGCAACTTGCCCAAAGGGTCAAGGCATGGGGGAGAATGATTAGTTACCGATATTCTAAGAAGGCAGGTATAGGAACAAAACACCTTGACAATAGCCTCGAACTTCCAAAAGGAAGGATGGGCAACCAACCCAGCTGGGCAACATCTGAAGGAACCATATCTCAGGATCTCTTCCCTCCTGTTTATTTATTTATTGGTTTTTGTTGTGTAGCCCTGGATGTCCTGGAACTATGTAGACCAGGCTGGCCTCGAACTCACAGAGATCCACATGACTCTGCCTCCTGAGTGCTGCGATAAAGGTGTGCACCACCACGCCTGGAGACAAACGTTATTAAGATGAAAGAGATTATTCCATGTAAGGAGGCAGGCAGCGAGGGGAGCTGCTGTTGGAAGGGAAGAGAATCTCAAGATGGGAGAAGGGGACTGAAGAAAGGTTACGAAAACCCACAGTCAGCAGAGAAAGAATTCCTCCCTGAGCCCAGGTATGACCTGCCTCAGAGCTTGCCCAGGCTATCCCTCCCACCTACATTGCTGGCTTCTCTCTCACAGCAAGTTCCTAAGGAGTAAAGCCCCCACTTCATTCCTTCAGGGGTTGTAACAGAAGGGTTAGAATCATTCGCTTGGCCTGAAAGTCACTGCGTGTCCCACAGCGGCCTTGGTTTTGTAGTGATCCTCCTGCCTCAGCCAGCCAAGTGCTGGGACCACAGGTGTGATAGCACACCTGGCTCTTGTTAATTTTTGTTTGCTTGTTTGTTTTATATTTTAACTTGTTGCTTTGGGATGTGGTGGGGAGGTTCATATGCATGTGTGCAACGAGATCATACACAAAGGTCTCTGTCAAGTCTGGTGTGGTAGCTCGTTCCTACCACCTCAAATTTGGGGGAATAAAGCAGGGTTTGAGGCAACCTGAGCTACACAGTGAGTTTTAGCATAACCTGAGCTACAGTGTGAGATACTGTCAAAACAAAAACAAAAAAAAAACAAAATTAACCAAAAAAAATAAATAAATAAAACCCCAAAACTCTCCAATAAAATATAAGAAGCTTAGTTTTAGAGTTCTTGCCTATCATGTGTGAGGCCCTGAATTCAATTCCAGAAACAAAACAGCACGACTTTAGTCCCTTCCATAGACAGACACTGTTTAGACTCTTAACATTCTGGCCATTTTATGATTAAAAGTACAGATTCAAAAATCCATGTTCAAATTCCAGTCAATTATATTATCTCCTGTTGCGCGCCTACCTCGACCAGCAAGGAAACACGCAACCACGACTCTTCTTCAAGCAGTTTATTCAGGATCCTTGTACATCAGCTTCCTCTGCTCCCATCAGCTTACGCTTCTCCCATCAGCTTACCCTGCTTCTCTCATCAGCTTACCCTGCTTCTCTCATCAGCTTACTCTGCTTCTCCCATCAGCTTACCCTGCTTCTCCCATCAGCTTACCCTGCTTCTCTCATCAGTTTACCCTGCTTCTCTCATCAGCTTACTCTGCTTCTCCCATCAGCTTACCCTGCTTCTCTCATCAGCTTGCCCTGCTTCTCCCATCAGCTTACCCTGCTTCTCTCAGCCCCAGCAAGCCCTTAAATGTGCTCACAGCCCAATCAGCTCATGCCACCTGGCGATCCCGGACAGGCCACAGAAGGAGGAAGTGCACCAGATCCATCAAGCTCTTCCAAATAAGGCTTGTTTACAGCTAAGCGTGAACTACCTGGCATCCAGCCAGGCGCCATCTTGGGGCTGTGGCTTCCCACAATCTCCAGGTCTCACTTTCTTCTTTCTCTCTCCTTCTGTCTCTGAAACAAGACCTGGAGAAGTAGCCCAGGTTGTCCTTGAACTCATGGCAATACTCATGTCTCATCTTCTGCGTGCTACCATGTACCACCATGTCCACTATAGGATTTGTGACTCCCAATTAACAAGTGTGTTGACACAGTTGTTCTTCATGATGAATATAGTGCCCTAAATTTTCTCCAGTAGAAGACTGAGAAATCAAGGCAAACCAAGAATTTTTCTCACAGGTAATAGGAGGGCAAGAGGCAAGCTGTCCTATCTTTTAAATGCTTTTAGGAATAAGACCAACAATCATTCCTCTTCCCTCTACACCCAAGAAGCTTGAGAGTGCCACTGTCCAACATGCTAGAATTTACAGGCTGGATGTTGTGTTATTTGTCTGTCTGGTAGTAAGACTACTTTTTTGTTTATTTTTGAGGCAGGGTCTCATGTGGCCCAGGCTGGCCTCAGACTTAGTAGCTGGGGATGACTGTGGACTTCTGATTTTGCCTCCTGGGTATGGAATGATAGGTGTACACATCCATGCACAGTTTATCCGATGCTGGGAGTTGAACTGAGGGCTCCATGCATGCTAGGCCAACACTCCAACAGCGGTGCTCCAGCCCTAGCCTTAGGTTGGATCTTGAGAGCAGGGAATGGCCACACTTGCAGAGCCATCCTCCCTTCCTGTTGAAGGGCTTCAGTTAGTGACCTGGCAGTTTATTTGTCAATATTATTTGTTGTTAGCTTAATTGTAGGGAAATTGAAAAATGTAATGCAGAGCCACGAAACCCTTAAGGCTGGTTAATCTTTCTAGATTGCAGCCAATGTAATTTCCACTAGCTGATCCCATCTTGATTATAATATACTGAACCCTGGAACTGAAGACTTCCACTAAGTCGTGGCGTGCACGGAGACCAGACAGGCTCCATCATCTGCCTTTATGCCAGGGAGAGAGAAATGGCAGAGGGCACTGGGCTGAACAATTTGGTTTTGAAATGCCAGTAGGGGGAGGAAACCAATGTCCGGATGGACATAAATGATGTTGGCAACCCCCTGATGTGGAGGCTCAGCCAAGCCCTTTAACGTCCATGCCTCATATGCTGGGGTGCTCCGAAGGGCCATAGCTCAGACTCAAGCTTCAGGAGAGGAACAGAGACAAATCCAAAAGACCACAAATACATTTCCTTCCCATCCACACTAGCTTACTCAGAAAGGCCGTATTCTTCAGTTTAACAGTTTAAACACAGTGACATCCCAAATCAGATGTCCACGATTTCTCTGATAATTCAAAATGTGTAAATGATGGCAGGAGCGGTCTATGCTTTCCCCCGCTGGACTCTGATTTTCTGCACCGAAGAGTGAGGAACAGACATGCTCATCAATCCTGCTGCCCCTTTCTTAGCCCTGAGTTATGAAGGGCCTTCCTTTTCTGCTTCAGCATCATCAGGGAAGAGAGAGACTTTGCTTTTCTTCGGGTACCTCCAAATACCCAATCCAGCAATAAGCCCTTTTTGAAGAGTGAAGTTGCGGTCCAGAAACGGTGGGATTCTAATGACATCAACTGATGCTTTTTACCCTGTACCACAGGCCCAGCAAGTGAGCCCGAGGCCTAGTCCAGATACATGGGGAACAAGAGGTAGCATGCAAACATTTTTTTCCAGCCCTTTATGAATATAAATATTTAGTGCATGGTGTTTTGCAGAATTAAATCTCCAAGCCCAGATTAGCCTAGTAATATCATTATGTAGATGCCAGGGATGAGATACCTGTGACTGTTGTGTGCCTTGTCATTCAAGGATGCCTGTGAAGACTTGATGCACTTTAATTTACCAGGGCAATCATTAATTGCATATGAAACAGTTGGTGTTTGGCTTGGAGGGAAGCTGATTGGGTCGGTCACTGAGCGTTTGGCTCAATGATCTACAGCTGGCTCTTTGCTCGAGCGCCCCTGCTTCCCTTTTGAAAGCATTCTCACTCAATGTTTGGGAGACCCCCTGAGGAAGAGGCTGTGTAACATTGGGGGTTTTAATCTGTGTTTTCCTTTGGGCATTATAGCTTTAATTTTAATATTTTGGATAATAAAGAATGATTTTAAATTAAATTTCCGAGTCTGCCATCTGTGATTGTTTGGACTTTCCTCCTCTCTGGCGGTCCTCTGACTTAATGTTCCTTGAACAGGAGGAAAAGTGGGTTTCAAGCAGGAGAGGGGCAAGGAACAGGCAAACAGGACCAGCCCACAGAGTCTAGAAGAAACAGGGAGAAGCTTTGACCCATGGCCTTTGGCCCTGAAAGCTGGGTGTTGGGGGTGATATCCAGAGTCAAAAATCACAAACGGGCACTCGGATATAATTGTAGTTCCCTATCGTCACCTCTTGATTTGTCTTTGAAAAAGTCATTGACAAGGTCAGAGTTGGTTTCCTATCTGTTAGAGAAGGATCCTGTTGCTACAATAAACACCATGACCACAAGCAATTGGGGAGCAAAGAGTTTATTTCATCTTACACTTCTAGGATACAGTTCATCACTGAGGGAAGTCAGGGCAGGAACTCAAGAGGCCCTGTGCCCATGAGTTCAAAGTCAGCCTGCTCTACACACACAGAGTTCCAAAGCAGCAAGGGCTACATAGAGAGACTTTGTTTTGTCCTGTTGAATGGACAAACACTTTTTACTAGCTTGCTGCTTCTAGCTTGTTCCATTAGCTTTTTTGTATAGCCCAGGACCACATGCCTAGGAACAGGTGCTGCCCAAGCTGGCTGGGGTCTCCCAGAGCCATAATCGATCAAGATAATCTTTTATAGACAGGGTCAAAGACCAATCTGATTGAGTGATTCTTCAGTTGAGGTCCTTTTTTTTCTGGTGGCATTGTTGTATCACTCTGATAACAAAAGCTGGTCGGCACAAAAGTGATTTCATTTGTTTGTTCGTTTGGTGCTAGGATTGTTGAAGTGGAGTCACAAGGAGAAAGGCCACTATTCGAGTCTAAGAGTACGCTAGGAAGAGTGAACACACAGAGGCAGAAGCTGCTGGTTTTGATTCTAGTGGCTAGGGCCTGACCGCACAGTCTTATTAAAAGAACTGGTCACAGAAAATGAAAAAGGGAAGGGAAAAGGGTCACTACTCCAAGGGGAAAGGTCACAGCTCCGGGCTATCAACTCTCTAGAATGCAACAGGAAACCTTTGTGTAAACAATTTGGTATTTGTCTGTGTGATGGGGATCAGTGCTGAGGGATGTTACTGAAACATTTACATAAACCAGGAGGCAGTGATGCTAATCCCAGCACTCTGGGAGGCAGAGGCAGGCAGATCTCTGAGTCTGAAGCCAGCCTGGTCTACAGAGTGAGTTCCAGGACAGCCAAGGCTATCCAGAAAAACTTTGTCTCAAAAATTTTTTTTACATAAATATCTTACAAGGTGGGGAAGATTAAAATTTTAATTTATCATAAACATAAATTTTATTGTATTTGATAGACTTATATTTAATATTTCTTACAGGATCAAATTCAGAGTCTCACAGATCCTACAGACATAGTAGACAGAAGTAATTATATTTATTTATTTATTTATTTATTTGTGGAGGTGGTGGTACTAGGGATGGAATCTAAGGCCTCACACATGCTTTCTAACATTCAGTTATAGCCCCAGCCCTATTATTATTATTATTATTATTATTATTATTATTATGTTTTGTTTTTCTAAGACAGGGTTTCTCTGGCTGTCCTGGAACTTGCTTTGTAGACCAGGCTGGCCTACTGATCTCACTGAGATCTTTCTGCCTCTTCCTCCCAAGTGCTGGGAGTAGAGGTGTGTGCACCACTACTACCTGGTGTCCACCCCCTTCCTATTTTTATTATTTCATGTGTGTATGAAAAACCTCTTGATATGTAGACCAGGCTGCCCTTGAAGTAACTATGTAGCCCAGGCTGTCCTTAAACTCAGAGAGATCCATCCACCTCTGCCTCCCTCGTGGGGGAATTTAAGGCAAGCACAGCATACCCGGCTCCTTCCTTTTTTATTTTTGAGACAAAAAAAAAAAAAAAAAAAAAAAATCACCAAATTGCCCAGACTTGAATTTCCTCTGTAGTCTAACCAGACAAGTACTCAAAGACTGAACTCATCCCTGGCCGCAACAATGAGATTTTTAATTAACGGATAACCCACTGAAGAGGCGTCCTTCCAGTTTCCAGAGGACAGCCCCTTGAACGCAGGCATTGTCCTTATCCACTGAGAGCTGAGACAGTCTGAACACTTCGGTGTTTGCAGATGCGCAGCTAACCCTGAACCAGCCCTGCTTCCATGTCCCTTCTTTACTGCTGTCAGTGAAACCAAGAGGAAGACTTTTTTTTTCACCTTCGAAAGTGAAGACGCATCATCATCCCCACTGCAGACCACAGCATTTAATGACTCAGACAGACAGCGCCACTGAACACTGAGACAAATGCTGAGCCAATGCCAGGATCAAATGAAAAAGCGCCTGCCAGCGGAGGAGCCGGGATGACTAGTGGGTTAGCCGGGAAGGCGGGGGTGTGGGTCTAGCACAGCGCAGCAAGGAACTCCCCCACCTCGCCTTCTGTCCCTGCGAGGAGGCTTCTTGGAGGGTTCAGTTTTGCATTGGGGAGAGAAGGAGAGAATTTTTTTTTCTTATTTTACACATCAATCCCAGTTTCCTCTCCCTCTCACCCCCTCCCTCCCCCCTCCCATCCCATTCCCCACCCACTCCACAGGGAGGATGAGGCAGAAGGAGAGGATTTAAGGTGAGTTCCAGGGAGAGGTTGCTTTGGTGTTTTGTTGTTGTTGTTTTAATTTTGGTTTTTCCAATGGGGAGAGTTTATTTGGAAAGAAAGACCGATGAGGCACACTGGGAATGATGGATTTGTTAGAAGCTTTCAACTTGACTAGCTGGGGGGGTGGGTGGAGGTGTTAAATCTCTTGGTAGCCCAGGCTAGCCCCAACTCATGATCATCTTGCCTGGATCACTCTCCCCAGTGTTAGGATTACAGTTGTATTACCTCCTGCAGCCTGCTGAGAGATTTTATTACCATCACAGTGAATTATTTTACATGTGCTGGTCTCCCCCTCATACTTGCCCACCCCAAATTCTGTATCCTTTGCACACAGAAAAAGGTCAAATTCATAGCTCCCCAGGTCAAAGGGCAAAGGTTTATAAAATGACCTTGAAGACCAGGGAGGCAAAATCCACAACCCAGAGCAAGTCAGAAGCTCAGGTAAGCAGGTAATTATCATATTTCTAAGACCCCCCACATGACCATCTTTTGTCCCATGTGACTCTTGGAACAAGAGATAAACTCAATCTCTCATACTCCTGATTTCTCTCAAATACACAACACACACAAATACAAAAACACATATTCTGTTTCTTCTTTCTCTCTGAAAATCCCTTGTTCCCTGGCAGACACAACCTTGGTATACCCCCCCCCAACAGTGGAAAACAACCCCAACAAGTGCCTATGAAAAAAGCCTTTAAGACTCATGAATATTTAGCTCGTCCTCATGTAAAATATATGACTTTGTGTAAGGATCAGGCGAACGAGGTGCATGATTTTTTTCTGATTTATGGGCCTGGAGACGGATTATTCATAGCAGAGCAGCTGTGTGGAAAGATTCATCCGCTGCAAAATGTGATTGTACATCAGGCAGTGTGTGGGAACGGAGCTATGACTAATGGCTGCTTTACATATAAATGAGAAGGTTTGTGCTAGGAACTGTAAAAAAATACAATCACTCAGCTGACGGGCAGGCTCCTTATCGTGGATGCAGGAGAGAGACCACCAGAAAGGTAGGCGAATGGATATCTCCCCTCCTCCAGATCAGGGGATTCAGAGGGTGGAGAGAGGAGATGGGGAACTCTGGAGAAGCAGAAGTCTCTTTTCCTGATCCCTCTCACTGTCTGCATTTAACCTGTTCTAGGCCCCACCAAACACACATCTGGGTAGGGAATGTCCCAACGGAAGTGCTATGTTGCCCACGCATCTCAAAGTGATGAGCACACTGTAGATCTCCTGTGCTCGGCTTTGGGGTGCCCAGGGCTCAGGTCCATTTCAGAAATGAGCAATATGCATGGGGTAACCTTTGGAATATGAGACTTCCTTCTGCCACTCCTCAGTCTCTCTTGCTTTCTGTCGTTCATCTCTCTCCTCTCTTGTAGCTGAGACAGGCTGTCTAGACATTGCAGATGTGGACAGATGTTGGGTCTGTAATTTATAACAACGGCCTCCAGAAGGCAATTCCAATTTGTTTCGGTAAGGCTTTGAGTTACAGGCAGAAAAAATATCCTGTAAATACCGTTGACTTACATGGTAACTACACCAAGGGTTTAGTTAGTGAGCAATCACTAACTACAGCATAATTACACATCCCTGAAGATTACTGGAGAATTTAGTGTCACTAAGCAGGCAGTGACCACCAAACCGAATTTCTGGCTTTGGGAAGGGCTAGACAAGAAGGTCATTAACCCACACTTAGTAGGAATTTATGTAGATTTCTCCAGATTATTAATTAGCCTCTCTATTCTGAGGAGCGCCTCGGTTTTATCTACATCATACATAACCCCTCACCATCATTCCAGGCTCCAGGCAAGTGTGTGCTGGTTGGAGTCTTCAGCTGGTATAGGTTTAGGGCATGCAGTATCTGGGGGTACTTACAAAGCCCTCAGACAAGCATGAGGCTAGTGATTAACTTCCCCATTATCGTAATGGGATACACATTCAGCAGCGGGGCTGAAGGGCACTGAGCCATCTTCACTTTGTCCTGGTGACCGATGATTCAACAGCTGTCCAGGCCAAAAATGAAGCTGACTGGGCCACCCACGTCGTGAAGACTATTCTCGTGGTGCTAGTGGGAAATGGCAAGGTATGGTTTTAGAACACTTTCTCAAGAACTTCAGCTTGCTTCGTATGTATCCCATCTGGGGTGGTGTTAGTGTGTGGCAGGAGGCTGGCTAAGGCTGATAGTATGCAAAGAAGTTACATGGTCTGACCAGGAGCACAGTGCTGGCATCAGAAGTCACATTTGCACTGGGGGTCTGTCATCCCTGAGAATTCTGACCAGCTGGCCTCTTTGGGATTAGGGGATCAGAACTGGCTGCAGCTGGGAACTCAGGCTTCTCTGGATGTATAGGGTTGCAACTGAAATAGCCATCAAGGTATCATTTGCTTCAGGCTGGGTGTAGGGGGGAGGGGGTTGGGAATAAAGGGGACAGAGATATGTGGAAACCAAATGAACACATTGTATTGTATGCCAATTTTTAATCCATTGCCAATCTCTTCTGGTTGATTTATTTCATATAATCATTCTCCCCACCCCCCACCTGTCCAGAGACGATCAAAGAAAACTTAAGCTTAATATGCCTCAAGTCACAGACCCCTGGGGTTTTCATGAACCCTGAAACAAATACCTCCCTCCTCTATAAAGACAGCTATTGGAGCCAGGCAGTGGTGACACCGTCTGTTTTTAATCCTAGCTTTTGGGAGGCAGAGGCAGGTGGATCTTGGTGAGTTCGAGGACAGCCTGATCTACAGAGCTAGTTCCAGGCCTACACAGAGAAACCCTGTCTCAAAAAACCAAAAAAGAAAAGAAAAGAAAAGGAAAGAAAAGAAAGGAAAAGAAAAGAAAAGAAAAGAAAAGAGAAGAAAAGAAAAGGAAAGGAAAGGACAGATACTGTCGTTTGAATGCTCTCTCATTCTCCCAGGCTCCTGTTTCTGGTATGCTTGGTAGCCATCCAACTAGACTGATATCTTGCCCTCACCTGAAGTGGTCTATTTTAATGTGCTAACGGAGTTTCTGCATCAATCACTAGCTGAGAGGGAAGGCTACTGGAACCAAAGGAAGAGAGACAATTATTACCAAAAGTACACTGTCTTGGCGAGCACACGCCACTGGGCATTACCTCAGTCCTGCCTAAGAGAAAAGATGGTAGCTACAAAAGATGGATTTAGGAAGCAATTTTTGTCTCAGAAGTTTAAAGTTCTCCGCCAGGGCTGCATGGCCAATTAAAGTGTTTGGGAGACACTGAAACTATGTCTCAAATGAAGTAACAAACAGAAAAGCTGCCTGTAGCTTTGTCAATAGAATGCTTCCCTACTGTGCTGTGAGTTCCATCCTCAATATGATATAAGCCAGGTGAGTTGGCATGCACCTGCAACCTTAGCATTGAGGGGTGGGAGCCGGAGGGTCAGAAGTTTGAGGCTATCTTCAGCTACACAGCAAATTTAAAGCTAGCCTATACTATAGGAGATCCTGGTTTTTTTGTTTTGTTTTGTTTTTTTAATTAGTATTTGATCCCAGCACATGTGTTATAATCCCATCACTTAGTAGGCAGAGCCAGGAGGATCATAGTTTCAAGAACAGTCTAGACTACACAGTGTAACCCTGACCTCCTCTCCTCACCTCCAAAGAAAAGAACTTTAAGGTTTGGGGTACAGTACAGAGATCCCTGAGACATGCTTTTTTTTTTTTTAATAATTTATTCATTCTTATACTCATTGGTGTTTTGCCTTCTGTGTGAGGGTGTCAGATCTTGGAGTTATGAGCTGCCATGTGGGTGCTGGGGACTGAATGTAGGTCCTCTGGAGGATCAGTGCTCTTAACCGCTGAGCCATCTCTCCAGTCCCTGAGATGTGTTTTTATGGTGACTTTGAAAGCTACAAGTTCATGCTTCCTTCCAGGCAGGGACTTGTGAGATCCCACTGAGATGTGGATGATGATAACTAGGAGCTCCCAACTACAGAGATGCTTCTCAGGGCGCCATGCACCATACCGGGTCCAGGAGGGAAGACAAATGAACTAAAATAAACAATGTTAATAGCAAGATCAGAGAGGTTATTGTGTGCCAAGTGTGGATTATCTCCTTGATGATCTATCCATGAGTTAGCTCTTTAAAGAAAAATTTACCAGGGGGCTAGAGAGATGGCTAAACAGTTAAGAGCACTTGACTGCTCTTCCAGAGGTCCTGAGTTCAATTCCCAGCACCCACAACTGCTCTTCCAGAGGTCCTGAGTTCAATTCCCAGCACCCACATGGTGGTTCATAACCAGCTGTAATGGGATCAGATTCCTTCTTCTGAAGACAGCACTCATATACATTAATAAATACATCTTTTTTAAAAGGAAAGAAAATTGTACCCACTGCTCCAGGGCGGAGCTATCCTCAAAGAGGAAGTTCACCACTCACAGTCCCACTCTTCTGTGAGCATTGGCTGCAAGGCCAAGTATAACTCTCAGGTGTGGAAGACAGAAATGGGTGGGGGAGGGAGGTGCTGGGATTTGAATTCATAGATGTCTTCAGGAAGTGAGCTTCAAGGTGCAGACTTGGGTGCTACAACTCGAGTGGAGCTATCACTGGTCTGTGACAGAGCTAAAGAAAGGATGAACTTCTCACGTGTATAAGTAAGTGCATGATCATATGTTACATACAACATGCATATGCATACCTGTGTATCACCTGGTACTTGAAGACTTTTGAACTACTGAGAAAAGACTGAATATCTCAAGCACAAGGAATTCTTTCACACGCTGCTTCCACCATACAAGTCTTCTGGAGGCCTCTTTTGTTTTGTTCTGTTTGAGACAGGCTCTCTCTATACAGCCCTGGCTGTCCTGGAACTCACAGAGGTCCACCTCGGATTAAAGCCGTGCACCTCCAAGCCTGGGATGTCGGAGGAAGAAGGATGGAACAGGCTGAGGAAGGACAAACCTTCAAACGTCTTCAGTGGCTCAAGGTGTGGTCTTAGTTTTCCAGACTTCATCATGTCCCAGGCAAGCTTGATACCTTAGATGTCACATGTGAGTCTGGGAAGGTCTGGGGCAGGGAACATCAGACCCAGAACCCAACATTAGGTATTTTTCTAGTACTGGTCTCAAGGATTCTAAACTAGTTTATTTGAAATATAGAAGAGCAGGAGCTTTGGAGCCAGAAAGCCCAGGGTTCAATTCTGTCCATTTCTGTTTATTAGCTCCCCGTGTATTCATTCATTCAATAAACATTTAGTGAAAGGCATCACGTACTAGGTGTGTGTCCTCTTTGGGGGCAAGCTATTTAACTGAGCTACTTTTAATTCCCTCTTCTCTAAGGTAAACGTAATGTAACTACATATGACAGCTGTACACACAGTTGATACTTGATAAATGCTTGAATGTTCAGCACGGTGGCCATAATATGTTTGACAGTGTCACGGGAAAGGCAGATGTGGGGCTAGAGTGCTGGCTCAGCAGTTAGGAATATGTGCTGCTCTTTCAGAGGATCCAAACATGGGTCTAGCACATCTCATAACCACCTGTAACTCAGTTTTAAGGACTCTGGCCTCCTCTTCTGGCCTTGGTGCATACTTGCACACACGCAGGCACACACACACCTTTAATTAAAAAAAAAGAGAGAGAGAGAGATGTTTGCTAAATGCACGAAGGGTGGAAAAGGGATTCCAGTACTATGGTGGTCTTGCAGGTTTCATTGATTCATTCAACAAATATACCCATCACCTTCAATGTCTCTGAGGCACTAGGCCAGGTGCTGAGGAATATAATGTATAAAGCAGACTGGTCCTCTGCCTCCAGAGTCAGCTGGAAAACAGACACTATGATCAGATAGTTGAAAAAGGAAACAAATGATGCTAAAAGCATACCTACACATATAAGGAGGGTACAGTGGTTTGAGTGGGAATGTCCCCTGTAGGCTCAGGTGTGTCAACGCTTGGCCCACAGTTTGTGGCACTGTTTGGGGGGTCTAGGAGGGTGGCCTATTTGGAAAAGGTATGTCACTGGAGGTAGACCCTGCATCATTCCTGTTTCTCTCTCTTTCTGCTTTGTGCTGTGGTAAAGGATGGTTTCTCATCATTGTGCCCCTAAGCCATGCCTGCTGCTAGCTGTCATTCTCACTATCATGGTGGACGCTTCTCCCTCTGGAACTACAGGTTCAAATGAACTCTTTCTTCTATAAGTTGCCTTGATCACGGTGTGTTATCACGGCAATGGAAAAGTAACTAATACAGAGGGGGTGCTGACCAAGTCTGAGTAATCATAAGGTTTTTTCAAGGTACAACATGTCTGCAGATGTCTGTAGTAGGAGCTGGAGCCAAGGTCAGGCTGGTAGTGTGGCAGTTGTTAAGGGAAATCTTTCCTTCTGGCTGATTCCAGTGGGGCAATTTAGGCCTTCAGGAAAGGTGAACAGGACTGGAACATGATTTTTAACCATGAATATTGATCCAAGGAGCTGGAGGGGTAAGTTCTGGTCTTTCTGTCAAGAGCAAGAGGGCACCACTGAATGTTTTAAGTTCAGAGCAGTGGTGGTGCTGAGTTCCCTAGGCAACAGATGGCTGTGACCTTGGAGTCCAAGGAGAAGGGCGATGGTAGAGAGTCCCTGTGTTTTAGAGTGAGTTGAGAAGGTTCCTCGATGGTTTAAGACCTACAATTGCAGATGGAGATGAAGGAGGGGCATAGCCGACTCTTGGGTTTTTGTATTGTTTTGTTTTTTTGTTTGTTTGTTTGTTTGTTTTTTAAGACAGGGCTTCCTTGGATGGCCCTGGCTGTCCAGGAACTTGCTCTGTAGACCAGGCTGGCCTCAAACTCAGACATCTGCCTGCCTCTGCCTCCCAAGTGCTTCACCTCCCATGGTGTAAGCCATCACCACCCCAGCTGACTCCTGGGTTTGTAAAACTCATTCCTAGTATCTGTCTACTCCTTGGGAACTTTTGTGAAAGGTCTTTCTTCCTGGCCACTGGGGCATTCAGTTTGATGCCTTCAGAAGTGAGTGGATTTCCATTTCCAGAGGATGAAGGAAAGAGCAGAATCCCTGAGAACCTGGGATTATGGAGGAGGTCATCTCCCCAACTCTCCCAAACCCAAACATGCATCTTTTTCCTCCCTGACCTCAGACCTACACAGACTTCCAAGCACTCCCCGCAGGCCACTCCATTCTACCCCTATTTATCCTCATCTCCCCAAAGCTCCAGCACCCCTCCTTTCTCCTCCCGACCTCCCCCACCCCCATTCTAGCCCCAGCCTCCCAGGGCTTCTACTTCACCCTATTAAGAAACAACCACCCCACAGAAGCCTCTGCCCCTGGCGGCTGCTCCCTGAGCCCCGCCCGCCATCCCTCCTCCTGCTCCTGCTCCTGCTCCCTGACAGATGCCTCAGAGCCCCGGGCCGCAGTTAAGGTGACGAGATGCAGCAATTCTTTATGAACATTTCATTCCTGCTCGCTACACGACGTAAATTAGATGGTGTGTTACATTCGGGCAATAAGAGAGATATGTCACCACCACGCTGGCCCATTGGATGGAGAGGGTAATCCTGCCGTGAATTTCATTACTGCTTTTATATAGACAGAATTAGCTCGGTGACAGCGAGCCTGATTGTCTTTCACTAGGGGTTTGGCGAAGAGCTGAACGGATTTCACCCTGATGTGCACACTACTGAGTGACCCCGCTCACCAGCGGTTCTGCTGATTGCTTTGCACCTTGCAGACTCCGCAACTGGCTCAGCCTCTTGCCCGCCTCGCTCCCTCCGGGCCTCCAGCCCACCCCACCCTTCCTGGCTTTCTCTAGAAGCCAACCCAGGAGACCTAACAGAGAAGTCACAAGGTCATGAAGGGATGTGTCCACGGAGAGGAGCTGGGCGGCAGAGCTAAAACCAAAAGAAAACAAAAAACCCTCTGTGACTATGCTCTCCTGGCCTGGTGCTGGGGTCACTCACTCTAACCGCTCCCAGGAATGGGTAAGAAAGCCCAAGGCTCTCTGGGGAGGGCAGAGGTGCGGGGAGGGGGAGCTGGTACATCCTTTTAGGTGTCCCCGGCAGAAACCGCGCAGCCTTCCTTGGGTTCCCGTCCCTTGGCCTCCTGTGTTTCTGCAGGAGGTTCCCTTTCTTGTACTTTCTCTTTATGCCTGAGAAAGTCACCCTAACCCTATACATGACACTCAGAGACTAGATGGCCCCAAACTCGCAGGCTGCAAAACCAGACCAAGGGGTTCCTTCCTAGGTCTTTGCCTTGGGATGGCTGGTCCTGAGAGAGCCAGCCTGGCTCCTCCCTAGAACACAGCATTCTGTCCACTCCCTCCCTCACCCCTGTTGACCCCTCAGCCATGGCCTTCTGCCAGGGCCTTCCTGAAGCAGCTGTCTGCTCCTGGGGGTTGGTCGGGGGCACAGACCATCACCAGGCCCCTGATCACCACTCTGTCTGGTTCTTTCCAGAAGCCCCCCAGAGAGTTTCTATTCCTTGCAGGTTAAGGGACCGGCCTGGGGCAGACAGCAAAGCCTCCTGTCCATGTGGTCAATTCGACACATCTGTCACAGAAGCCTCTCTTGTGACCCAGAGCAGTGAGTGCTATGGCTGGGTTGGGAGGCATTAAGGTCACAGTGTTCACTTTCCAGTGGGGGAGGGGGTTTCTGGAGCTCAGCAGAGTTTGGTGTGTGGGTGCTAGAGGCCTGAACTGGTCTCTACATGCTGACAAGTTTCCTAGGGACATCCAACTGAGCTTTCCCTCTCAGTTGCTGCCATTGCCATCAGCCTGCCTAAGGTCACGTCCCTTCCCGGAACAACTTGCACCTATGGGGCCTGACACTCCCCACCAGGTCAGGGCAATTCTGAAGGGCCTGTGATAGGCTAAGGCCTTTTTGGAGATCAAGACAGCCTAACTTTCCCCTTCCCAGCCCTACATCTTTCTAGCTTTATCATCATCATTATCATCATCACCATCCTGTACCACATGCACACCTGTTGAGGCCAGAAGCAGGTGCTGAATCCCCTGAAACTGGAGTTACAAATGGTTGTGATCCACTGTGTTGGTGCTGGGAATTGAACCCGGTCCTCTGGAAGAGCAGCCAGTGCTCTCAAGTGCTGAGCCATCTCTCCAGCCCCTTCTTACCAGTTTTTATCTCAGCACAGCATGGTGGGATGCTTGCACAGAATACCCTGTTACAGCCAGCTTCCAGATCCAGCCTGAAAGCAGTTCCCACCCTAAATGCTAATGTGGCCACGACAAGACGAAAGTGTGCAAAATACAGTTTCCTGGGAGACACAGCTGCTGCCTTTTGTCATCAAGGTTAACATTGTGATTGCCATCATTGTCACAGTTGGCCCCACTCAGCTAGTATAATAGGGGTCAGCATATAGATAAATGTCTAGCCTTCTTGCTTTACCCTAAGGACAAGGTCCTTTATATTTTGTACTTTATTTCTTTATCAGAATGATCTTCCCAATTGACCTACTTGTTATTCAGGAAGACAGCTATCATCTCAAAGATTCAGGGGTTCAAACAGTTCTGCAGTTCTGTTACCCACATTTCTCTTTTAGTTTAGTTTGGTTTTTGAGGCAAAGATTCATGGCCTTGAAATTGCTATGTAGCCAAGGATGACTTTGAGTTCCCATCTTCCTCCCTCAACCTCCTGAGTGCTGGAATTACAAGTTGGAGCCTCCAGTTTCATGCAGTGCTGGAGACTGGAGCCAGGGCTTCCCATGTGCCAAGCAAGCATTGTACTTACTGAGCCACATTCCCACTAAGAAAGACTCAATGAGCTATGCCCACTGCATTTTTCCTTTTACACTCTATGGGTGTGCCCCTAGTTGGCTTCCTAAGCACAAACTGTCTTCATACAGACCAAAGCTCCCATCATTGCAGTGAGGGTAGAGTAAGTTCGCAAGCAAAGCTCGAGAGCAGCATCTCCTGTTTGATGGGAGATGTGATGTTTCTCATACTGGTTAATAAAGCACTGTGGCCAATGAGGTAACAAGATAGGCCGGGCTAGGAGACCAGGAGGAGGAGAGAGGAAGTAGTAGGAGTCGAGAGGTAGCCCGGGAGGAAGGAGGACGCCAGCCGCGGCTCCCCATAAGACGACCACGTGGAAATACTTAGATAAGTAGAAATGGGTTAATAATTAAGACAGAGCTAGCCCATAAACGGTAATGGTAATTGGCCAACAGGATTGTATCAAATACAGAGTCTCCGAATGTTATTTGGGGCTGGCGCGGCTGTGGGCCCAGACTGGCGGGCTGGCAGAAAACATACATGCTACAGATGGCGCCCAACGTGGCGGCAGGACCAGGAGGCCGGCGGGGAGAAACCTGCCGTAACACCTGTTTTAAGCTATGATTCCTCCTCCACCTTGTCTGCACAGCCAGGAAACCATGGATTGTGCAATGTCTTCCCTAGGATGTCCAGAACCCATATAAGTAGAACAGAGAGAACTGATTCCACAAGGAGGTCCTCTGGCCTCCACAGAGCACCATGGCACATGCCCCTTTCCTCACAATAAAAATGGGTTTACATTAAAAAGTCTAAGGTGTCTCTCTCCCAGGGGATAGAGAAGAGGTTGGCCGTGACTCCTGGGCTCACAGCCTCACCAGCCCTTTGGATGAATGGCTGGTGCAGCTCTTGCCAGTGGCACCAGATCTGTCCTCAGGGTTTGCACCCAGGCTCTTCCGGGAGCCGTGCTTCTCTGGAAAGCAAAGGTCTCAATCTTTTGCTCTGTAGCTTTCTGTGCAAGGCTACTTATGCTGAGCAGAGTCAGGGAGCTGGGGGATGGAGTTTCTCACCCTACCCCCACTCTCTTCTGACGTCACAGCCCTTACTTCCTGACACTAATTGGTTGCCTTGGAAACAAGTTCCTTAAAGAGCAGGATGACTGCATGTGGTGGGAGGGAGAGCCATGGAAGCCAGCCTCGTCACAAAGAATCCACAGAGCCCTCAAGAATCAAGCAGAGCTTCCCAGTACACATCTCCTCAGTACACATCTCCAGTATGGAGGAAGGGAGATACCAGCTCAGGGAAATGCTGAAGGCATTGATGGTCCTCCTTTCTCCTTCCTTCCTTCCTTCCTTCCTTCCTTCCTTCCTTCCTTCCTCCCTCCCTCCCTCCTTCCCTTCCTTCCTCCTTCCCTCCGTCTTTCCTTTCTTCCTTTCTTCCTTCCATTTCTTCCCTTTTTTATTTTGTATTTCAAGATACTGTTTCTCTATGTAGCCATGACTGTTCTGGTACTCAATCTTAGACCAGGGACCAGGCTGGCCTTGAACTCACAGAGGTCTGGCTGATCAACACTTTTTTTTTCTTTCTTTTTTTTAAATAAATTATTTAACTTTATTTTATGTCATTGGTATGAAAGTGTTAGATTCTCTGGAAGTGGAGTTTCAGACAGTTGTGAGCTGCCATGTGGGTGCTGGGAATTGAACCTGAGTCCTCTAGAAGAGCAGTCAGTGCTCTTAACCACAGAGCCATCTCTCCAGCCCCTTGGTCCACATTTCTTAACAAAGGTAGTCTAGTTCACCATGCCTGCCATTTCCTGCTTTATTTGAGGGTATCTTATTTTTGAGTGGGGAGATCTTATTGCAAAGTCAGAGTCCAAGACAAAAAGAAGGACAAGGAAAGAAGAAAGAAGGGAGGGAGGGAGGGAGGGAGGGAAGGAGGGAAGGAGGAAAGGAAACACAAATACACTCACTAACTCTGGAGTAAGTGGATATCAGAAGTGATAGGGACTCTCTCTTTCAGCCCCAAATCAGAAGTGATCTATTCCATAGAACTAGGCTACACACACACACACACACACACACACACACACACACACACACACACCTTCACTTACCACAGAGCTCACTCATATTTCATTCAATAAATACTTACACACCTTTGCTATGTTATAAAATCTGTACCAACCCCCAAGGGACCAGAACATGATCTGATAGGGCTCCTGAAGGGACGGACCCGCTCTCACAGTGTCCTCTGACTTCCGCGTACATGCAGGACACCTAAGTGAATGCATCTAATAAAAAAATTCCTCTTCTTTTCTCTACATAGCTCCAGATGTCACTAGAACTCGCTGTCCAGGCTGTCCTCAAACACAGAGATTTACCTGCCCCTGCTAACTGAGTGCTGGATTAAAGATGTGTGTCACCATGCCCAGCTCATAATGATAATATGTTTTAAATGAGTTCTTGGTCTAGAGAGATGGCTCAGTGGTTAAAAAATATGCTGCTCTTTCATACACTACAAACCCCACTAGCTTTTCAAGGACTGGGGGTCTTTTCTCTCAAGACCAAGGAGCAGAGGAGTGAATAGGACTTGAGGGTAAGTGCAGAAAGGTATCCTGCTGGGCTTCTGTGTGTCCTTTGGAGTTCAAGCACAGAGGGCAGACACACAGCCATGTTTCTGTGCACTTATATACATTTCTTCACCAGTAGCAATAATTTTAACTTCTTCTAAATTGGCCAGTACAAAGCTGTGAATACGTGTGTGATTCCACTTATGATCTTCAGAGTGAGCATGTGTTCAGAAGGAGGATTTAGGTGTGTGTGTGTGTGTGTGTGTGTGTGTGTTTTCCAAATGCTTGGCTTTTTTCAAAATGGCTTAGAGCACTACTGTCATTTATGGGGTTTAAAATGTCAGAACAGGGCCCGAGGGGAGGCAGGGGAGATTAAACTGCAAACAGTGAAGGTTATAGATGACGTTTCTGATAGGCTGACAGGCGGACTCAAATGATGCTGCACTTCAGCAATCATTTAAACACGCGTGCGTGCGTGCGCACACGCACACACACACACACACACATATGCACACACATGCCACTTCATAGTTCATCTCTCCATACTATAATGGCGTATTCTGAAAGCTAACATAAAAGCCTATGTCTAAAAGGCTACAGCTCTGCTTTCAGAACCCAGAAACTCTGTGGTTTGTATACATACTCAGGTGCACCTGCCTTCCTAATATGTGTACTTAGTTTTGGTTTCTCTACATATAATCTTTTTTTTTAATTTTAGAAGAGGTCTGGAGTAGCCCAAGCTGACCTTGAACTTAATACATGGCTGAGGATGACCTTGAACTTCTGATTCTCCAAGCTCTACCTCCTGAGTACTGGGATCATAGGCATTATCAATCACTTCATGCAGTGTTAGAGAAAGAACTGAGAGCTTTGTGTGCACTATACAAAAGTTCTGCCAGTTGAGGTATCCCAGCCCCCTTTGTATCATTTAATTCAACCACATTTACACACAGCATCCTAATTTTAAAAACAGTAGAATTATAAAATTATTTATAACAAGTCCAATGGTCTGCCTACATTTATTAATTTGTATAATGTAGTAGGTAAAGTTGAGAGTCCTATTTTATAAAGATAAAGAAACTGAGTGTCAATGAGATCTGATGTGTTGGCCAAGACCACCCAACTAAAAATGAATTTCTTTATACTTTCTGTTTGCTTTTTGAGACAAGGTTTCTCTGCGAAGCCCTGGCTGTCCTGGGACTCACTCTGTAGACAAGGCTGGCCCTGAGCTCACAAAGACCCATCTTCTTCTGCCTCCTGAATGCTGGGCTTGATGGCTTATGCCACCACACTGGACTCTTCCTCACTATTTTTGAGGCAAGGTCTCCCTATGTGGTCCAGGCTGGCCTTGCCTCAGCTGATCCTTCTGCCTTAGCCTCCCACGTACTACAGTTGATTACAGGCTTATGCCACCAGAGGCAGCTTCCAATACCCTTTACTGCAGGATGTGGCTCTAACGTTTCTAGACATTAGAAGAAACTGGGCGAGCTTAAAAGCCCACCAATGCCAAGGTTTCCTCACAGACACTCTGTTACAGCAGGTTTTTCCTCCCTGCCGGCCTCCCGGTCCTGCCGCCATGGTCCCACGGCCACATGAACCCACACGCAGAGACTCTGTATTTGATACAATCCTGTTGGCCAGTTACCATTATTGTTTATGGGCTAGCTCTGTCTAAATGATTAACTCATTTCTACTTATCTAAGTATTTCCACGTGGCTCATCTTATCGGGGAGCAGCGGCCAGCATCTTCCTTCCTCCCTGGTCTACATCTTGACTCCTCACTACTACTTCCTCTTTCCTCCTCCTGGTCTCCGAGCCCCACCTATCTTGTTTCCTATTGGCCACAGTGCTTTATTAATTAACCAGTATGAGAAACATATTTACAGAATAACATCTCCCATCAACACTCTGATTCCAAGGTTCTGAGAAATGCTTGTTGTCTATTTGGTTGAGTTGAGTTCTCACTGGGCCCAGGCTGGGCGTGAACCTGCAGCCGCTCTGCTAGCTTCCCTAGTGCTGGGACTTCAGATGAGCACACTTCGTGGTTGATGTGTTGTCCTTTTGTTTTTGTTATTCTGTTACCTCAGGAGTTTCACACTTATGGAGATTCTCCTGCCTCAGCCTCACAATTACAGACCGGCATTACCATGTCCGTCATGTGGTCTACTTTTAAGGGGCCAGTAACTCTGGCGGGTAGAGTTCCAGGCTCACTTTACTTTCTGTGTACGCCCTTCTCATTGCCATCCTCAAGGATTGTCTTTCCCTTTGCTTTCCTGTGGACTTTGTCTCAGGAGGATCAATCCTCTGTTTCTCCTACCCCAGCTGCCTCCTGCCTCCTCCAAAGGGTTCAATGCTTGTCTACCTCAAGCTGGTGAATGAAGAAGTCACTGTCTAGCTGCCCCTCAGGTGGCCATCCTAAATGGGTGTAGTGATATATTATTTACGACTTATTAAAGTTTGCCTGAGGATTCAGAGATCAATGTCAGTCCAAGCCATAGAAGCCAAGCACACACCTTTAATCTCAGCAGCCAGAAGCTAGGAGTTGGTGGTACACATCTTTAATCCTAGGACTCAGGATTAAGAGGTAGACGGATCTCTGTGAGTCCAAGGCCGCCTAGGGTTACATGAGATTGAATCAGTCTAAAAGAGTAACAGATCACATGCCTTTAATTCCAGCACTAGATGGGTATAAAAGATAGAAGCAGGGTCTTCAGTATTCAGCATGAGGCATTCATTCTCCAGCCACGCTGAGGAGAGGTTACAGTCTGAGGCTTGGTGAGAGCTTGCAGAGACAGGATCAGTCCATTCAGCCTGAGGTAGAGGTGAGAAGCTAGTGGCCAGCTGTTTTCCGTTTCTGATATTCATCTTGAACCCCAATATCAGTCTCTGGGGCTTTTATTTATTCATGCAATAATTTGCGCCTCACGTTGGGGTGTCACTTATAGACAGAAGTTTCTGTCCCACCTAGTCCTGCAGCTTTTTATTAGTACCAAATAAAAACACTGAGGCTTATATTAATTATAAACTGTTTGATGGCTCAGGCTTCTTATTGGCTAGTTCTCTCTTAATTATTATCCCATAACTATTAGTATGTGTATCTCCACATGACCTTATAGGAGAATGCGCAGACATCCTACCTTCCCAGTAGCTACATGGTGTCTCTCTGGTCACTCTCTCTCTGCATTGCATTCCTCTTCACCGAATCCTCCTAGTCTGGTAGCCCCGCCTATACTTCCTGCCTGGCAATGTCCTGCTTATCCATTGGCCCAAAAAGCTTTATTCATCAACCAATAAGAAAAAGATACATTCACAGCGTACAGAAGGACACTCCCCCCCCCCATCAGATGAGAGTTTTGCCCCACCAAGAGCAAGGGTAGAGTATCAGTTCCACTTAGCCCTGTGGCCTGGAAGAAGAAGTGAGAACAGAAGTAAACTTCTTAGGAGAGAGGAATGTGGGAAGGGAACCAAAGGAAGAAAGGAGGGGAGGGGAGCTGACTCCTTAGGAGACCACCCTGGCCATTGTGACAGCTAAGGCCCACATGGAGTCCTCTCTTGCTTGGGCCTCTACAAAACAGGCAATGCCAAAGGCTGACTGTAGTCTGTCAGGGGCTTGACGCTGGTTTCTGTTCACTTAGCTCTAAAATGATGGTAATGAATGCTGGGCACGAAGGTGTAGTTTTTTAATTCGAGAAGGCAGAAGGAGAGGCAAGTGGATCTCTGTGAATTTGAAGCCAGTGTGATCTACACAGTGGGTTCTAAGATAGCCAGGCTGCATGGTGAGACCCTGTCTCAAGATAAAACAAAACAAACAAAAATAAAGGATAATACCAACAACAAAACTACTTTTTATTTATTTATCCCAAGCCTATTCTACTTCTTCTGGTCTCCATCTTCTTTGAACCATTCACTCAGGGCAAAAATATGATGGTTGGGCTGGAAAGATGGCTCAGTGGTTAGAAACATTTGTTCTTGCAGAGGACCTGGGTTCAGTCAGTCCCAGCATCCACATGATGGCTCACAACCATCTCTAGCTCCAGTTCCAGAGAATTATTCATCCACTGCTGGCCTCTGGTTCTGGTGGGAACCAGGCATACAGGTGGTGCACAGGCCAAACAATCATATACATATAGAGCAGAATAAAATAGAATATAGTAGAGTAGAGTAGAGTAATGCCCTTCCTCTTCTCCAGCTATACCTCCTCCAGGAGCCCTGCCTCCTGATCTTCAGCTGGAAAGGACAGCTGCTACTTTTTGTCTCCCTGTGCCCTGCAACTGTGACAGGCTCTCACACTGATGTTTATCTCCATAGCCACCATGGCTGGATTTAGAATCCAGCCTGAGTCACTCTTAGTGTTTCAGAGAGGATTAACTAAAGAGGAAAGTGAACAGTAGAGGCACCATCCCTATGAACCAAGAGGAAGAAGGAAGAGCTGTGTGCTGGCATCCCCTTCTTCTTGGCTTCTGGTCCACCATGATGTGTAGAGCTCTGCTCAGAGCAACACTACTTCCCTCTACTCCATGAGGGACAGAACCCTCTGAGGCCATACGAAAAATGGTCTTTCTTCCTGATGACAGGTGTTTTGGTCACAATGATAAAAAGCCAACGAGCAGCCTTGCTGTGTTCTGACTTGCTTGTTTTCACATCTGCCTCCCTCTGTGGACTGTGACCTCCTAGAAGGCATGGGCCCTGTCTTGTTTCTCATGGAGAAGAGGAGAAAGGGACAAGAAGAGCAGACCCTCAGTCCTCTTGAGCTCACAGACTGTCCCCTCCCTTCAGAAAGCCCTGGAGTAAGGAGCTCTGGTTTCTGGACCTCAGAGGGTTGGCATCATCCTTATGGCCAAGGCACAGAAGCTAAATGTGGTGGTTTGAAAGAAAATGGCCCCCAGGAAGTGGTGCTATTGGGAGGTGTGGCTTTGTTGGAGAAGGCATGGCCTTGTTGGAAGAAGTGTCACTATGGGGGCAGGCTTTGAGGTCTCATTGGGGCATATGACCTCACTTGGAGGTCTCATATATGCTCAAGATATCATCCAGTGTTTTAGTCTACTTCCTGTTGCCTGCAGGATGTAGGACTCTCAGCTACTTATCCAGCACCATGTCTGCCTGCATGCTGCCATGTCTTACCATAATGATAATGGACTAAACCTCTGAATTGTAATCGAGCCACCCCAATTAAATGTTATTTTTTCTTTATAAGAGTTGTTGTGGTCATGATTTCTCTTCACAGCCATAAAAACTCTAAGACACTAACTTTGAGGGAAGGGACTCAGGTTAGTCTCTGACCAGATACAGCCTGAGTTCTTGCCCTGGGTTTGCCTCAGTGATGCTGGATGCCCAGGCCAACTCTAACTCCTGCAGCGCTGAAACCCATTCCTGTCCTGAGTGAGATGAGGACCCCTCTTCTCTTCTACATGCATTCACATTGAAATATTTGCAAAGGAACTTTCAGAGAGAAACCAGGAAAGACTAAAGGCAAGCAAACAGAACATTTGGGAATGCAAAAGTAGGATGCAGATGTCTGTGTAATTGGCCACTCTTCCTTAAGATAGGACATTCAAGAATCACTTTTTGAGTTGGGTGTGTAGTACATGCCTTTGATCCCAGTACTTGGGAAGCAGAAGCATATGGATCTCTATGAGTTCAAGGCCAGCCTGGTCTACAATGCTACAAAGTTCCAGGACAGCCAGCCAGGGATACAAAGAGAAATCTTCTCTGGAGGAAAAAAAAAAAGAAAAGAAAAGAAAAGAAAAGAAAAGAAAAGAAAAGAAAAGAAAGAAAGTCACTCTCTAAACTGGATACAGTGGCCTGTGGTTCTGGCTAGCCAGAAAGCTAAGGCAAGAGGATAGGCTAGCCTGAACCCTGATGTTTGGGACCAGATTGTTCATAGTGAGATCTCATCTCACCTCAAAAGAGAGAGGAAGGAAAAGGAGGGAGAAGTTAGGAAGAAAGGAAGGGAGGGAGGGAGGGAGGGAGGGAGGGAGGGAGGAGGGAAACAAAGCTCATGGTACAGCATGTGTGAGTTCCTAGAATCTAGAGTTGATCCCAAATCATACAAAATTGGGAGTTGGGGGCCTAATGAGATGGCACTCGGGAGGCAGACAGACAGATCTCTGATTTCAAAGCCAGCCTGGACTACAGAGTGAGATCCAGAAAAGCCAGGGCTACGCAGAGAAACCCTCTCTTGAAAAACTAAAAACCTACCAAAACAAAACAAAAAAGCCAAAGCAAGCCTTCATCCACATCTTGCATAGAGGTAAAAGGTCAAGGCCAGTAATGAACCAGGGCAACAGAAAAACTTAAGGACCCAGATCCCAGGTCCAAACCCACACGAATGTGGCTTCTGGGGCACCCTGAAATGTGTCTGTCTCACCTGCGGCTAGATCCATAATCCCTAGCCCTTGCTCACTAATTAGAGCCCTTAGCACATGACAGCACTGTGCAAAGACCAACTCAACCGTGTGGACTAAGAATTGTCCCTATGATGTTACAGTTGAGGAAACCAAGTCCCAAAGAGGCTGTAGCACTACCGAGTATGCCTTACTATAAATGACTCTCTGCAGGCTCTCAACCACTGTGAGAGAGTGCTTAGCTTAAGCACAAGGAAGGTAATTACTTAATATTCGATAATGTTAATAATAACAGCTAACATTTACTTAACATTTAGCAATGTGCCAAGCAGCTGAGTGGCGGTGCATGCCTTTAAACTCCACACTCAGGAGGCAGAGGCAGGCAGATCTCTGCATTCGAGGCCAGCCTGGTCTACAGAACAAGTTCCAGGACAACCAGAGCTACACAGAGAAACCCTGTCTCAAAACAAAACAAACAAAAAAACCCACGTTGCCCTCCTTTTGTTTGTTTCTTTTTGTTTTTTGAGATAGGGTTTCTCCGTGCAGCCTTGGCTGTCCTGGAACTTGTTCTGTAGACCAGGCTGGCCTTGAACTTACAGAGATCCACCTGCCTCTGCCTCCCAAGTGCTGGGACTAGAGGCGTGCGCCACCACCACATGCACATCCCCTACCACCACCCTTAAAGACAGTCTCTTGTAGTCCAGGCTGTGTAGCTGATGATGACCTTGAGCTTTGATCTTGCCTGAGTGCTGGGAGTAGAGGCCTGTGCCATCACACTGTTTCATATAATTGTCATTTTATAGATGAGGATACTGAGGCTTAGAGAAATCAGGTGCCATAGCTAATAAAGAAATCAGGTGCCACAGCTAATAGAGAAATCAGGAGCTCTGTCCATGGTGCCACAGCTAATAATCAAAAAAAGTCAAGGGTGGGAGGGCAGAATGGTAAGCAAACACAGAGAGCACAGAAAAATTACCAAAGTACCATCTCCCTACCAGCATCACTACCAACCCAGGGTCGGGTGGTCCCCACAAAGGAGAGAGATGCCCTCTTCAGAACAGAAAAGGTAGTTGACACCTTGATCAGAGATCCCCAGACTTCTCTTCATGTCCTGTAAGGCACCTTTAGCCTGGACAGCTCTGCCTGGGACCAAGCTGGACTCAGAAGAGGTTCTGGGAGACCAGACCTGGCCTCTCGGAATCACTTTCTTGCCAGCTCTATCTGACTGTCAATTGTCTGGCAGTTGGAAAGTCTGGGTGCGGGTCCCCCAGGAAGCAGAATAGCAGAGCCTCTAGAACCCCTCACGCATAAGAGTGTCTATGTCTCCCTAAAGGAATCCTGTGGTTGCTGGTACTTAGCTTGGGCATTCTTGGTGGGAGTCCTTTGTAGAGAGCCACCCTGATACCTAAGGGAAGGGACAAGAAGGAAAAATGGAATTATAGCCTCCCTTCCCTCCTCCCCCACACCCCCCCAAGTCTAGCAGCCAGCCATTCTCACCCCCACTCCCTACCCCTGGCAGATTCTCACCTTCAGGCGAAGGCAGATGATGGCAGGGCTGGGAAGCAGAATTTAAAACAACCCCGGGGCACTGCAAATCCCCACCATTAGTATTTAGGGAATGCAAGTCCCAGAGGGTGAGAGGAGAGAGAGAGAGGGAGAGGGTGAGAGGAGAGAGAGAGAGGGAGAGGGAGAGAGAGAGAGAGGAGAGGAAGGCTGAGATCCTCAAAGATGGAGACATTATCAGGAGCGCTGCAGAGACAGACAGGGAGGAAGGCAAGAGGGAGGAAAAGAAAGGAGACAGGAGGGTGGGGAGAGGCAGAGAGAGGGGGGCGGGGAGGACAGAGGCAGAAAGAGCCAGTTGCTTTATTCATGGCTGGTGATATTATAGACTGAGTGAAAATCACATTATCGTAATGGGAAAGTTAGAGTTGCTGAGATGATGCCCCGAAGCCTCGGCGCTGATTGGGGTGTGATTGCTATCTGTATTTATATGTAGAAAGCAAAGTTCACTGCCAGTTCAAGATGGTGGCGGCTGCTTTATGCAACATAATTCTTCAGTAGGGAGACGCCCGGAGCAAGCAGAGCAAGCAAGCTGGGAGCTGGAATGTGAGCCCAATGGGAGCAAAAAGAGCAAACGCCTGAGCAGGCGCTGGAGAGAGCGACGGAGCCTGCGGTGGAGCCCAGCAGAGCTCAGCTGCCAAGGATAGCGATGCGAGCCAGAGTGGAGCCTCGGCCAGTGGCTGGCCAGGGGGACCATAACGAGGGGGCTAAGGGATAATAAAGAGCTGCCTCCCCCACCACCCACTTCCTGGGCCACTCAGAGTTTGGCTTTCTTTGGAAGAAGGAAAAACTGTCTCAAACGCAGTGCTGGGGCCAGACCATCAGAGCTCTTAGACCTTAGTTGAGCCTGATGCCTCGGGCCTGTAGTACCAGCACTCCGTGGCTGAGGCAGGAGGATTGCCAGGAGTTCAAGGTCAGCCTGGGTTACATAGTGAGTTCAAGACCAGAATGGCTGCAGAACGAGACCCTGCCTTGAAAGAAAGAAAGAAAGAAAGAAAGAAAGAAAGAAAGAAAGAAAGAAAGAAAGAAAGGAAGGAAGAAAGAGGTAGAGAAGAAGGAAGGGAAAGGAGGGAGGGAAGGAAGGAAGGAAGGAAGGAAGGAAGGAAGGAAGGAAGGAAGGAAGGGAGAGAGAATAGGGCCCAGAAGAGATGGCTCAGGATTAAGAGATCTGAGGATAGCCAGCACCAACATGATTACTCAGAACCCTCTGCGGTTCCAGTTTCAGGGGAATCTGATGCTCTCTTCTGGCCTCGATGGGCATTTCACATACTTGGTGCACAGACATGCATGCAGGTGAAAGTACCCATACACATAAAGTAAAGATGAATAATTATCTTTCTTTTTTCCAGACAGGGTTTCTCTGCAGCTCTGAAGCCTGTCCTGGAATTCACTATGTAGACCAGGCTGGCTTAAACTCACAGAGATCCACCAGCCTCTGCCTCCTGAGTGCTGGGATTAAAGGCAGTTTTTTAGACATGGTGTGAAACTACATATTTACCCTCCCTCTGCCTGCACTATGGAATTCATTGATGCCAAGCTCTACAGCGAAGATCAGAAAGGTAAAGTTTATTTATTTATCTAGTCAGGGTTCAACTGAGCAAGAATGCCTTGTCTAAGCTGCTTTTGCTGGGATTACAGGAATATGCCTCAGCACTCATCCTGAGGCATTCTCCTCCTCAAAAGCTTTTCAGTTTTTCTTGGGGAAAAGAGGCAAGGCTAACCTTGGCTGTTACTCAACTCTCAGAGAACCAGATAAAGCGCAAATTTCATAGACAAGTAAATCCTTAGTATAAGTAATCCTGTGCATTATTTAGGATATACTTATACTTAGTTTATGTGTGAATGTGTGTGCTGGAGTATATTATGAGCATTATCCCTGCATTCAGGAGCCTATGGAGGTCAAAAGAGGCATTACATCCCCTGGACTGGAGTTAAAGATGGTTGTTAGCTGCCAGGCAGATGCTGAGCTGGGAACTGAACCCGGGTCCTCTGCCAGAGCAAGCGTTCTGAACACTGAACCACCTCTCTGGCCTCACTTAAATCTTTATTTATTTATTTATTTATTTATTTATTTATTTATTAAACCTGGAACCCAGGTTTTCCTGGGAATCCTGTGTTTTCATTTGTCAACTCTGGAACCCATGCCGAGTGATGTGGGATTCTGCATTGATTTACCGAGGAATGCTATGCCCTGAGCAGAAAGAGCCCAACTCACCACTTTACAGATATGTGGCTTTGAACCAGTTCCTAAGCGCCTACAGCCTCCATCTTCCTATCTCATCAGTGGACGGCAATAAGGCCGCACTTGATGAGCCAAACATTCTTCCAAGTGCAGCCTTGAAAACGCTGCTCTGGGCTAACAGGTGTAGCTCTGTGACAGAACACTTAGCTTGTGTGCCTGATTCCATCTAAGTCATCTTCTCTTCCCTTCCCGTCTCCAGCCTAGGCTTTGGAGAAAGCAAACACAAATCTCGCAGCAAGGCTCCTGGCAGCTGTTGCCTGAATGGAGGCATCCCGTGGACAGACCTGGTCTTCTTATGTGATGGGCCGCTCTCCGGTAGAGGCCTGACCCACACGGTTGGCTGAGAGTTTTAGAAAGCTCTTTTCAAGAATGAGAACCTGGGTGTGTGGTGCTACACACCTATAATTCCATCCCTGACAGTGTGGGGGAGACAGGAGAATCCCAGGGTCTCGCTGACCAGCCATCCTTGCCTACGTGGTTAGAGTTTTAGGCAAGTGAAAGACTGTGTAAAACAGAATGAGGATATTGTTTGAGAAATCACTGAGTCTGAGGTTGTTCTTTGGCCTCCACATGTATTCACACACACATATGTATACACACCTGCACATATGACCACATACATGTAAAAGTAAGTTGAAAGTCATTCTCAGCTACATAACGAATTTGAGGACAGCCTGAATGAATTACATGATATCCTGTCTCAAACATAAAATGAAAGGCCAATGGGATGATGAAACAGGGAAAAGAGTTTGTCACCAAGTTAGATCCCTGGGACACACATGGTGGAGGTAGTGGCAGTTTGTTCTCTGACCTAAACACACACACACACACACACACACACACACACACTGAATTAAAAATAAAAGAAAAGAAAAATAGCTATATTCTTCCTGTTGACCCATCTATCCCTAGCCAAAGGGTCAGGAACAGAGATAGCACCCATGCAGAAATACACACGGGACTGGGGAGATAGCTCAGAGATTAAGAACACTGGTTGCTCTCCCAGAGGACCTGGGCTCAATTCCCAGCACCCACATGGCAGCTCACAACTGTCTGTAAGTTCAGTTCCTGGGGATCTGACATTCTCACAAAGACATGCATGTAAGCAAAATACTAATAAAATAAAAACAAATTTTAAAAAAGAAAGAAATGCACCCACTCAGAAGGATGCAAGAGGTCCTCTGCATTCACACCACTGTGGGATTGTGGAGAAGCAAGGGTCTGTAAGAAAAGCACAAAGACTCCCCCAAGAAGCTGCAAATCTGCTTCCGGACTTCCTGCCCACCTCCTCCCAGCCTTCAACTCCCTGCTTCTCCTTCTGTGATCACACCATCCTACCTCTGACCCCCTTCTGATGTAAAACATTGTAGGCTTAAAGGGCACGATGGAAGGTCAGGAACCTCTACAGAGCCAAGCTCCCGGCAGAGCCAGTGCATGTCTGCCCTCAGGACACACTTCTCCTACTTTGGGGTTGCTGAGGAGGAAATGTGATTTTCATTTCCCCTCTTTAAGAATCGCCTTTCACTCTAACAGTCTGGTGAGGGCCTTAACATCTCTGCTCAGTCACCAGCAAACACTTCAGGGATTCCACCAGCCACCTTAAAGGCCACTGCCTTGCAAAGGTCAGCCTTTTTCTGGGAGGCAAGGACCAAGTCTGACAAGGAAGATCCCCATCTTCCTTGGCGTTGATACCTAGATGTTGACTTTCAATCCTGATGGTTTCAGTTCAGGAGTGTTGATTGTGATGTGCTCCGTGGAGAAGCGGGGAGACTCCTTCCCAAGGAACCTCTGGGCATCTGCAAGCCTCCCTGGGTTGTTCTCCTGGAAACCACGCATCCTAGATACAGATGCTATTGCTGTGATGAAACACAATAACAAAAAGTAAATTGCGGAGGGAAGGGTTTGTTTGGCTTACTCTCCCACTTCATAGGCCATCATTGAACGAAGTCAGGACAGGAACTCAAACAGGGCAGGGACCTGGAGGCAGGAGCTGATGCAGAGGCCATGGAGGGTGCTGCTTACTGGTTTACTTCTCATGGCTTGCTCAGCCTGCTTTGTTATAGAACCCAAGACCCAGCCTAGGGATGGCACCACCCACAGTGGGATGCATCCTTCCCCATCAATCCTTAGTTAAGAAAATACCCTAGAGGCTTACCTATAGTCCAATTTTTATTAGTACTATTATCAATTATTTTTTTCATTTGTTTTACACCTTGGCCATAGTTCCCCCTCCCTCCTCTCCTCCTGTTCCTTCCCTGGGCCTCCCCTCTCCCTCGCATCCATTCCTTCTCTGTTTTTGTTCAGAAAGGGTCAGGCCTCCCATGGGTGTCAACAAAGCGTGGCATATCAAGTTGAGCTCCTCCTTTTGTATTAAGCCAGGTCTAGGCAACCCAGGATGGGGACTAGGTACCCAAAAGCCAGCTATCTCAAGCGTTAGGGCGGCCCCAATCTCACCACTAGGAGTCCCACAGTTAGATCAAACTGTACAACTGTCACACATATGTAGAGGGCCTAGATTGGTCCCATGCAGGCTTCCTAGCTCTACAGCCCCATCTTATAGAGGCATTTCACAATGAGGTTCCCTCCTTTCAGATGACTCTAGCCTGAGTCTCGTTGACACAAAACTAGCCAGCACACCAGGCTATTAAGAAGATGTCCCACTGGCCCCACAAGGATCTGAGGTGAAGGTTAGCATATGGGGTTTTTTCCATGCTCATTCTAATCTTCTGTTCTTGACTATCAGTGCTAGAACCTAGGAAACCTCTTCTGGGGCTGAGTCATTTCAGTGAAACAGAAGCATTTTGCTGTGAAATATTAGTGTAAGATGTGTCACATTCATTTCTGCTGTGGGTTATTTGTTTAATGATGCAAAGACATGTTACATTCTTTTATGTTGCATTTGTTTAACTCTGTAAAGCTGTGTTACTGTGCCTACCTAAAACACCTGATTGGTTTAATAAAGAGCTGAATGGCCAATAGCTAGGCAGGAGACAGAAACAGGTGGGGCTGGCGGCAGAGAGAATAAACAAGAGGAGAGATACAGAGAAGAAGAGGAGTGAGAAAAGGAGGGTGTCAGTGGCAGCCGCCCAGCCTCCCAGCCTCCCAGCCTCCCAGCCGCCCAGCCTTCCAGCCGTCCAGCCAGCCACAGAGTAAGAAGAAAGAGGTATATAGAATACAGAAAGGTAAAAGCCCACAGGCAAAAAGAAGATGCCATAATTTAAGAAAAGCTGGCTAGAAACAAGCCAAGATAAGGCTGGGCATTCATAAGTAAGAAAAAGTGTCCTCCATGTGTTTATTTGGGAACAGGATGGTGGGCCCCACAGAGCAAAGAGTACAAAACAAAAACAAATAAACAAACAAAACTAACTACAGCATGTCAGCCCATTGCCATAAATAATAATTTATGTCTTTCTAAATGTTTGTTTATTCCCATAACTTTACGATGCTCTCAAATTCGGTCACATAATCTTTTCATGGAGGGGAGCAGTGACTGCAGACATTTGTGACGGTGAGCATTCAACCCTGCAATAAGTAAGAACCGCTATACCGCTCCCTCACCGCACAAGCAAAGAGAACAGGTTGGGAGGCTGCCAGGAAGAGCGTGAGGCCTAGAGGAGGGAAAGGAGCCCTGTGACATGCTGTGTTCTGGACATGACACAGATGACACACGAGCTGGACTCATGCGCTCTCAGCCGCTGTGGGTGCCATACAAGACCTGTATGAGATCAAGCCAGTCAAATTGCCAACACGGGTGGCAGAGGGGAGGGGCTCCCAGTGCTAACTGAGCAGCTGTGAGCAATTGATGGCTTCTGCCGAAAGTGAAGAAATTTTTTTAAGTATGTGGTTACGGGTAGATCCCTCATTTCCCGGTGGGTGGCCCCTTATACACTGGCATGTGGGCAACACTAATTGGACTCAGTTACAAAAACAAAGCGACAACAAACTAAAAACAAAGCAAAATAACCCCTCCCCCGAACCCAGAACAGAACAAAACAGCCCAGGAAGTCTACCAGGGCAGGGGTGGAGTTGGAGAGGAGAATGGGGATGGATGTGATGAAAAAGGCATTGTGAAGTCTCGCAAGAGGGTTCAGCAGGTAAGAAGTTAAGAGTAGGGGGCTGGAGAGATGGCTCAGAGGTTAAGAGCACTGGCTGCTCTTCCAGAGGTCCTGAGTTCAGTTCCGAGTAACCACATGGTGGCTCACAGCCATCTGTGGTGAGAGCTGGTGCCCTCTTCTGGTGTGTAGGCATACCTGCAGGCAGAACTCTACATAATAAAAAGTAAATAAATCTTTGGAGGAGAGGAAGAAAAGCAGTTGTTGCGATTCCAAAGAATTCAGATTTGGATCACAGTACCCACATGGTGGCTCACAGCCATCTTTACCTCCAGTTCCATGGACCCAATGACTTCCTCTGACCTCCAGGGACCATGAGAACAAAACAATCATACACATAAAATGTTAAAAATGAAAAATGAAAAATGAACTGTAGACACATATAAACGTTTCCACCTACTAATGCAAATATATTAATATATTTTTAAAAATTATTTGTGGTGATTTGAATGAAAATGATCCCCATAGGCTCATAGGGAGTAGCAATATTAGGAGATGTGGAACTCTTAGCTCCTTCTCCATCACCGTGTGTGTGTGTGTGTGTGTGTGTGTGTGTGTGTGTGTGTGTGTGTGCAGCCACGCTTTTCACCATGATGACAATGGACTAAACCTCTGAACTGCAAGCCGGCCCCGATTACATGTTTTCTTCACAAAAGTTGCTGTGGTCATAGCGTTTCTTCACAGCAATAGAAACCCTGAGACATTGCTAAAATCTAGTACTGAACTTTGAGTGACTTTTTTTAGGGGTCTATGTTCCTCCCATCTCTTTTTTTCTCTTTATAGATATTACTGATTATGGCCAACATCTTGTCAACGCACAGATGTCTATACCTTAGGGAATGAAGACACAGAGCTGGGCCTGAGGTGTGGAAGGGGCCCGGGATAAGGCTTCTACTAGTCTTTCTTATAGATGCAGATGAAGAGGCTGAACTCGAGCCATTTTCAGGACAGGAGGCTGGGCTGATTAGTCATTCCTTCAGTTTCCTCTGAGTTTCCTTCCCATTTATGTCCCATTTGGGCTTGTTTCTGGTCAGCATGGTTAGACATATGTTCATGGTCGCTAGAATCAGCAAGAGAAAGTGAGGTTTGGAGAGTCTACTTGTTAAAGGGGAAAGGTCACATTGGCCCCAACCTACTATCCCACCCCCACCAGAGAGAAAATAGCCAGGATAAAATGACACCTGTGTGTCAAAGACGTGTCTCTGAGGAAATGTCACCCTGTTTCCCTGAAAGCCTCTGCCTCTGCCCCCACCCCCAGGTGGCTAAATTGCAAATCTACATGTCTCCTATTGCCCTCCCCTCCCCTGTACACACACACACACACACACACACACACACACACACACACACACACACTCTTAATTGTGTCCAGGGCTTTTCACAGCATTAATTAATCATATTTAGGGCTGTTTCCAGCTGTTGCTGAGGGAAAGAGGGTCCCACACGCCTGTGACTTAGAGTAAATCCAGTCAGATGGTGGAACTCTTGGATTCTGCAGAGACTGAGCATGGGAAAGCCACTTCTAATCCCACGGCCTCCTAGACCCCTGTCTGCCACCTCTCCCATCACTGCCCTCAGAACCTGATCTGGGCTGGAGAGGGGAAGGGGGTCACTGCAAAGGAGCCAGGGCCACTGGGGCTGAGCTGGTTGCCTGGGGCCCTGCCTGGCATGGCTAAGGGTTGGCAGGATTCTGAGGCTCAGGCCTGGTGCTGAGTTGCAAATTCTGCCCAGTACTTGGGCCTTTAGAGGGCTTTGCAGAGCTCAGTGGTTCCTGAATAGCCACTGGGTCCAAGAGTTATTCCAGGAGGCTGAGCCTGGACTAGTCAGAGTAGCACAGCATGCAAGCATCACTGACCTAATTACAGCCCAGCCCAGCCATGGTCTGAGCAGAGCAAGGGACTCTTCTGGCTGCTTTCTGCTTGGCTGTGACTCCTCCCAAAGCCCCCACAGCACCTCTCAGTTCTCAGGCTTTCCTGGGCCTCTGCTTCAGGGTCTGTGTTTCTCTGCTTCATTCTAGTGCTCCGGAGTTTGGTTTCAATCTTTCACTGATCTCTGAGGTCCTAGGGCACTACCACTTATCTTCACCAAGCCTTAAAGAAGTACATCATGCAGGGCTTGGTAGCGCATGCCTTTAATCCCAGCCTTTGGGAGGCAGAGGCAGGTGATCTTTTCCAGTTCGAGGCCAGCCTGGTCTACAGAATTCCAAGACAGCCAGGATTGTTACATGGAGAAACCCTGTCTTGAAAAACAAAATCAAAAGAAAGAAAAAAGAAGTTGTCATAAGAGGAGGGGGCCAGCCCAACGTAAGAAATCTGCCTGCGTCTTTGATTAATGTTGGTAGCTCATTAGGAGCTTCTTTTGAGTAAATATACCCGAGACAGCTGAGGCTGAGTGTAGGATCAGTCTTGTAGACCCAAATATTGGGGGTCTCCAAGGTGAAAGGTGAGAGGATTATAGAGGGTCAAGGAGAAATCAAGCCGTTATTACCCTAGCCTCTGCCCGTGATGACCTCATCCCAGCTGCTCGTGATGACCTCATCCCAGCACACCCCCCTTGTTGAGGCAGGCCTTCTGGGTCCTGGCCTAACTGGGCCTAAATAATTGAGAAGCCCATTATAGCCTTGCTGTTTCCTCACTGTCAAGTGTAAACGCTGCACTGGTTGGGTGGGGAGATGGGGCTAATTTGAATTGATAATAGGAAACGCAGGGAAAAGTCATCTATAGTGAGTGAGGAGCAAGCGATCCCCGAGCAGATGCTAAATCTTGTATAATGAAAGAATCTGCCGATGTCAATTATGTACGAGCGTCTTTGCAGTGGTTAGAGGCGGTGGGTGGGTGAGGGAACGGAGGGCTGGGTGCATCCCATAAACCCAAACACCCATCAAAGGCTCATACATATGGAGTGGCGGAGATTACGGCATAAATTTGAATGTTATGAATGTGCATGAGGGACAGGCAGGAAGCCCACCTCGCAAGGGTAGGAAAGGGACTTACTTTCCAGTGCATGTACAAGGGAGCTTTTGTCCTCTTAGTTCCCCAGCTGTGTCGCCTCTGTCTTGGCTGTGCCCTCTCTGCACCCAGTTGTATCCGGGATGGGAAAGAAAGGACTGGGAGCTGTGGACAGGGGCGGGTGAGTTGTGCTTCTGGGGCCTAGATGTAGATTCGTAGGCGTTTGGATGCTGAGCTGTCCTTGACCCTGGAGAGAGCAAACTATCTCCGGTTGGAAGAGATGAAAGGAAGACCAACGTAGACAGTGGTATCCACCATAGAGTGGCAGAGGCTCATCTCCTTATCTCCCTCTTTTCTTGCAGTCCTAGGAACTGAACCCAGGACCTCAGGCACACTAGTCAAGAACTCTACCACCGAGTTACTCTCCAGCCCCCAGTGTGGGCAGAGGGATCCTGGAAGACAGCCTGGAGGAAGGAGCCACCATTTGCTACAGAGGCGAAAAATGGCTGAGAATGACAAAGCTGGGGGCACATCTTTCTGTTCTTAGTGCAGGTTCACACGCAGTGGGGAGTATGTGAGCGTGGACACACCCTGCATCAGGGCTCACACCCCTCCATTGGCTCCAGCCTGCAGCTGCTCCCAGAGCAGACTCTGTGATTTGTAGTGCAGGCCACCCAGGGACTTTAATCTTCACCGTGACAAATGCAATAAAAGGAACAATTTGGAGATCAGAGCTAAGGAAGACACATTTACAAACCCTTCCCCAAAGGTTGGATGGGGCTGTCACCATGTGATTTGTGCAGGAGATGAAGCAGGGAGGGGGTGGGGGGAGACAGAGAGCTGGAGAAGGCGGCTGGGCTGGGGAAGAGGAAGTACCCTGTCACTCCTCACCCTCTGCTGGATCACAGGGGGCCGGGCTAAGTGAACTGGGGGAGGGCTAGACCCATGGGCAGCTACTGCCTCCTCCCCATCATGACCAAGGAGCACAACTCAATTACCCCAGAATCACGAAGCTTCAGAGATTCTCAGCAGTTCTAGGAGCCGGCGAGAAGAGTGAGGACGGTGGCTGAAGGAAAAAGAGAGAGGCAGAGGCATTGTAACAGAAAGCAACATCACAGGCTTCGAAAGAAGCCCCCTCCCCAGAAGCCCCAGGCTGGGGAAGGAAACGGAGGGAGCATTTCCCAGCCTATCAGATAGGCCCAGCAAGGCGGGAACACTGAGCAAAATCCACGGTGAGGCCCGGTCTCCTACAAACATTAGGGTTGGGCAGGTGGATCATCCGGGAGCTCCATGGGATGAGGTCAAATGTGGGTCTGAGGACTAGGCTGATGGGTAAGATGAGGTGATGGCAGCATCAGGGACTAAGGGCTTTCTCCCCTTCTCTCGCTGTCTGTAAAATGGTGCCAGGCCAGATGGTTGGGGAGGTGGCTGTCTACCTTCAGTCTTGAATTCTCTGAGACTTGGGTTTCTTGTACGACAGGTGACAGGCTAGGAGAGAGATGGGATCAGTCCCTCTCACCACCTGCCCCTCTTGTGGGTTTGCTGGTTGCCAGCTGGCACATGACTCTATTTTGCTGAGGTTTCAACTCTACCAAGCAGAGTTCACATCCATGTTTCTGACCACTCTGCCTGGGTAGAGTTCAAAGTAACTCCTTGGCTTCCTGTGTTCTCTCCAGAGCTGGATCAGTCTTTCTTCCCTTCTGCCTCAAACCAAGGCTACCTATCCTCACTGCCCGCCAACCTCGAACAGGAGATAATCTCTGTCCCAGCCTTGGGACAGAGCAGCCTTGAGATCCCCTTTAGTTCCCTAGTTTCGCCAGCGCCTGAGGTGTCCCCCTGACCTGTGTCCTCTTCTGTCCTAACTACCCTTCTTTTCTACCTGTCTTTGTTCTTCTCAAGGCCAGTTTCCAACCTGACTAAGCCACCAGGGTGCCCTGCCCGGGGAAGGGTGGGGCTTCTAGGCTGAGGCGTTTAAACTCTCCTCCATGTCACTGTTGCCCAATGCTGGCTGAGCACCCCCCCCCCAGCACAGGACCATATTCCTAGGTATCTCCAGAGCCAGGTCCAGTCCCTGTTCCCAAGGAAGTAAGAGTGGCACGTGTCTAACTAGGGTTGGGAAAGAAGAGACCCCAGGAAGTAAAACTCCCCAGGGAAGACTGGAAATGCTCTCCCTGAAAACAGACACAGTGGTGCCCCACGGAGCTCAGGGACGATACCCCAGACAGACCGAGCCTATCTAGGATGGCGACACAAGGTCCCCAAGATGATGGAAATTGAGAAGTTTGAAGAATAGAAGGAGATGGGAGAATGGACACGGGAAAGTATGGTTTTGTTGTTGTTATTGTTGTTTGTTTTATGAAATAAATCGCTGCTCAGGAAAGAGTAGGGGGCCTAGAGACTAAGCTGAGAACAGCCCAGCTTTCCTAAGGCATTCTCTTCATCAAAGAAATGGGCTGCAACTTCAAACCACACGAATCAGCCCATATGGTCTCCATGGGGGGAGAGGGGCTGAAGGAGCTGCAAAATAGCTGGATGGGGCAGTTCCCATGGTCCTCTGCTGCCTCCCTCTGGAGAGGGCAGGAGGGGAGCTCTACCCTCCTCTCAGCCTGGTCCAGCTCCTTCAGTTTTCTCTTCATTTAACCTGTCCCACCCAGCGGCTGGATTTCTCCCTGTGTTCAGACACTGAATTAAGGAGCTCCAGAGAAACAGACATGATTTAGATGAGAGGGTAGGAGAAAAGAAGGGGAAGGATCGGGACATTGATTTATTATGATGAAGGACTGTCTCACAGATCATAGAAGCTGAGAGGAGCCAAGGTCTGTCATCTGTGAGCTGTCACCAGTAGAGCTGGTGGCATAGTTCCAGTACCAAGAACTAGAGGGCTGAGTGACGGACGGGTGAGGGTCCTTGTGAGAGTCTGAAGGTCCAAGAGCGGGAATGCCATGTCCCAGGGCAGGAGGAGAAGCAATGAGTTCGGTCTTCCTCCTCTCCTGGATCTGTTCAGGCCTTCAGTGTGTTGGATGTGGCCTCCTTGATTGAATGAGGGCAAATCGCTCTTCTAGAATCCTAATGACCAAAAGTGAGTGTTCCCTTGGGAACCCTCACAGACACATCCAGAAATAACATTTTATCATTATTGTCCTACTTGAGGCAGAAAATTAACCATTTCAGACATCATCTTCACACCTAACCTCACACACTCCTGTACTCTAGAGAAGGCAATAGATTTAAAAAAAAAAAAGTGAGTTAGCATCTGGGCATGGTGGTGCATGCCTTTAAATCCAGCGTTCAAGAGGCAGGAGCAGGCAGAGATCTCTGTGAGTTTGAGGCCAGCTTGGTCTACATAGTGAATTGCAGAACAAACCCCCCCCAAAAAAAAAAGAAAGGAAGGAAGGAAGGAAGGAAGGAAGGAAGAAAGAAAGAAAGAAGGAAAGAGAGAAAGAAAGAAAAGAAATAAGGGAAAAAGAAACCCAGGTCTTTTTAGCCCAGAAGTGACAGTGCACACCTTTAAACCCAGCGCTCAGAAGGCAGAGGTAAGTGAATCTCTGTGAATTCAAGGCTGGTGTGGTCTACAAAGTGAGTTCTAGGACTACCAAAGCTGTTATACAAAGCTATTTCAAACAAAACAAAACAAAAAATAAAAACCAGACAAAACAAAAACAAACCAAAAAACCACAACAAAGTGAGCTTTGGACTCCGGAGTCTTCTCTATTCCCTACCTTTCCTCCTCAGGGAGGGAAAGGATGTTGTCCTGACTAAATATCCCACCTGTTCCCCAAGGACGGGCTAGAGACCAAGTGGAGAGAAGGGGACCCAAGAATCAACCTTTCTCAAAGCCTTTGCCCAGGACAAGCCTTAATCCCTGTCAGGACAAAACAAGTACTAATCCCAGGTGGGAATGAACAGTAACCGGTGCCCATCGTCCCCTAGGGTCCTCTGCCCTTCATCCTGCCCTCTACTCTGCTCACTTCTACTGAGTTTAGTGCATGTCTGAGGGGCCTTAAATCCAAGATGGATGTGGGAATGAACAGACTGGGAATGGCAAGGAGTCTTGTGGATGCTGGGAGACGCACTGCTCCACGCCTGACTCCTCAGATTTGGTCCAGCAACCGTGGTGGACAGAAACTAACAAAATGGTCAAGAAAAAAGCCATCCTGGACCTTTTTCCTTGTGTTCATACTTACTTGGTTGGTCACTCTGATCCAATTACGAAGCACTTTCTCTTACAAGATTTATCTATTTAAACAGAGCTTCTATGTGTAGTTCTGGCTGTCCTGGAACTTACTCTGTAGAGTAGACTGGCCTTGAACTCAGAGCTCCAACTGCCTCTGTCTCCCGAGTGCTGGGATTAAAGGTGTGCACCACCACTACCCGATGTATTTATTTTTGAGGCAAATCTCTCATTGTAGCCCTAGATGGCCTGAAACTTGCCATATAACCAGGCTATCCTTGAACTCACAAAGATCTGCCTCCAGAATGCTTGGATTACTTTTTCTAAAAGTTATTTGCACACACACACACACACACACACACACACACATACACACACACACACACACTCACACACATGCACACACGCGCACACACACTCACACACACTCACGCTTGCACACGTTCCCACAGAGGTCAGAGGCATCTGATTTTCCTGGAACTGGAGTTAGAGGCAGTAGCAGTAAGTTACCCTATGTGGATCCTGGGAACTGAACTCAGGTCCTTTACAAGAATAGTGATCTCTCTCTCTCTCTCTCTCTCTCTCTCTCTCTCTCTCTCTCTCTCTCTCTCTCTCTCTCTCTCTCTCTCTCTCTCTCTCTCTCTCTCTCTCTCTGTGTGTGTGTGTGTGTGTGTGTGTGTGTGTCTGTCTCTCAACTTCTTTATTGCCTCTTTAGGGTTTTCACATCATGCACCCTAATTCTGTTTACCTCCTGGTCCCCCCAAACAACAACCACAAAACACTCAATAAGCCAAGACAGAACAAAACCACACCAGAAGCAGAAAAATCTCTGCCTCTCCTTCCCTCCTGCCTCTCCATCACCTCTCCATCTGTCCTGGTGGCATCGGAGGCTTCGGTGTATCATACAGTATCTCCTCTGTCCCATCAGCTTGACTGGCGACTGTCCATTGCAATGAGTCATTGGTCTGGTTCAAGGCCTCTGGTTCTTATTACACCATTCTCACTGGACCCTCACCGGAGCTCTTCTGGGTTACCCTGTGTCTTGGAGAGCTTTTGGGTATCGTTCCTCTGGTACAGTACCTTCAGGAGCTCCAGCAGGACCAGATGTGGTAGATGCTAGAGTGGTCAACCCAAGGCCCAGTTGTGGGCCTGGGTGTTAGCTGGGCAGGCCAGATGGAGCCACTGGGGCCACCCTGTCGCTGGTGTCATGGCAGTCAGATCCCCTGCATGCATGCCCTCAGGGTAGCTTCATCCTCACCTGTAGTGAGGGGTGGGGGCCCTCTCTCCCCAGTGCAGGGGCCACTTCTCTTGCTGTAGTGGCCAGCAAGGGGCAAGGCCAGCTTTCCCAGGGCAGTGGGGGTAGGACAGGCTCAGTATGACCCTCTGATTTCATCTTGCATGATTCCTAAGGCCTCCTGAAGTGACACTGGCCCCTGATGTCAACACAGACCCCAGCTGCTGCTGGATCATGGACCCAGACATAGCCCAGACAACATCCTGGCTCTGGGTGGAAGGATCTGGGTGGCGGCCAGACACCACCAAGGCCTCAGGTTGTGGCCTCAACCCTGGGCCTCTATGTGACCATTGGTGGCAATGCAGAACCCAGACTTCAGGTCAAGTCATCAGACACAGTAGGACCGTGGGCCTCAACATGTCCTCAGTAGCAGCTAGGTCTGGATGCTATCACTGTCCCCAGCAGCCGTATGGCCCTGAGACACTAACTTGGCCCTTGATCTTGGTTGTCTGCTCCGCTTTCGATGGCACCAGGAGCACTGGACATCAGTACAGTAGTGTGCGCCCTTAACTGCTGAGCCATCTCTCCATCCCCTGAAGTACTCTCTTTCAGTTTTTGTTTTTTGTTTTTTGTTATTTTTTGAGACACGGTTTCTCTCTATTGCTTTGGAGGTTGTCCTAGAACTCACTCTGTAGACCAGGGGCTGGCTTTGAACTCACAGAGATCTGCCTGCCTCTGCCTCCAGAATGTTGGGATTAAAGGCGTGAGCCACCAATGCCCGACTCCCTGAAGTACTCTCACATATACTAAGAGAAAGAGAGAGTGAGGGAGAGAGAGAGAGAGAGGGAGGGAGGGAGGGAGGGAGAGGGAGAGGGAGAGGGAGAGGGAGAGGGAGAGGGAGAGGGAGAGGGAGAGGGAGAGGGAGAGGGAGAGGGAGAGGGAGAGGGAGAGGGAGAGGGAGAGGGAGAGGGAGGAGTGTTAAGATATACCCAGCCTTAATGCTCATATGACACATCCTGGGGCAGGAACCAATGTGTAGGGTTTGTGGAGAGGAGTGTGCAGCAGGAGGCAGTATTGGGCGAGCAGAGAGAACTAGCAATCTAGGCACCTTGCAATGGGCAGGGGTCTGAAACACGTGAGGAACAGGACGGTGAGAGAGGGAAACAAACTAAGTAGAAAGTCTGCCAGAGGCTGAACCAGACTTCCTCCAAAGGCAGAAAGGAGTGGGCAGGAAGCTGCTCCCAGAATTCCATAGTCAGGCCTTAGACTATCAGCATTCTCTGATCTGAGGGACGTGGCCGGCTCGGACCTCCAAAGTCACCCCCACAGGGAGCCAAGAGAGGTATTCATCTTTCTTTCTGTTGGTCAGTGAGTGGGCAGTGAACGGTGGAGCCTGGACAGCAAGTCACCATTTCCACGTCTTCGTCAAATGTCTCGAGTCATTTGAATTCAGTCACCTTTTGATGAAACCCACTCTGCCACACCAAAGTCCCCAACCTGCTCCCAACAACATGTGTGAAGAGATCAGAGTAAGAGAAAGCACCCATGGCCCGCTCAAATCCTGGACTCACGGTACAAAGGATCAGAGCAGTGGCTGTGGCTTAGCTGTCTGCGCCTGGTCTTATAATCACTTGTCCTTTAGTATCACTTACGTCAGGTGGGAGGGTAGGCATTTTGACTGTGGGAGGCCTCTGCGTCTATCTTTGCCCTGCCAGCTCTCAGTGCCCTTTGGAAGTTTATAGCCATATAAATCGCAGAGTCCCATACCAGGCTTGGAGCCTGTGACTATAAATAGACATGAGGTAAACAAGGTGGCAGATGCAGGGGCTTGGGACAAGACAGAAAATCTGCCCCTCTTTGCTTGGTCAGGGGCCAAGGCACATCCGAGGAAACGGATATCGTCCATTTCACCTCCCCTCTCTCACCTCCCTTCCCCTGATCGCTGGCTTCTGGCTGCCCATGCTCTGGGCTTGTAGTGTTTTCCCTCTGGGGAGTATCATCCAAGGTGATTTTCTGCTCCAAGTCTCCCTACTGGCTTGTTCTGCTTCATCTTGCCAAGTTAAGGTGGGGGAGGGGTGTCCATTACTCCCCTGCCCCCCACTGGCTACTTCCACCTGTTTCACACTCTGTCCCCAGTCCCTCTAACAAGTGTTGCCTCTGCTAACCACAGCTCTGCCACCAGGGGTGCCCTGATCCCTCCTCCACCCTAACAGCCCAAATGAGGTTAATGCTCTCAAGAAGGCAACTTACTAGGAAACTGGAAAAAGGAAGCAAAGTATCGCACCTTCTATCCTACATCCCTTGCCCAAGCATAGGCCATAACAGTGCACAGATTTCCCGTCGTCACTGGGACTGACTGGCAGCTGTCTCGCTAATTGGAGTTTCTTCCTATCATCCCGGGCCTTGCGAGCTGGGTCCCAGGGCATAGACAATTTAGGTGGCTCTGCTTGCCGGACCTATCCTGCCTCTCTGCAGTCCCACAGCTGGGCTGATTTACTGCTGTGCACTTGTCCTGGTCACAGCAGTTCTTAGACTCCAAGGGTCCCTTGAGGGATTTCATGCCCCACTGAATTTCAGTACCACAATTAGCTCTCTTTACCCACTCGGAAGACTGAATATTCAGCCCTGGAATAGCTTCACTCCTTCCCAAGTCCAACTCCGGAAACACACTATAGACATCAGAACTGGCCTGTGCTGTGTTCTCTTTTCAGGTGAAGAAATTGAAAGCACAGAGAGGCTAGGTGTCAATCACAGCAAAACAGCCAATAACAGCCTTGATGCTGAGGTAGGGCGTATCCCTCTCTGAAGCTTTATCCAGACCTTCAACCTTCCAGTTCCTGGCAACTTTCCTTCACCCCCAGAAACAGGCTGGCTGTCTTCATAGGTCTCTTCTCCTCTGAACCAGGTCTCCAGCCGGCCTCTCACGCAGGGGGAGGGAACAGGGAGGCTCTGAGCCTCTGTGAATGGCTGGCTTTATGTGCTCTGCTTGCAATTCTTTCCAACACCCAATCATGCTCTGGCTTACTGGGCAGGGGTGATCCTGAATGACTAGCCGTCTGTCTTTATAAGGCCTGGAGCAGTGGGAGGCGTTCTTCCACTGTGGGATGAGCTCTCTGGCCACTCTTTCTTTCAAAATGTCAAGTTTTTGTTGTTGTTGTTGTTTTGGGGGTTTTTTTGCTTGTTTGTTTGGTTGGTTGGTTTTTTTTTGAGACAGGGTTTCTCTGTAGCTTTGGAGCCTGTCCTAGAACTCACTCTGCAGACCAGGCTGGCCTCGAACTCACAGAGATCCTCCTGTCTGTGCTTCCCAAGTGCTGGGATTAAAGGTGTGCACCACCACCACCTGGCTAAATGCCGAGTTCTTAATTTGTTTATTTGGGGATAGGCTTTCATGTAGTGCAGGCTGTCCTCAAAATCACTATGCACCCAAGGACAATGCTGATCCCCCTGCCTTCCCCTGAGACCAACAAATGTGCGTTTGTGGGGCTAGTACCCGACCCAGTCTTCATGTTCGCTAGCCAAGCCCTCTATGAACTAAGTTACAGCCCCGACCCTCAGTTTCCTAATTTGGATGGCAGGGCCGAACCAAACTACTTTATAAAGGATACCCCCTGTCTCCTAGATGTGCAGGGACCCCATGTGCACACAATCACCACACGTATGCACCTATGCTCTCTGAACCAGGCTGCTTGGAAGGTCTTAGTCTGTTCCTGCTGCTACAATGAAATATAAATAACTGAACATCATTCCTCGCACTTTTGGAGGATAGCTAAGCCCAGGATCAGAGAGCCAGAACATTTGGGGTCTGGTGAAGGCTCCCTTTCTGCTTCATAGCGGGTACCTCTTGCTGCACCCTCTTATGCTCGGGTGGAGAGAGGGCCAAATAGGCTCCCCCAAGCCCTTTTATCAGGACATTAATTCCACTAAGCTCTCATGACATAGTCATGTGCCTTACAGGCACCTGTTAATACTATTGCAGTGAAGGTTAAATTTCAACAACGATTCTGGAGGGGCACAAACATTCATCCCACAGCAGTCTCCTGAATTAGAAGCAAAGCCAGACTCTCAGGGTCCATATGTCAAAATGAGTCACAGGAAGAGAAAATAAGTACAGTGTGGTATAGGGGCCGAGAGTGGGAACACACTTCCCCGTGGCTCTCTGAGGGCAGAGGCTGGGGCGAGGCACAAATAATGAAGGTGAGGAGAAAGGCCTCCTGGACAGCTGGGAAGAAATTCCTTTCTGCAGAGCTGTCAGATGGCTGTACTCTTTAGAGGAGAGGGAAGATGCTGACGAGGGTCAGGTGGGGAACAGTTCAGAGCAGGAGTCTAGTTACCCCAGACTACTCCCATCCTACAGCTGGACTGGAGTTTCCAGAATGCCATCTGGGATTGCCTGGGATATGCAGGAGCAGCTGGGAAGATGGCTATGATCCATCCTGCACCTGTCCTGCCCCAAAGCTGATGATGTAACAGCAGAACGATGTGGCAGAGAACGGGGAACTCTTGGGGTGTTGCTGGGGGGGGGCAGGTTGATCCAGCTTTCAGTGGCTACGATAAGGCAGCTGCAGTCTGTTCTGTGCTCAGAGGGAGCCCTTTGGTGAGTCTGCACCAGGACCCAACACTCAGTTTCAGCCCTTCAGCCAAGAGCTCAAAACAAGCTATCTCCTGCTAAGGAACATTAACGACCTATCCGCTACATAGACCATGGGGGGGGGTGCCCATGACTGGAAGGCTTCTTGTCTTCCAGGAAGGGGTCCTTCAGCTGCTGGAAACTCCAGTCTAAATACCCCTCCCCCAAACTTCTACTTCTTCCTTCCTGCTGTGGTTTATATCTCAAGAGCCCCCAGAAGACTGATGTATTAAACATTTAGCCCCGGGAGCCAGTGGACTTGAGGGTCTTGACTCCCAAGATTGCTTTTTCTTATTCCTTCCCTCCATCTCCTCCCCCATCCTCTCTGTTCCATTCTTTCTTCCTTTAGTGCTTGGACTTGAACCCACTGCTGGACGAGCATTTTACCTCCAGGTCCTTATTTCTTCTTCTTGCTTCCCAACTATGACATGAGTGGTTTTGCTTTGCCACAGATGTCTGCTGTGATTTCCTTCCTGCTATGGGCTTTAAACAACAGACCTAGTTGATCATGAGCTGGACTGTCTGAAATTGTAAGCCACGGTGAATGTCTTCCCTTTACATGTCCATCGTCTCACACTTGGGTTATCTGGTGTCTCCACCGCCCTTGTGCCTTCCATTTCGGCCTCCCTCAATGCACTCTCCACACTCTGACCCTCTTCCTGCCTTATGCTGGGGGCCTGCTGGGCCATCATTTTTGTGCTGCAAAGACTCTCACCTTGGGTGTGAACTCGCCCACAGACGTAGTGACTGCTCATAACTAAGCATTCTTAGACATTCTGCTACTCCGGCCGGGTGGTAAGGCTGGGGGAGGTAACAGCCGTTACTTTAGTCTCCTCCCTTCTTTTTCTACTTCCTGTCCCGGTCAGGTCCCAGAGAAGGAATCTCAACACGGCTTTCCCCACTGTTCCTTTCCTCTTCTCTAGCCTGAGCTCCCACTGCGTCATTCTCTAAGCAGACAGAAGGCACAGCCTAACCCACCTCCTCTTGCACCCCGACACAATACTCAGAGGGAGTTTCCATATGCATTTCCTGAGGGAGTCAGAGCTCAAACTTCTCCAGTCTTTTTCCTTCCTTTCTTCTCTTGCCAAGCCCTGACAAAGACACTTGTATTCCCAAGACAGCTTTCAAAGAGCTGTAGAGAGGATTAACCTCCTTCTGTCCCAGATGATGAGGGGCAGGGCGTGGATGACCAGGTCTGGGGCCCAGGAGCAGAGCACAAGGCTTGCCTGCCTCCTCTGAACCTGGGGGGTGGTGCAGGTAGATTAGATGTCTGGCCTCACTCATCCTTCCCGCCAAGGCCTCCTCGCCTGTATTTATAAACACTAAAGCCTCTGCCCGAATAAAACATCCATGTAAAATCCAATTTCCTCAGAATCTCTTTTGGAACCGGGGCCTGAGATGGAGTAGGTAACCCCGGCGGTTATCGCCTGAACCGCTCCTGCTGGCTGCAAAGGTGAGGCCCATTTTTCAATTATCTATCTGCTGTGACAGCAGCAGTCCAGCCATCGAGCCAAGGCAGGGGGGAGGGGAGGAGGAGCTGGGGAGGCAGGAGAAAGAGGGCAAAAATCCTAGTGGGGAAGAGAGGGGTAAACCTAGGCAGACTCATGGGAGAGACCCTTGAGAGAGGCGCCCAGTGGGCACTAGAATTATTTGGAAAATGAATGGTCAGAAGAGAGAACAGGCAGGGTGGGGGTAAGACGAGTAGAGGGGGAGAGCTGGAGAGACACGGAGTGGGTGGAGAGAGGGAGGGAAGGGGAGAGGGGGAGGGGAGGCAAGCGTGGATGGAGCCAACAAGAGGCTCCTGTGTCAATCCGTGGAAACGGGAGGCAGAGTGATGCGGTCACAGCTCCTGCCATCAATATCCTCTAATATAAATGTCAGTGATGCTATTTTCCGCGCAGTCATTTCGCACACTGCTG